>CM077800.1:24712910-25035410 GCA_039737535.1 Lagodon rhomboides | reverse complement strand
CCAAAGCTGATGAACTCATGATGTAACACAAATATAGAAAACGACTTAATATTAAATGTACTTGAAATTCAGTGATATATATAAATGCAGGGGTAACTATTCCAGTATCAGAAAAGAAAAGTAGCCTGGATGTTCTGGACCAAGTCCAAATGCAAATTAATAAAACATGAGCTTGCAGATTAATCTGGCTCCCAGTGTGACCGAAAAAAACATAACAAAAAACATAACAAGATTTTATATTTTAATACAAGAGCACAGCTTCAAAACAAAAAAAACTTTACTACATCGAAGATTTTACTTCAAGAACTACAATTATATTAACCAAGGAGTATGGTCTAGACCTGTCATGACATGAATTTAGTTGTGAGTTGGCGCTATACAAATACAAATGTATTGAAAGATTGATTGAAGTATCGCAGGTAAAAGTACTTATTTGGTAGCAGAATGTTGTATTATATTACTACTGAGTTATTATTACACTCATCAAAAATATAAAGTGCAGAACTTGATTTTGCTCCCTTCATCATGAGTTGAAGCAAAAGATCTCTGACTTTTTATGTAAACACAAAACTCTATTTGTCTTAAATTTTGATCACCAATGTAATGAAATCCGTGTTAGTGAGCACTTCTTTGTCAAGATAATACATCTACCCGACAGGTGTAGCATATGAAGACGCTGATTAAACAGCATGATTAGTACACAGGTGTGCCTTGGCCTGGTCGATAAAAGGCCACTCTACAATTTGCGGATTTATCATACAAACACAACGTAGAGAAGAAATCAGAGGAACCAGACTGAGGTGAGGAAGAGGACAGTAGTCTCACATGGACAATGGTAACGTAACTTTAATGTTTCCCCTCAGAAGAATGATATACCCGTCCTAATGGACTGACATAACTGTACAATAGTTACATTGTATGATAAGCCTCCTCTAGAGTCACACAAAAAGCTGGAAAACAGAATATTGAGACATCTTGACTTGAAGCCGACTGCAGAGAGGCGTTACCGGCTGGGTGATGATGGCATTCACAGCACCAAACACAGTCTTTGTTTTCCCACCTTTGACGGATCAGTAAAGTTCAGGTAGAAAATGAAAACATCAAACTCACCGAGGACTGGTTCACAGACCACTGTACAAATGTATAGTGCCCAAAGTTTGCCAAAAGGAGGAGCATGCTTCGACAGCAACACAGTCTTGGTGTTTAGAACATAGATACACAACAGGAGTTCAACAACTTTCTGTACATAAATTTTATTCCCAATTCAGTGTCCAAAGCTGAAAAATACAGCAACATATAGCAATGCCATGGTAAAAAATAACTTAGCAAAAATAATTACAGACTGATATTCACAACCCAGTGGTTATCTTTTTCACAGTTACAACACTAGAAATTTTGTACACATAAATACATGCAATGTCCCAAAGAACACAATTGTTTTTTTTTTGCTCTGAGTATTGGATTAAAAACAGAAACATGTTTCAATCTGACATATACAAGTACCAAAACAATCAAGATGAAGGTAAAGCAATAACAGACTGGAAAGTGACTTGATGTAATCATGTACATATTAATGCTAACATACACTACATTTGCATCAAATGCAGATTTGGATAATCAGTTGTAGAGAAAACACTGCTAATGACGAGGGAGATTGATTCCAAATTTGTGATTTGTGAGTCAACATTTGTGAGAGAAAAGTTGGGTCATGGCTTAATTTTGGAAAAAAACTCCCATGCTTACATGGTAGTGGGATGCTCCTAACTATTTTGGGAACAAAAACAACAAAAAAAGTTCACATCAGTCATTCAAAGCTCCATCACAATTGGCTATAAAAAAAGCAACATCTTTTACTTGGTCACATTTAATTTAACAACTAACTGTATAAAGATAAATGAATGAAAACTGTGGTGGCACATATTTGACATAAAACCAATGAGTCCAATACTGAACAGTTCAAGCTAAATGATGGCAAAGTGTTCAGAGGAACACACTGACACTTCCAGATTGTGGTTCTTTGACTCGCGATTTACTTGCTGTTAACCGTATGTGTGTGTGCGAGCGCACACATGATGGCTTCCACCTACAGTATATCCTGCATTTAGAGTGTTATCACACATCAACAAGCAAGATGCCATTAAGCACATGAGCAGTATTAAAGATATCATTAGATGATGTTATGTCAGCAGTAGACTGAACAAACCACAGCAGTGGCAGAGAGCTTCCAAGTGAAACTGATAGTCACCTTCTTCTGTTATGATCATAGCATTAACAATATACAGTATTATGCAGTGAGAGCCACCATGTACCATATACAGTTTGTAATAGCCCTGATTAGGGTTGGGCAATAGGACTTTATTTGTTATGGATAATAAATAAATGAGATGGTAGAAATTTGACAACTGTCGAGATTTTGCGAGACGAGATTCAGCCATGCCATTAATAGCTATAAAGCCAACCCATATCCTATCTGTGGGAACAGATGATATAATTTAACTTTTGTAGCATTATATATATATATATATATATATATATATATATATATATATATATATATATATATATATATATATATATATATATATATATATATATATATATATATATATAAAAATCAGATCATATAATCAGATAGTCAGATAATAAATCATTTCATCCCTGTAGTTACTGTCCAGACCACCTGGGCTGGGTGTTTAGCCTACAGTACTTAGAGCACGAGGGCTGGAAGCAGGGGGAAATGCTAGCCTAGCCTCTTCAGAAGTGAATAAAACACATACTAATAAGTTCACACAGCCGCTGGGCACAGTAACCTCATGCAGCTATCTTTTGATAGCCCTTCTGTGATTACCAAGTTTCCGTACTGATACCACCACAATAGCTTTTCTGAAAGCTTAGTGTGACAAATGCAAAATAAATCTCTCATTTTCATCACATTTTCATCACATTTTTCAATAATCTAAAGCTGGTGTGTCCAAAAACTGTAACTTAATAGTAGGTCACTGGCCATAAGCTACTTACCTTAGTTCAATAATCATATAGATACAGTATACACAAAATAACCTAACCTTAATCCAAGGGATCATGTGTTTCATTTCCTGAAGACTGGACTTACTGGCATACTCCCTTACAAACTGTTGGGGGGCAGCCTAATGCAATCCCTGCAGACAGTACTGCATGGTTTTCAGTTACTAATAAAAGTATATTTATTGTATTGGAGTATAAACCAGTACACTAAAGATATATCGTGGTATTAAAGGGGCTCTATGTAACAATTCGTTGCGATTTACATGACTGTAAATTCACACTGACGATATGTGAGCAGATTGGAACGTGACGTGAAAAATGAGACCTTCCGTCTCTCTCAGTTGCCTGTACGAGCCCGTGGACTGCTCTGACAGATCAGATAGAATGCACGTTCTCAGTGCCTCGCCTCATTGCCTCTCTCCGCTCCGCTAGCATACAGCAACAGTAGCTAAAGTTCACTAACATAAACTAATGTCTGAAACACAGAATTTCCACAGAACCCCTTCAATACCCTCTTGACTGTATAGGGCTTTATTTATACTGGAAACACATAGATATTAAATTAATAGTGAATTTTACATCCAACTCTGGTCAAGATATTAAATGAGCATCTGCTATTATCAAACACGTTCCACTGTTTCTTTCATCTTACCTATCGAGGGAAGTTTAAACCTTCATGTGAAATAAATAACACATTTGAATATACTGCGACAGCATACTGACATGAGAGCAAAATGTGAGTGTGGAAATAAAGATGTGTGCAATGTCAATCAATGCAGATCATCTTGTTTGGCTGAACTGCAATAATCAAATAGTACAATACTAAATGCGCTACAGAAACACAGGCTCAGTCATTCACAGGTGATGAGTGGTAGGAGTGGATATTCAATGGTATATTTATGAGTAATGTCTAATATTCGCCAGTGATTAAAGAATTATTATAGTTTTAGATTATCTTTATTGGCAGTCATAGGTTTCCATTGATTTTGAAAGTCAATTTGTCAACTAAAGGCTTCTGATACTTGTTTGGGATATGTAATACATTACATGAAGTCTGCGCTCCTGAAAATTCTACATTACATTAGTCAATATCAATAATTTAGAGCCTGATCAAATTTTTAAGACCAACGCTAAAAAACAAAGGCTAATTTCTTTAGCCGTTTTATAACCTTTTGTCCACAGTACATGTTTACCATGTTCACCATCTCGGTCCAGCATGCTAGCATGCTAACCTTCTATGTAGCACTAAACACAGAGTACAGCTGAGTGTGATGGGAAAGTCAGTGTGCTCAAGTAAGAGTTTGCCAATTGCTTTTCTGACTGAAATGAACAGAATCCACAAATGCCTGAAAAAGTAAAAACAGTAAATTCTGATTTCTGAAACACAGCAGCATGATTTATAGAATGATATGCTGGTGATAATGCAGGCATCATCACCTGTATGGGCCTCTAGAAGAGAACTTTCATGACATAATTCATTCAAAGACAGAAGAGAACACCGGTGAAAGTAGACTAGTTGAAAAATTCAGACTATTAGTCTGTTAAGATTTCAGCTCAGTACAATACATGAATGTTTTCTGAAAAACAACAAAGAACATGGAACTTATTTGATTCTTAACAACATGATCATAATCGACAAGTGATCATTTCGTTCCTTTTTTCCTCGTTTTTCTATATTTTTTTTCTACTACTATAACTGATTTCAATGACTGACAGTTACTGTGATATACAACAGGGAAACATTAGAAATATGACATCTATTAGTAAATGTTTAACTTCATTAAGATTTATAGGATAAGGATAATTCCAGTTTATTAAAACTTTAATTTTATTTTCATAGCTTTGGCCATTGTTTCCATCAGTTCTGATAACACATACTGCTCACCAGTGTTTCACTGGTGAGCAGTATGCCTCACAGTGTGAAAGAGACTGGGATCACTTTATGTGTAAGGCAACATCAGGCTTGATTTGAACATCACGATGTACAGTACAGAAAACATACATAGATTTAAAGTTTCTGAATTGGTACTTATTATCAAAACAATAAATATGACATTTCTTTTTGGCTCCGTTTTATCTGAGGACTATTATTTCTTAATCGTTTTGCCTGGTATAGGGCTAATTTATGTATAAATTATTAGAGGCTGTAATGACAGTGACCCTGTCATTCAAGTCTCCTTTGGAGATATCTCAGTAAGTGCATGCTGGGCAGTCTTCCAGTTGTATGACAGGTTCTCCTCATAGATTTATATAATAACTAGATATCAGATGCAAAAATAGTGCCCATTCAAACCAATCAGAGTTGCTCGCCTAGCCCATACACCACTTTACTTTACATTGTGATGACGACACAGATTTTTGAATCACTTTTCTCAGCTTGACGGAACCATCTGATGCCTTTTACATATCTCTGCATGATCATCTTACCCTCACTAGTGAACAAGCCCGAGATATTAAAACTTAATTTGCCGTGTTCCCAGGTCTCACAATGTTATTTTTAGGATAGGAATGATGGCCAAACCTACGAAAAGTAAAGTACAACCCAGGTCATTTTGAGGCAGAATTATCCTTTAAATTCAACACAACATTTTGCTTTCAAAGCATGATTATTGAAACCGTCCCAATGCTAATGGGGTCTTCCCTTATTCCAGGGTCGTACAGTTGGAGATCAAACAATCTAAGTTTTAGGGTGGCTTCCACCAAAGAGTCTCTCTGATGAGCAGTGTCCTGCATCAGGTGGCCCATCATAGATTATCCATTGTACCGTTTCCCTTTGATGGCCAACTGTCAAAAAATAAACTCTTTTACAAATAAATACAGTATTTACAAAGACGTGATTGTTGAAAGCTTGGTACTTCATTGGAAATTGCTTTAAATTCACTCCACCAGCTGTTTCAGCAGACTGGTGTGTAGACAACAGCTGGCTGTCCTCTGCTTTATTGATTGTTATTATCACCTTGTTCAGTATAGTTTCCATGGTGTAGATATTTGTTCTGTACAAAATATTAATTGTTGCTATTTGTAAACTTTGTTATGTACATCAGCAAATACCTTTTACAGGAGGACTACCAGCTGAGGTAGCGATGGGTGAACAGGTGAACTGATCCATGGCTGCGTCTTCATTTGACCAACAATTCAACACAGGCTCTAAAAACCGACTTCATAATTCCGGATTGTTTTTGTAAGACTACAGATGCTCTTATTTGGGAACGAACTCCATCCAGTTGTATGTCACAGCGCTGAGAGTGATGAAGTCTCATTTTCTGTCCTTTGGGCTGCAGTGCTGATCTTAAACAGTATAAACAAGGTCTTCAAATGAGGTCACAACTCCACACCCTTTCTGAGAGATCCAACTTCACATGCTGGGATTCGTTCTACCATTGATTCCTACGCTTCCTCCTTGGTGCGATGCAGACAAAACATTCCAATAGTAGTTTCACAAAGGGGGGGTTTAAACGCGTTTAAAAACCAGAGCTCTGTTTGAAGGCCGTATCACACTGGTCTGCAAATTGAAGACCAACATCAGTCAGCTAACACTGTTGTCCACATTTGTGTACTGACACATCTTTTCACTCAAGCAGAAACCCAACATGGGCCAAAAAAAAAAAACCCTATGTGCTTGCTCACATGTTTTAGCAGCATAATGATGACAGTGAACAAGGAAGCTTAGAAAAACAAACAAGGGAAAAGCTCACCAAAGTATTCCATTGACTGGATTTTTCCAAAGTTCACATAATACTTAGTCTTGATGAAGAAGACAGCTGGTATGTTGGCATATGTAGTCACACGTCCGGTATCATAGAGCTTCTTCTTCAGTGACAAATGCTGCTTGACTCTCCTGTTTCAGTAGACACCATTAAATTCCACTGCGTTCCTTCATTTAGTCTGTTCTTTTGGCACGATAATGTCCTTCTGGGTAAAATCTGCTCTCATTCAAATGACATGAGGTTTGCTGGTATCTGTTGAGAGAATAGAACAAAAATTTACCACAGATATTAGAAACAGGAAAAGCTGCTAGCTCTGACAAAATGGGGGAACAAAGATTCATTTTGGCCAATTGGGGGCTGCGCAACAGGCTATAAATCGAAAAGAGATATAGTATAACTAGGGCCGGGACTCGATTAATTTTTTTAAGCTAATTAGAGGCTTTGTAATTAATTAATCGCAATTAATCGCATTTTAATCGCATATAAATATTTGACCTGAGAACAGTGAGAAGTAATTTTTTTCACATGGATTTTTAGTATAGCATTGAATAATGACTGAATACATAAGCTTAAGCAACAAAATATTGTTTATTTTTGCTCAACCAACAGACCAGTGCAATTTTTGCCATTAAGTGTAGCGTAAGTGGGTGTGGGTCCTTGTATTCGGAGTCGGGCTAACGTCCACACTAGCTGCTATATGTTTTGCATTGAGGTGATACTTGAGGCTCGATGTGCTGCGGTGATATGCAAATTCCTTGTTGCATAGCTTGCACACAACCATGCTCTTATCGACGCTACATCCGTTCGTTTTCCCAAGGGGCCAACCAAAGCGGTCTCATCAGCTTCTTCGTTCATGTTCACTGTGGTTTGTTGATGTCTGAAGTCATGAACGCTAGTTGGTGCTCCAGTATTATCGGTCCACCTGAAACGCATCCAGTGAGAAATATTCCGCGGTGCAAAAATAAGTGCAATTAAAATGCGTTAACGCGTTTTAACGCGTTAACACGTTGTAATTAATTAATCCTAATTAACGCGTTAAAGTCCCGGCCCTAATTATAACATTATTTAAAGTTGTTATGTTGAATGTTTTAACCAAATAAAACGTTTAGCAGACACAAAGAATAAACAAAGCTAAGCCTAGTATGGTGTCATGTTTCTGTGATTTGATCAATATTCACTCTATCTAGCTAGTTTTGGTCTCCACCATGTCCTCCTGTTTAGCAGCTGAATTCAAAACTATATTCACCAGCTAGCTGCCAACTTTGTCTTTGGTTTGGGGCTGTGCAGGTAGCGTAGTGTGGGTTTTCACTGAACAGCTGCCCCTTTAGCTGGGAATGAGATTGATGAGAGCATTGATGGATAAAAAGGTGGAGAAAGGTCTACTCATTGTCTTTTCTGTCTCCCTGTTTGTGCTGATGATTCAAGTATCCATGGTAAGAACTTTGCAGACCACACACTGCATATCTCCATTTGTATTCTTTTTAACCATCAGTTTTTTGGCTAGTGGGCAGCATGGTGGTGCAGTGGTTAGCACTGTCGCCTCATAGCAAGAGGGTTCTGGGTTCAAACCCAGCCAGGGCCCTTCTGTGTGGAGTTTGCATGTTCCCCCCGTGCATGCGTGGGTTCTCTCCGGGTACTCCGGCTTCCTCCCACATACCAAAAACATGCAGGTTAGGTTGATTGGCGACCCTAAATTGTCCATAGGTGTGCATGAGAGTGTGAGTGGTTGAGTGTGAGTGGTTGTCTGTCTGTGTATATTAGCCCTGTAATAGGCTGGCGGCCTGTCCAGGGTGTATCACGCCCTAAGTCCAGCTCACCCGCGACCCCAGTGCAGGATAAGCAGTAGACAGTGAGTGAGTTATTTGGCTGCCCATGGCAGATATACTGTTGTCATCATTAGAGACCAAAGCGGGTCTTTTGGGCTAAGAGCAACGGACTTGAACGGCTGGACTGCCCCAGGGAGGAAGAGAGTCAGAATAAGAGCAATGCTAATCCACCTGGGTTTGTAGGCTGCTCCTGGCTAATGTCTGGTCACAGGAAAAGAGAAATGGACAAAATGGGACTCATTTTGTCCATTTCCTTTTCCCGTTTTATTTGGTTAAAACAGAGAAATGGACAAAATGGGACTCATTTTGTCCATTTCCTTTTCCTGTGACCAGACATTAGCCACATATCTGCAAACCATATACTGCATACCTCCATTTGTATTAATCTGTCTCTTTGGGAAAAGAGTTGTTTCATCTGACCAAACCTGACACATGGTCCAAACAGATGAGTGTGTGTGCTGAACATACCTGAGGTCTACTGCTTCTACAAGCCTCCTCCAGGTTTTTGTGCCAGATGATTGCTGAAAACCTGGATCCTGTCTGGAACTTGTAAACATTGCCTGTGAAGTGACACAGCATTGGTATTGCAATTGTATGTTCATGTGATTTTAAATGAGGGAAAAAGAAAACAGCAGGTGCTCTGTCGGTGGTGTGAAGCTGACCTTTGTCTGGGTCATTGAGCTGGAAGATGTTGGGTCTGGCAGGGTCATCTGGCAGCACCACCATCCACCCAGTGACACACACCTTCTTACAGGGACTGGACTTATACTGTGGCAAAAAGGAATACAGTGAATTAGATTTAGGGCATGTGTGTGAAAATACAACATGTTTGAGCTGTAATAATAACGATAAAACAAAGGTGTAAAATGTGTTTCTCCACTTGTGTTCGGACATCATTTGCAATCATTTACCAGGACAGAAACCTCACCTACCGATACACTTACAGTACATTAATGTACATTTCTGTATTATGGGGCAATGGCATTGTATTGAAGCCTGGGGACATAGAAATCATAGCTACGTCAAAACTGGTGTGCACTTCTTTAAAAATGTAACTGTGTTGTGCACAAGCGTGCTAAAAGAGAACTTCCATTGAGCGTGCTGACGTTTTTGGTGATAGTGAACTTAACATATCCGTTTGCAACAGGTGAATGTGAGTGTTGTTAACTTTTGCGATAGTTGATGAAGCTCCCGCAAAAGCAACTGACACTCCTGCACCGTTTTCCACAGCTTTAAATAGAAGAGAGTAACGTTTCATAGCGGGTGATCAAAGCACAGAAGCTCAAGAAGCTCACTGTAGGATGTTCAGACTGACAACAGCGCTGTGCTAAAAATAAAAGGAAGGCCAATTTGAGTAAAAGATCCATGTGGGTTTATCAGATAATGAAATTGCACATCTGTATATACTGTAATACTATGACACTTGCCTCAGAGATTGCATGTGTGACCGGTCTTACACATTCTTTCTGTTTTTTTAAGCATCAAACTTACATGTTTCCTCTCAGAGGCCCTCAGTGCTTTCGCCCCATAGAATGTCAGTGCTGATCCGGACAGAGTGATCCAAAATCTGGTCCATGACGACAACTGCAACACAGCAAGCACTGTAAATGGATATCCTGAAAACACCTCACTCACTGTCATCAGATGATGTATTTGCTGACATGGTCGACCACAACTGAGGAAAACACAGCAGCTTAAACCACAGTGAAATCAGAGACCACCTTACCCTGGGCTTCCTTCCCTCCTTCAGCAGCGTTTTTCTCCGCAAAGGTCCTTCAATAGTCACACTGCTGGCCTCGCTGCATCCATAGCAGGAGTTTGCAGCAGAGGAGCTAAACATGTTGGAAAGTTGAGAAAGGATGCAAAAAGGGGCGTAGCACAAAACATTATAAGTAACTGAAACCACCCCTCTGCTGCCCAGTGCTCAGTTCAGTGTGTGCAGGTCAGTGTTTGACACCATGAGAAAAATAGTCACTGGGAAGCATAGTGTATTTCGGGGCAACGTGGGTGGTATATTTTTCAATTTGTGTGAATATCAGGCCACACAGATTAAACTATGGTATCCTGTACAGCTAAAATACATTTTGACAGAAGTTCAACTACGAACAATCGATTGAACAATAGGCAGGCAGACTCATTTCTCCACTGTCACCAGCCTCAACAATCCAGAATTCACTGCAGTCAAAGGTGCAGGGGTCACTCTGGATAGCTTATGTAAAATGTATGTGGTATGAGCCAAGTGGAGTGCACACATTATAACAGTGTACTACAATAGAGAGCCAAAGCCACAGCCATTCCAGTTTCCCTCATGGGACCTTATTTCAGAAAAACTTTGTACCATTGAACACTCACCAAACCCCCTAACTTTAACATTGAGGAGCTGCTCCTGTTTATTAGCAGCTAACAGATTTGACCAACTCCTCATTCACATAACTGCAGTTGTCAATATGAGCAGATTTATTGTGATTTTCATCCCTTTTAGTACCTTTCCTGCGTCGAGTTGGCGGCCATGTTGGTGTTGATGACATGTGTAGAGCGAGACAATATAGTTAATTGAGCGCTTTAACACAAAAGTACATGATATTTTCCATTAATGACACCAAACTACAACTTTCTTGACTTGTAAAATTCTGTTTTAAATTGACAAACATCACATGTGTGATTCATGGCGTAATTCAACAGGATCAAAAAAATGATACTCTCTCCATTTACTGCCATACAAACTACAAGTTTTTCTGACGTAAGGCCCCATGGGGAAAACCGCAAGGGACGTGACTTCGGCTCTCTACGACTGTGATTCACATTCTTACATATTTAGTATGCAAGTGACAAACAATGACATTATGGTTCCCAAAGCTTCTTTTTACAGTTGAGTGAGAAAGTGAGACACAAGACGAACAGAAGCCCACCACCTCTACAGTGGCTACAGTTTGTAGCAGTGAAGGAAAGTAGACCAAAGTGACGATCTTATCTGATCAAAGTGACTTGTTAATAACCCTCCAGACTGGGGTTACCTGTCATTTACAAAAAATGAAGACATTTTGCTGATCTTAGAGCCTTAAGCTACGTTCACATTATAGCAGAAAAATGTAATGTTACAGTGATAACTTCTATTTCTGAAGGAGATATGAAGGAGACCATACAGATAGCATTGGATATCACACCCCTGTATGGCCTGTCTGACCTGTGATGATGTATGTGGTGGTCCTACCTGCACATATATCTCCTTCTGTCATCTTACAAACAAATAAAAACACTACCCAGGCCTGTCGGTTTCTGAGACTGCTGCCTCCATACCTACAGCTAACAACTCTCTACGTTTTTTTAATTTAATTTTTTATAGCTGTTACAATAAACATCCCATTTCCAGGATCGGTGTCCCTGTTGGATAATAAACAGAAGAAGCTCTCAACAGTTTTCATTAAAACTATCTTCTGCATTTTTGGTAATTTAACTTCTAAAAGCATCCAAAATGACACCTAATTTCCACCAGCATGCAGTGAGGGGATGAGGTGATATAAAACACATTAGAGTGACCCCAAGTTCTATTTCCCCATAAAGATGAGTTCATCCTCATTCAAAGTGACATGTTCTCCCACTTCACTGTACCTGTAAACATAGCTGCGGCTCCGGGGGGAGTTGCGAAGCGGGACCCTCCAGTTGGGGCCCAGTGTTGCATACATGCGGCCCCTGTTTGTCACACATGGTCATAGTCAGTCTGAGGGGCTCACTGGATTGGCCTTTTGGTTCACAGAACTATTCAGTGTGCCTAATGTGACCAGACTGTACCAACAAAGCCAATTCAAACCATTTACTGAGAGATCAAACATGATCATATTGATCGACCACAGCCGGCTTTTAATCTGCCAATCATTGACATAAATATTTTTTTCTAGATTCTTGCTTTGGCAAACATAGATATATGATTCATTTGACGTAGGATGCTGGCAACATTCAAATACATTGATATTATATGCATAATGAATATGCTGAGGCACAGATACAAACTGATGGCACAGAATCTAGGTCAAGTTTAAAGAATAAGTATGTTGATGTTACTGTTGATATTTTTCTTATTGTCAACAAATCTCATGTACAGATCCAAACTGATCTGTATCTGATATATCCTTCTCCTCCGTGCTTTAGATCTCTGTGGCTGTCAAAAACACATCAATGAGCCACACTGTTACACCGGCTGAACACATACACTGTAGTTTATTTGGACTCCTTCTCATATACAGCATCCTGCTGCCCCAAACACTAATGAGAGCTCCACATTTCCACTTCACTGTTTCCTCCTGTTTGAGTAACATTTGATAAAAACAGCAGTGAGTTTTTCAAAAATTAAGTATATTTTTGTTAGGTCTTTCTAAAGGTTTTATATTCTCAATAGAACCAGACAGGGGGACAGACAGGCATGGTTAGTCACAAAGTATTGAGTGATGGACTAACACGTTGCTGGTTTAGTTTATTCATGGGATATGTTGACTGTAAGAAAAATATGAACTATTATCAGCCTCATTTTAACAGAACCTTACTGTACATTTATGATCACTTTGAAGTGGATTTGAGAATTTGGTTTTTACCTCAGTCTGTTATCTTAATAGTTACAAAAAGAACACCTTAAGCTGTAAGAATCCTTTCTCATTTCAAAGTGATTAAAACCTTTAGGATTTAATGATTATACAGTGAGGTTCAAGAGTCTGGGACCATTACTTTTTTGTTGCATTTGTTTCAAATGCAATACATTTTGTGATTATAAATGATAATATCGGTATAACAATTTGAGTGAAAGGTAGAATCTTTAAATGAATGAATGAATAAATGAATGAATGAATATCTGAGACCGAGGAGAAGCACCACTCCATTCTTCAGAAAGACGCTCCACCCTCTGGTTTGATCTTTGTGGAGAAGGATTCATCCTGCAGCAGGTTAATGAGCCCAGACACACCTCAAAGCTTCCACACAACCACTGAAGACCAAAGAAGACAAAGGAGTCCTGACTGTCCTGAACTGTCCTCCTCAGTCACCTGACCTCAACCACATTCAACTTTTATGAGGTGAGACTGAGAAAGCCAAACATCCTCTGTGACATCACAAGAAGCAGTCAGTGACATCACAAGAAGCAGTCTGTGAGACACATGATAACATGAGTCAGCAGTTTTTACACTAACTTGTGGAGTCCATGCAGCTCCAGTGCATGCTGTCATTAAAACAAAAGTGAGACAAACCAAATACTAAGATATTCATGGACAAAGATTAAACTTTTCACTCAAACTGTTAAGCTGATTTTATGATTTGTAATGAATAAAAAAAACATTACATTCAAACAGAAGTATTTTGACCAGCGTTCTCAGATTCCTACACCCTACTGCATGTTGGGTAAGTAGGTAGGTTATACAGTATGTGATGATTGACTTTTACCTTTCCATTCCAGGTGACAGCTCCTCCCCAAAAGAGCTTTCACTGCTGCCTGTTGGGAGAAACAGCAATAATAGACAGGTTTATTCTTTAGTCTCAAGATTATGAGAAAAGAAAAAGCATCAGCAGAAACTGATTAAAGCAGAAGCAGTTAAACTGTTTTTGTCAAGAATAGAATATGAGTGACTGTTATGGTCCGGAACAGAAAGGTAATTGTATCACACAGTACAGTAAATACGAACCTAATGACAGGCCATTGGAGACAGATGTACTGTGTGGATCATTTCTGACTGGACTCTGAGACTCCAAGAAGCTATCATCCAGCAGGTGTCGTGCTTTCTCTATGGGAAACGTGGCACTCCTGCTCTCTGACATGCCATACTGACACATCATACTGTGGGCAAAGGTCAACCATTAGACAACAAGTAAGACACACAGATGGTGGCTGTAAAATGTTACAATGCATTCAAAACTCATGGGAAAGTTTTCATTAAAGCTCAGACTAATCTTTTACGATCAGTTTTCATATCACATTACCCAATGATGCAATGTCTGAGATCATACAGATTCAACATAGACACAGTGGTGGCCATTACAGCAAACAACACAAGTGCTCAGACTGGATTAGCTTAATCACAGTATCTAATGCATACTGTATTTGGAAGTCATCTGTATAATTGCCTATTGCATCTTGGAAGTGTGTGAAAACAACTAATGAGTACATTAGGAATGATTGCAAAATTTGAGAAAATGTAGGTGCAGGTGAACAGAGCTCCAAAACTCTGAAAATGGTTCATTAGAGATCAGTGGTGGAAGTACATTCACTCAAGTACTGTACTTAAGTATAGACAGTACTACAATTAACTTTTAACTGGTTATGACACACACTCAATTTAAATTGATGCCTGTCACTGGGTTGGATTACAGTTCTTCACATGAATCACAGAATTTTATCTTTTTTTTTTTCTTAAATGTATGGTATGTATGTATGGTAGTGCTGAGGATGAATTGGGATTTAAATAAGGGGCAGCACATCACTAGAGTAACCAGTAACTGCTGCTCACTATAGCTGCAGTTAGTTATCTTACTTAGCCACTGCAGCCAGCAGTGCAGACTGGGAGTTTGGAGCACCCAGAAGTGTTTTTGTTTACACCACCAGCACTTTAGACTACTGTACAGTTTTGTTCCGAAATAAGGTCCCATGGGGAAGGGTTGTGAATTCGGCACTCTGTGTGTGATGTATGTACTAGTCATCTATTAATAACGTGGTACGATTTGTTCAACATTTTTCCATTGCTAGATGGGTTTTGTGTTTGGTTTAAGATATTACCATTTTACTGATTTGTCACTGTAACTTTGAACATTTTATTAAGAGAAACATCATAACATCATATATTGCTGTTCTCTTACAGTTCTGCTGCTCTGCATATTTGCATGTGTCAAAAAATGATTATGATCATTATTGCTTTGCTGGGTTTTGTTGCTCCGTGTTGCTTGCATGGCTACATTTACTTAAAGAGGTTTTTTAGATTTTGGGGGTTTTGCCTTGAATTTATTGCATTATGTAGCATTTTTGTGCATGTAAAAGCTCTGCAAAGTGAAATCCATGCCAAAGGGAGTTACCCTATCCCACAGAAAACACTGCTCCTGCACTGGCTGACACGCCTGGTTTGGAGTAGAGCCTTTACTTCAGTAACTTTAATATATTTATATATTCATTATAAAATATATACACTCCAGTCAACACACTGCATAGACATCACACTGTCAAAGCTGTTATTTCTTCACCCTCTGTTGATAATTATAGTTTATTTAAAAAAAAGATGTTTTCATCTAAAGTTCTTACACGTTGCACCTTTAATGTGTGTCAACCTTATAGATATATTAATAAATCAATCAATCAATCAATCAATCAATCAATCAATCAATCTATATACAACATGTCTGATCACCAAAACATGATGCATTCTTATTGATTAAACTATGTAACTGTAACAAAATCTACAGCAGTAGTACATTTCATTTATAAATCCAAACATTAACTATTCTGATGATACTTACATACTTAGGTGATATTTTGATTGTCGAGTTTACATGTGACATGAGTACATGAGTATATTTATACTGTGTTATTGCTACTTATACTTAAGTAAAGCATCTGAATACTTTTCGAATATCACTGATACTGATATTATATTTATTGGACCGGTCAACAGCCTGTGTACTGCAGCTGTTCATTGCATAAGCCCCCAGCTGTACTCTCATGGTGCCTAGTCCACTGCAAGCTGTTTTTCTTTTAAAATGAAATGCTGAGCATGAAGCATGCAAACTTTAGCTTTCACCCCACACATTTTATTGCTACAGTGTGTTTCTACCTCACCTGAGTCATGGCGTGCATACTTCAAAATACAGAGATGATGGGAAGGTATAGACAATACTGTATTATATAGCCTCCAATATTTTCTCTAAAGCTACAGTATGTATTAGTAATCAACTGATACTAAGCCTGAAATGTATAAATGAAATTCAATAGAGAAACTATAGTGCAGCGGTAGCTGATAAAGACGAAACAGGTTTACAATGGTTGTTGTAGTTGCCCATGGCCACATCTTAACACTTTAAACTGAAGAGTTTGCAGGTTGGACTTTAACATAGATTTAGTTTCAGGATTTAATTCACACTAGAAAATATATCTTACTTAGGAAAAGGTCTGTAATACTCACTTGTTTCCCAGACTATGGCTCTTCCTGTGGTGAGAGGGAGGGGGGGTGTGGATATGAACCCCCACAGAGGCGTCAGGGCAAGTAGGCCGTCGGTTATACCTCAAAGAGGCAGATACCTCAGAGAGACCTGAAACACAGAAAACAGCCACTGTTCACTGCTACAAGACTGCAATCCTATCCCGAGCTTGTGTGCGTGATTACATCAGAGATGACTTATTGTTGATTATGCTGTTGATTAAAACTAACTCAATCACTGGCATATTTTTCTCAAAATCCTATTATTGTTCCCTTCAGTTTTATTGTTCCAGGATCATTTTCTTACTAAAATTTCTCTTAACGGTGTTGTTACTGTTGAGACAGTGTAGTCCAGGTGGGAGAGGAGAGCAGCTGATCAAAAATGTTGCAAGTACCATCCTTGTTGACATTGATGTAAAAAGTCATTACCATACAGTCAAAGCAATGAGCTTGAGGAGCAGAAGCAACTGTAGAGGCGAGTTCTTCACACACTTTATTTGTCATGGTTTTCATCTCTCAGGCTTGCTATGGGCTACCACTGTAATGGTAAAGAATGCTGAGACTGTATGCAGTCTTGTTTTTAAAAGAAAACCCAACAACACATAAAGTCACAATTTGTCATTTTCGCCACTAGGGGTCTCTCTATCAAAGCAAGACAAAAGCCGTTTGCTGAGTGGGGATGGCTGAGCGGAGCGTGGGAGGCAGAGCTGCTGCTCAGAGCCAGTCAGCTCTGGAGGAGAGTCGTGTGCAGAGCCAGACACTCTGAAGGAATAAAGACCCACATCACATTTTTATGAATTACATTTTAACTTTTGGAATTAAAAAGTAGACTCATCTTCACTCCAGTTTATCAACCTGACTGCAGAAAAAAAATGTGACCTCCAGTTTACAGCTAATGTACAGCAAAGTTATCTGGCATTCTGGGGCGAATAAACAGTCATGCCAGTAACACATATAAATACAGATGATCCCGCACTGACTTTTCTGGTTGAGAACACACAATTTAACAACCACCATTGCTGATGAAAATGTATTTGATGTGACTTGACAAAAATGTTTTTCACATTAACTTCTGGCTCATTCGACACGTCCCTTCCTCTCTCTCTGACTCCGACTAGTGATAAGCTGAAACACACCATTACCTTGAGTAAACTTTAAAGTGGGTTTCTCATTGTTGAAAACATTTGGGATAATGTCAGTATGCAACCAAACTTAATATACACTATAATACATATGGTCTAGTTGTTTTTAGATACTTTAATGTAGAAATCTATATTCACAATTAAAGCTGCTGTATGTGTTCTTGACGTTTTAGCTAACTTCCTGTCCGTTTTGCAGCTAGCAGTCCCCTCCCTCCTCTCTACATCACCACATGAACGCTAAACATTCCTCTTTATGGAGTTGTCTGTCCTGATTGGATATAGTGGACAGGGATACCAGAACATTTCTTTTCCCTTTTACTGGGGCAGGGGGGGAGGAGAGACATGTTACGGACAGAACTCTATAACAGTGTTTACAGTTAAAATAAAGAGCTTTTTAACATTTATTCTAATAAAAATATATCACTTACAGCAGCTTTAATATTACCCTTTACAGACGCTAGACAAAAACAAAATAGCACTGTGCTCTTTCTTTAGTATACAACATTATATATCAGTAAGTAAACCAAAAATGATTCCAAGAAGGCTGGATGCATTGACGATACAAACAAGTTTTGTTGTACCACCAGACTGCTATTTTACAGTCCATGTCACGGGGATAGTACTTCTTTAAAATGTTTTCCAGCAAATCCACAAGATGGAGTCACTGAATCACAAATCAAGTCTCTACATAAAAATCATTGTTTACATCAGGGGCCACTGCCCTCAACTACTGTAATGACTACATATTCTCTGTGTGCATGTGTAATAGGTCTGCCCTTTATAATCCTATCATCAGTGAAGCCACAGCTCTGCCTTCTGGCAGGACCGTGTTGGATTGGTGAATTGATGCAGTGTTATCACGTGCATCATGTGCCAGTGGAACCTCTGAGTCACTCTCTGTTCCTTCTTACTGAAAACCCACTGGGGCCATTCAGTCCTCTAGATGTGACCAGTTCGGACCCAGCAGGACAGTCTGTGCACAAAAAGCCCAGCTTGGAATATTTCAGACTTGTATTAAGTTAATTTGTGGTATTAAGTACAATTAGCCTAAAGAGGCTCGTAAAAAGTAGGAACTGCTGCATTAGAAAAAGTTCGAACACTGCAGATGACAAACAGACGTGAAGGAAAAAGATGTGTTCTGACTGAATCATTTCTCAAAACAAGAGGAAAATGTTTCCTCATCTGCAATTTTGTAATCATGAAAAATAATGTGGTGAGGTTAGAACAGACCGAAGTCACATAATGTGGCAGGATAATGTGATCCCTCTGGGATAAAGGCTGACTTAATGTTCCTCCATTATCTTGTTAAGTAACACGCGCATTTGGGTTGCTGCAGGGATTTTTACCAATCAGGCCAAGACGTAAAAAATAAATAATTCTGGGGTGATAGTGTAGAAATGTTCAAACTTGAACAAACAAAAAAATGTCACGCTAAGAATTAGCAAAGAGCTAAACTGAGCTAAGATTACAACACCATGTGGAAAATGTGATTAACTATCCAACAAGTTTTCTCTTGTAATTGTAATTTGTAATTGTATTTTATTTATTTGAAACAGGGACAGCGCACAATAAAACATTAATCTTTTTCACAAAGAAAATATGAAATTCTTGAATTTCTTCTTTCCTCCCTTAACGTAACTCCATCTAAACTGGAGCTGTGTGGGATGGCTTCAGGTTTTCAAAAAGGCACTCAGTGTCTCATTGATTTAGGCCCATCACATCTTTGGGGGGCTCAACAGAAGAACCAGTGCCCTGGCACTACCCCCAGACTCCACCAATCAATGATGTTGTTGTAAAAGCGTCTTTGAGTGTCCAGAAAAGCGCTATATAAAACCGATATATTATTATTATTATTATTATTATTATTATTATTATTATTATTATTATTATTATTATTATTATTATATGATGATGGTAAAACAAATTAATCTTTTTTTAACTTATTATTTATATGTATTATATGTGTTCCTACATGTAAGCCTACAGCTGACAGATTGCATTGCTCGGTAATAGTAATTTTGTTGAGAAAGCTGAAGTAATCAATATTCCCAATATCATATTTGTCTATGAGGAAGAGGGCCACTTCAGGAGAGTTTAGAATCCTTCAAATCCTGCAACTCTTTCACAAAACAACTAGAGACCATCTTGTGACGGGGTCACACCAGAACAAGGAATGTACAGCATTAAATATGGTATAGTTCATTTGTTACACCAAACTCACTTCTCTAATATCATCTGTTCCACTGCACCATTCACGTCACCGCAACTGTGATCCTATTGAAAGATGGTCTCCAGTTTTTACCGAACCTAATTTTAAACTCAGCCACACACCTTTCACATGCTAGTTGCTAAAGTCATATTTGGGGGCAGTGGTAACTAGGCCTGCACGATTAATCGTATTTTCATTGTCATCGCGATGTGAACGTGCGCGATAAACCCATCGCAAAAGTCTGAAGTGCGATAAGTTTTGTTTACATCCGCCATGCTTTCACACTCGGCGTGCTGACATTTGGCCAATCAGATGCGGCCCTGGACACATGGGCAATGCATGCACACCGTCAGATGACCAATCAGATGACGCCCAGCTCTGCTCACATTCCTGCATGAAAGTTAGTAGCCAGAGTAAACAGGATGTCGGAAGCAGGAGAGCAGAGCGGTGAAAATGCAGATGAAACGCTTGTGGCAAAAGGAAATAGCAGCTCCGCGGTTTGGAGATACTTTGGACTCAAGCCAGAAGACAATTTACAGACTCAGGTACTGTGTAGGACCTGCAGAACAGTTGTAGCAACGTCCAGAGGTAACACCACCAACCTCCATCACCACCTGCTGCACCACCATTAAGAGCTGCACGAGCAATTTCAGTCTAGAGCGCAACCGTCGAGCAGCAGTCAAGTAACACGACCATCACTGCAGTAACAGTAACATGTGTAAATTAATGTTATAAGGGTTTTGTTCAATCAAAGCATTGTCATCAGCTATTAAGTGTTTAAGAGTACCTCAAAGCAGGGAATCTATTAATGCAGAAAAATCTGAAAGATACAGGAACTGTATGCAAACTTAAATATTTTCTTATTTATCGCAATTCATATCGTCATCGCAATATTGAAGGGTGTCATCGCACATCGCACATTTTGCTCATATCGTGCAGGCCTAGTGGTAACCTAATCCACAGACTGTCAGCGCTTGCCCTTCCTTCATTACCACCATTGAGGTGCCCTTGAGCAAGGCCCCTAACCCCAACTGCTCCAGTGGCCAGCAGATCAGCTTGTGGTTGTTCTGAGCAGCTTTCAGGTATGAATGAGTAACTGTGTGAATCTGATCAGGGCATTCCCTGAAAAAGAGAGCATTACTTTCTGTGCAACTGTCCTAAATAAATTAAGATTTAAAAAAAAAAGACATTGAATATTGTTCTACTCTTTACAGTCACTGTGTTAACATGGTTAATGAATAAAAGGTATTAATTGTTCACCTGAACAGTTTATGGTGTTGCATATGGTATCATTGTAATACCTGACCATCAACACATAGGGGTAGACATTAACTTGTCTGTGTTATCATGTTGAGTTTAGGAGATGAAAAGTAAGTAAAAAGTAAAATGGCCATTTTAGGGATGATTCCATATCTGGAAAATGTTTAGGGCCCCAAACTGTGCAACTGTACCAAGTTTTATGATTCTATGAAAAAATGATTTTTTCACATATCAGCTGAATCTAGTTTCATTATCACAACGTACCTGAATTCACCATTACCTCTTGTCCTGAACAATTTATGATGTAGTATATGGTATAATTTTGTATTAATATTAACTATAATTATTTTTATTACTCGATTAATATAACAACAAATTTACCCAAAATAACATTTAAAAACGTTTCATTTATATTTCAATACTTTATTCAATCATCATCAATCATCCATGAACAAATATGACGGTGTGCACTGAAGGGCATTATTTCCCAACAAAAAAATAGCCCAGACTTAACTGGTAATCTGTGTAAGCCTAATTTATTTGGGTGGGGACAAAAAGTAAATTCACACTGGATCCAGCTGAACCCCGCAGGGGGCTCTGCAAAATAAAAAAGCAGTAGAAAAGTTGAAGCCAACTCAAATTTTGGAGAAAGGCAGCCCGAAGTCATGATCTGGTGGCCAAAAGCTGGCGATCAGACTACGACTGAAGCCATAGTGGAGTGTAATGTGTTGTGTGTATTCACGCAGTTTGGCGTTGTGCACCACTTTAAAACATATCCGTGGCTGCTGTCGATCCCTGTAGGACCGGCATGTTTAACCTACTGTGGCAGAGACACAACCGGATAACAACATAGCAGCTTCGTCTTTTGGCAAACTGATCAGCGGGGGTTCCCAATGCGTCGCACACACAGACTCCCACACCGCTGCACCAACCTGCAGCAATTTGCCGCACCACTGGATCCAATGTGAATCCAGCTGCCCCGGGATGCTTCTGCTTCAAGTGCTCCAGCATGGCGTGTAAATAGACATATTTACGTTATCAATTACGTTGATTATGTCGACGCGCCACACCAGCCTTGGTTATGGCGGAACGTAAAATGGCTGCCACGTGGCGGAAAATGTTCTCTGAAGATGTTCAGGGCCGCAAACTGTACTTGAGTTTGATATTGGAGTAGACTTGATGGAATTAAAGGGGACAGGTGGGCCTTGAAGGAGGTATGCTCTCTACTGAGTGCCATTGTAACTGAATCTCTTATCACTCCTTGCTCTTTATGTTTTTTTTGTTTTATGTATAAACATTCCATTGACAACTCCATTGTCTGTTATCAGTGTTTGTTTGTCTTTCTCCAACGTGTTAATCCGGACATGTCTCCAGGTATACCTAGTTATGTCCTGTTTTATCTCACTTGTTATGTCTTGTTTTCCAAATAAAACAGCAGCAGTGAAGGCTTTTTGATGGGAAACATGCTTTTCGCTGTTCTTCCAACTGACTTCTCCTGAATAGTTTTGTTTACTAACCGCCTCCGCTGGTGGTAGCGTTCTCTGAACGTTCATCTGATTGGTCAATGTTATCCACTGACAGATGCTGATAGACAGCTATCACAGTTCATCCAGTCACCACCTACTTTCAAAGTGCCTGCTATTTTTAATAAGTTTCCACAGACAACCTCCCAGGTGGTTCTGTGTAACGATTCATCTGGCCCGTCAGGTTAAATCATGGTACCCAGTTGAGAAATCCTACTGACTCTGATGTTCCCCTTACATTTCCTACAGTGCCACCATGAGGTTGACATAGTTGGTTATAGGTATAAATGAACATTAACAACAATAATGCTTCCCTCACGATGAATTGTAAAATAATAAATAATAATAAAAAACAATAGGTGATCATATTAATTTCAGTTGGCAGAATGTCCCAGATAACGTTTTCTGTACATCATCATTATTATAAGTTATAAATCAAGGTTCCCCACGATTTGGAACAAGCTGCTTGGTTAATATGTCTGATATATCCTTATTTCACTTGTTGATGTACATCTCATGTCAGGTTATCGCTATAGGTTGAAAACATCAGTCAGTGTTTCTGCCCTCGAACTAACAAAACGGAACATATTACTGGTTGGTTATAATAGGTTTTAGTTATTAACAACTTTAAATTGCACATTTTGAAGCTAAATGTAGTCAGATTCAATAAGTGGATTCAATATAATGCAATAAAACCTCAACTGTGCAGAACTGTGAAAACCTAAGCAGTGGCAGAGGAGAAAGAGAGAGTCGGACCTTACCAGTGGTTAAAATAGGCGTGTCGATCCGGAATAGTTTCACATCTTACTCTGTGAATCGAAGATTGATTTGGACTAAACCAGAGGTGATACCTTACATGTTTCCCCTTACCAGTTGGAAGGATAAAACACACACACACACACACACACACACACACACACACACACAGTAGGACTGTCAGGTTCAGAAAAGCTGGGAAAAACAGGAAAGCTGTGACATAACAACAGACGCTGGACATTCCAGATGATGGATGTTAGCTCTTAGCTCTTCTCTGAGCACATGTGAGTGCTTACTCAGCTACTTGAATTTTGCAAAGACATAATAAAACAGCTTGGATGAATTAGCCACGTGGTCTAAAAGAATTCAGTCACGAGAGGCTCAGTCACAAGCTTCCCAAAATAGATGATTTATGGAACATAATCATACAAATGAGATAATCATCTCGGGTTGATCACGGCTGAAGTCACATACAGCTCCATCATCGGACAGATTTGTCCCTGCTTACACACAGTGATGTATGAATTGGGTGAATGCATCATGTCACGTGGGATTTCTCGTGTTTTGGTCCTTGCACATGTTCTGCTCAGTGCGCCATGCCACGGCTTCTCGTACATGGAGAGAGTGAGTAAACCAAATTCTTCTGTTTGGCAGTGTGTGAAGTGCATGACACTTGTTTATGTTGAATGAGCCAAAGAGCCAGTGGACACAGCCAGAACAGCCGTTTTCTGCCATGTTACATAACTCCAAATGATCATCTGACCAGTATGAGGAAAACACCATCTGCAGTTTTTCGGACTCTCCCAATCTTTGACAGTAACAACTCACCAAGGTCAGAAGAGTTCTTCCAGAACAACAGGTTTCCCTTCATCTAGTATTAGTAAATCAAAAGGCAAAAAGGAAATAACTAACATCAGATATGTTCACATCTGTTCACAGTTCATGAGTTTAAGTCTATTGGCTGAAAACAAAAATAGGATGCTGTTTTTGCTGGCATTCAAAGCAAGGGCGTAGGTTTGTTTTAGACACTGGTGTTGACAGGAAATCACAGCTATAGAAATGCGAAGCGTTTGCAAAGTGTGGCATGTCAGGAGGTTTCTATGTGTCTGCTGACACCAGAAGGACTGAAAGAGAGAGAGGAGAGAGTGTGACACAAGTTACATCACAGGGTGTAGTGCTATTTGTTGAAGTACTGGAGAGCACCTAAGAGGCGCTCATGTGTGCGTGCGTACACACGCACACGTCGCACACGGTCAGTTTTTTTTCAACAATTAACAATCAATTCACAAAGACTACCTGCATCTTTTAAGGTGGAACATGTCCTTGCATGCAGGGCTGTGGACATGATTTCATAAATGCTGAGGTCACACTAGAAGGAGCAGATTAAAAGGAATGAGAACGTCATCGTTTATTAAACAAATATTTAGTAGCACAGTAAGACAGTGATGATGATGACTTTCGTATCTAAATTTTTCTCACTTTTTCCTCTGACATTATCTATCCCCAGGTGCACTCAACAGCTTTGATGCAAATAAATTCAACCAGGGCGTTGCTCGCTGCTGCAGCCAGCCCACATTCATGAGCCAGCCAATCACACGTTAGAACGAAAACGCAAAGCCAATCCTTTTAGAGATATTAGTTTAGGGAGGCGGGACAAGTACAGAACAAGATCTGTTAACCGTCCGTGTACCAAATTATTGCCGGGACAATGTATTATTCACTGGATATTGGTGGGGACATGTCCCTAGCATCCCTGCCCAATCCTACGTCCATGATGAAGCATAAGTTTGGATAAATTTATATTTTTCACTAAGCAGTATTCCTTTACTCTGATCTGAGCCAACCTGAAGTATTCTGAGTTCTGACTAATAAGCAACATAAAAATCCCCCCCAAAATAGAGCCATATGATTGATGGTACTTCAGGGTTTTACACAGGGGTGTATGATGGGCTGTACAAGCCATAATTCATACTGACTTTCTATATACACACACTGTACAGTCGTCCTTTCTACACAGTACTCACAGGCTAAGTTGACCTTTATAGGTCAATCAAGCATTAATCAATCAATCTTTATTTGTATAGCGCCAATTCACAATAAAAGTCATCTCTTGACACTTTCCAAATTGAGCAGGTCTAAAACATACTCCATACTCCTCCTTCCCAAACAACTTTACTAACTGAGATATGAGTATTAATTATACAAAAACTGTAATAATAATAATAATAATAATAATAATAATAATAATAATAATAATAATAATAATAATAATAATAATAATAGGTCAAATTAAGAATTCAATTAGCATAGACACATGTTCTAGTCCTGGATTACAGAACAATGACAACAGATATTCTACTCCAAATTCATGCCATATCATCACTGAACTACTTAATCTGTGGAGGGACTAGAACTCAGCATACTGCATATAGCTTGTGAATATTCTCATTCATCCAGGTCATAGTTATCTCAAGGAAATTGAATCAAAAGCAACTGGATTTGGTTTTTGTCTTGAAGACGTTTCACCTCTCATCCGAGAGGCTTCATCAGTTCCTGCTCCCTTGACTAGGCTGAGACTAGTCTTTACATATGCAGTATGTCTCAAGGAAATTGAATCAAAAGCAACTGGATTTGGTTTTTGTCTTGAAGACGTTTCACCTCTCATCCGAGAGGCTTCATCAGTTCCTGCTCCCTTGGAGCTGATACATACTGCATATAGTACATATAGTACCTGTATATAGTACATGTGATTTAGATTGTGTGTTTTCATTTCAACCTACATGCTGTCTATTTAATATTGTACAAGCGTGAATGTTGCCAACCTCTACTCTGTCAAGGACTCCGAAATCCTTCGACCATTACTAGCCATTATTGTAAATTTGGTTGTAGTTATTAAGTTAATCATTAATCAGAGTTACAAACTGACAGTTTAGTACCTTTTTATGAAACCGATTTGGTGACTTGGCTGTCTTTTCCCTTCTTCAAGGGTGGTGCCCTGAGGTGTTTTACTATTTATCATACTTTATCATAATCATGAATCATTATCCCTGGTAATGATTTAAATTTAAATTAGTTTAAATTTAACCCTAAATTCCTTATTAATGTTGCATGAAGCACTACACGGGAAATGTTAATACATTATAGGCTAGCATGTCATTATGAGAAAAAAAATCTTGTAATTAGAAAAACGGGGCAGATTCTTTTGTCATTGTGACAGAAAGCGAACGCTCACCCTCAGGCAACGTGGCGTTTCCAGCCAAACATTATGTAATAGCTCAGATACATGCTTCCTTCCCAAATGATTTACTGATGAGCATTATAGTGACTACAGCACGTTACACTCTTGGCACAGAGAGATACTTTTCTTTAAATTAACATGCAGTGAAATCTAAACCTTTCCAGTCCCCTCAAGTCAGTCCGTGTCAAGCAATTCAAGATTAATACTAAGAAATGGTGTGAATTGTAGGTCTGAAAAAATGTGTGAAAAGTGGAAGAGAGAAACAGAGAGAAAGAACAGCAGTGACTATGGTAACCCCCACAAAGTCCCACCATGTGGTTGGCCAGCCTGTGAGACATGAGTCTATGGAAAAAGATCAATGTTTCTGGTCCCTGAGGACGCTGATGTGGACTGGCTGACATGCTGGTGCTGTTTGACTGCAATTAGTGGCATCGTTTACTTGCTCATGGGACATTTTAGTCAGGGATAATCTCTAAACGACTTTAAACTCAAGTAAATGAATCATACAAGTTGATTTATCTAATAATGTAGCTAATGTATTGTAGTTTCAATCAGCCTGGTTCCCTCATTAGTTTCATTGAATTATGAAGCCACAGAATGTCAAACTTATAACACAAAAAGACTATTTATTCTCTTGTCTGTGGGTTTCCTGTCTGCCAGGCTGAATAATCATTAGAAAACAAACTAAACTGAATGAAAACATGTAATGTAATCACCTTCATGAGCCATCAACAACTTTTGGGGAGCAATGAGGTACTTTTGGTGAACACATTTAATGACTATATACAAACTGAGGAGGTTTACATGAAAATAAGTGAAATCCATCTTGACCCAATTAGAGTAACACTCCATCTGCACAGCTAATCCAGAAACTGTGGTTTGGTGTTTTCATCAGGGCTGACCCCCTTTGATTTACTTTAAATGAAGGTTCAAGGCCAATTTATTCATCATACTACAACACAGAGTTGTACACCAAAATTTATGGTACACAAGAAAAAATGTTATGGTGGAGTGCAGAGGATGAGTTGAGAAGTCTCAGTCTGGGGAATTAAGATGCTCCGTAATCTGGTGGTATGCCAGCGGATACTTCTGTATCTTTTGCCAGATGGCAGCAGGGTGAACAGACTGTGGCCTGTTTTGTATTTAAGATTTTGATGAATGTTTAATG
The DNA here is from genome assembly GCA_039737535.1 of Lagodon rhomboides. Taxonomy (NCBI): domain Eukaryota; kingdom Metazoa; phylum Chordata; class Actinopteri; order Spariformes; family Sparidae; genus Lagodon; species Lagodon rhomboides. Next base: position 25,007,398 of record CM077800.1, on the reverse strand, counting down.
ATCTTTTCATCTTTAATTAGTTTGCATCCTTCAGATTGTTGTGCTTTTATAGGTTGTTATTTGAATTCGGTTTTTTTACTGCCTGCCCCTGAAGGACACACTGACAAACCCCAGGCTCTAATCAGCAAATAGTCAGAAATTTAAAGTAAAGAAAAGCAACAAGAGTCCGATTTGAAAGTCTAGATTCCCAAAGAGTGAGGCATGGGTCTCCCATAACCGAAGGAACATATAAGACTTGTTTAAAGTGGACGTAAGTGTGTCTTGAGAAATTAAGAAAAGCTGGAGATTTGACTTGGGAATTTCTAAGATACCATTTCTACTTTTGTAATATCTGCAACCGAGGGGTAGATTTCTTTTTTTTAGTAAACAAGAAATATAAACTAATCTCACAGTGTGAGTAAATGGTGTGATCCAAATTATAATCAACACATATAAGGAGTCAGTGCGTAAGGATAATTGTGGCATCATATCAAAGATTAATCACTAATGATAAACACTGACTAAATTTAAATAAATGTGAGAATAGGGGTTCCATGATGAGATTAAATATATATTCCCTCAAGCGAGTACTGGGTCTGCCCAGTTGTCTTCTCCCAGATGGTACTGCCAGGAAAACCTCCAAAGGTAGGGGCCCAGATGCCCGAACCACATCACCTGGCTCCTTTCAGCGCAACAGAGCAGCAGCTTTACCAGCCACCCTACGGAGGAAACTTATTCTGGCTGTTTGTATCCACAATCTCATTCTTTTAGTCTCCACCCACAGCTCATGACCATAGGTGAGGGTCAATAACATAGATGGACTGGTAAACTGAAACTATGCTCTTGATCATGCTTAAGGCCCTCACTGACACATTATGTAGATGAAAGCGCAGCTGACACACACATAGCCACAGAGCTTCATGTTCCCTCTGATGTGGCTCTGGGGTTCACCCCTCTTTATTATCCTGACCTACATCCAGCTCTTGGCTTGTTCATGCTGCATTACATCATCTCAGCCCACTCAACATGAACCCCTCCGAACCCCAGCAAACACAATAAAAGGAAAATTAAGGAAGTGGACTGGCCCTGTACAACATGTTCTCATGGAACTTTTTGCTCCCACTGCGCTGGCCGTCTGTACACTTGACAAATGCAAGGAGAAAGTGGTTTGTCTCTGTGCGGCTTTCAGAGTGTGTTCATACAGCCTCCTCACCTCCACAATGACTTCAGAGGACACAGAGAGGTGAAGGAGGACAGAAGATAAGCAGGAAATGATGGAACACCAACTTGGCTGTTTGTGTAGTCCACTTAGGTCAGCCAGCTACGTCTCTGCTGTTCCAACCCAATCAAAATATAATTAATCAACTGTCAGTACAGAAACTTGACGTAACTACCTCAACCTGCAGAAGGTTGCAAGTGATCATTTCTCACTCTGCTCTGGCCTAAACACTCTGGTCACACAAGCTGTAAGTTATTTATCAAATAGATCTCTAACTTATGCTCAAAAAGGAAGAGTCAGGCACGTAAATAAACAAGCTCTCTTTTGTGCATTAGGTCAGGGTACCTCCATCTGTCTTCCAGAGACGTTACTGGAGTTGCACGCACTGCTCTTTGGTGCTCTGAAACCATTGTCACTTGGTGCTGTAAATTCATATAATCTACCGTCGCTCTGAATTGTGAACTACCCCAAAGCTCTGTTCTAGGTCCTCTTCTATCCACGCTACATATCAAATAATACATAATCATAACTTTTATGCTTTACTTATGATATGCTTCTTGTGTATCTGTAAAATCAGGAATAGGTTATATTTTTTTCCCCCCTAAATCTGTCTAAAAGTGTAAAATCTACAGGTGTTTTGTAGGAAAGCATGATCTGGTCTATTTTTCAGTCAGACACAGTGACGTCCAGCTTGTTTGTCACTAAAAGGGTGAAGAACAACCAGCAGTCACTCCAGGAACTCAGTATGCCTGCCTACAAATAGTTATAGCATGTAACTACTGTACCTGTAAAAACCTTTGGACCAAGTCAAGGCTAGCAAATAATATACTTTAGTTATCCCTAGGGAAAATATTATGCAATTAAAGTATAGATTACAGATATAGAATATAACATTTCAATAACTTGCAGTCTGCTAGGCTAAGCTAATCGGCTATTGCCATCTGTTCCACGGCAAGAAAGCAATAAAGCATTTTTACCCAAGGCATCTATTTCTTTAAACCATCCTACTGTATAACTTTAACACAACAAACACTAACTGCTCCTTAAAACTGCCACCAAAATGATATATTCAAATAATGATCGGTTTTCCATTATCTAACATCTTTTTAAACTTTCTGTTGCATGCTACAGTTCATGGGTGCATGCATTAAGATTTACTGTCTGAAAACTGTTGGTTTTGTTGTTCTGACAAATAAAAGTATTAATTATAACATTTTATTTCATCAAATGATCCTAATGAAAATGAAATAACCAAAATAAACACCTGGTATGAAATCAAGTGCAATATAGCAACGGCATTAAAAGACTATCAAATCAGTGGAGCTCTAAAACATGTGTGTCTTACCTGCCAGATCTTCTTTAGAAGAAGCAATGCGAGGGGAACTATTGCCAGGTTCAATCTTCAGAGACAGCCTGCAACACAAACGATTACCATCAGACACACCAGCTCACTGCTGCTCTCTGACTAGCTGATACTACTGTCCTGGCATCACTACATCATAGAGTTAATCAGTCGGACAATGATGCAGAAAGTATGGGCCTATGAACCACTAACAGTGTATCTGAAGATCTCACAAAGCCAATTACAGACCATTTTACTGTGGCTTCAATTTATTACCCAGGATAATTAACGGAAAATCAGAACCAGCCTACATCTAACTGAGCATTACTCAACTAAGCAATGAGGCTTCAAACTGTTTTCATCATCTGCTGATGTAAAAGGTGAGTTGAGAAATATGAGCACATCGTTTAGTCACTTGGATCTAAACGAAACCCAGCTATGAAGTATACTGTACCACATGCTGACAGTTTTAGGCTGAAACAAACTTTGATTTACTTCAAGTCTGTATTCTTATTTTTATACATGCAACTAAGTAGTAAGTAGTACTAAGTAAAAACAAGCTTGTGAATATTCTCATTCATCCAGGTCATAGTTATCTCAAGGAAATTGAATCGAAAGCAACTGGATTTGGTTTTTGTCTTGAAGACGTTTCACCTCTCATCCGAGAGGCTTCATCAGTTCCTGCTCCCTTGACTAGGCTGAGACTAGTCCAACTAGCCGGTGTGGAGGTCCAGCTATTTAACCTCTCAGGAGGCGGGCACAAGGCCACTGAGGCCTATGGGTTGTATGTGCTCCATTATTGCCAAACGACAGTCGTTAGTATGGTCGTTGGGGATGGTGGAAAGTTGGTTTCGACTTCGTTAGTGTTCTATTGTGTTGTAACGACAGTCATTGGAGTCACATGCGGCCCTTTGTGCACAGCCGTTATTCTTAGAGGCTAAGTTGTTGAATCTCCTGGGAAAACATGAAAGGGCAGCATTGTAAATTGGAGATAGGTGGTGTCCATCCGTTTGTGTAGCGGTTGTTAACAACCGCTACACAAACGGATGGCCCAACACAGAAGAGCCAACTCCTCAGGCCTAGACTCTGCTGTCTATTTGCACCTCAAGGAAAAAGCTCACTCCTTTGAGGACAATAATGTTCACATCTTGGACAGAGAGGATAGATGGTTTGAAAGAGGAGTAAAAGAAGCCATCTATGCAAAAATTGAAAAACCATCTCTAAACAGAGGAGGGGGTCTGCGACACCACCTATCTCCAATTTACAATGCTGCCCTTTCATGTTTTCCCAGGAGATTCAACAACTTAGCCTCTAAGAATAACGGCTGTGCACAAAGGGCCGCATGTGACTCCAATGACTGTCGTTACAACACAATAGAACACTAACGAAGTCGAAACCAACTTTCCACCATCCCCAACGACCATACTAACGACTGTCGTTTGGCAATAATGGAGCACATACAACCCATAGGCCTCAGTGGCCTTGTGCCCGCCTCCTGAGAGGTTAAATAGCTGGACCTCCACACCGGCTAGTTGGACTAGTCTCAGCCTAGTCAAGGGAGCAGGAACTGATGAAGCCTCTCGGATGAGAGGTGAAACGTCTTCAAGACAAAAACCAAATCCAGTTGCTTTCGATTCAATTTCCTTGAGATACTAAGTAAAAAGTGTTTCACTATGATATGTGATGTTTGTGGATTAATAATGCTGCATGAACGTGTATGTGTAATTGTGCCACTGTAGATGTTTAAGGTTGAGCTCATTTAGCTACTTTATACACTTTTGGCTAGTGTAATCTACAGCAAAGCATCATTTTCCATAAGACCATCACATGTTTGTAGCAGGACTGTCCTGTGAGAACCACTTATCTCCAAAAAGTCCGGGAAAAAAACCTGTTTTCAGAATTTTTTGACAAATGAAAAAACACTACCCTTCAGAAACATTCACAATCTGGAGATACACATTTTCACTTGTCAATATGAAAAATTGTATTCTGAAAAGTAACTAGTACCTACAGCTGTCAGACATATGCAGTTGAGTAAGAAGTGGCGAGATGAAGTGGAGTAGAAGTATAAACTTGCATAATTCGAAAATAAAGTAAAATACAAGTACCTCAAATTTATACTTCAGTACTGTGCTTTGGCAAATTTTCTCTCAGTACAGTAGGTACAAGTTTGTAATCCCAGAGCCAGCTGCTGGTGAATGCTGCCCTACTAGTTGATCAGACTGCATCCTCACATCTTTGGGAGTTTGGACTTCAAACTACAAAGCCCTAACTAACTTGGCGACTCTGTATTGACTAAGGTATTATACATTTCTCCCACTGTCTGCACAAGCTCATTTTGGTCTACCAGCACATGGAATATTCCCAATTAATTCTGTTCCTTGGTAAATGGGATTCCGCCACTCATCTCTTCATTTGGAAAGTATTAAGTGAAACACTGTGGTGGAAGAAACTGTAGGTAAAAAGGCATTCAATAGTGAGAGTGAGTTTGGTTGTGTTTATGAATGACTATTTAAAGTGCTAGCAGAAGGAAAGTGCCCTGCAAACTTCAAATACAGTCTGTCAACATGATGAACAGGTTCCAGATCTGTACAACACACAGATTTCATTCAAACAGTGACTAAACTATTAGAAATGTTCACTGTCAAAATAAATGTTTTTCTAAGCATGGACTGGTGACTTTTGTGGGTTTTGTGGATACAATGTAAGATTTTATATTTTATATTTTACTACTATACTATACTATACTTACTACTGCTATAGATTTTAGTTTACATGATTTAGCATTTCTTTTAAATATTTTGGTGGCCAACAGGTGCAAACCACAACAGCAAAGCTGAATCACAAAGTGAACAGCAAGTCAGAAAACAATTGCAAGAGAGAGAACACAATAGCAAGTTGGAAACCATGATTGCAAATTCCCAAAACACAACGATTACATCAGACCAGACAGCCTCTCTGACTAAAACTAGACTTAAATGGTTTTCTTTGATTAAGATGAGACTAACGTTTCCAGAGTTTTTAAAATGGACTATAAAAAATAATATAATAAATAAAGGACAAAGTTGACTGAATATTACTAAAACTAAGATGGACTTTTACACCAGAAAGAAGCTACATTTTTTACACAGACGTATGACATTCTTTTGGATGTGATCAATATTAATATTTTATCCGTACAACTTTAATTTCTCACATAATTGATCATACTGATAGCACTGATAATATACAGTGGCATCACAAGATGAACCATTATTGTTTAACATATAAGAAAGGGAATGTCCAGTTTGGTTCATTTTGCTTTCAGTAGCCAGACACTCATCAGCCAGTAACTAACTGGTTTATATCTTCCCAGAAAGGATGTAACAGGACAACACTGTCAGATGGAGAGGCACTGAGTGAGGAGCAAACTGGACTGCATCTCTCAGTCAGCACTAGTGAAGTGACAGGTAAGTTAGCTGTGATGTAGCTTTTAATTGTGCAGACTGTACAGCAATTGCTGGTCAGAGCTAGTTATCTGCCTTGGCTAGACTTTTACTCCTCTTCTCCTCAATGTGTTTTTTAAAGTGCTCAGTGATCACACTTAATAAAATAATAGACTAGTGGAGGAGTAACTGTGACCATGAGGAAGATTTCCACTGAATTTAAAAATAAATCCACACCCAATGTAACAGACAGGAACAAACAAGCAGAATGGAGCATTTCAGAATCCAAATCTAAATAATATGAAATGTATTGTTATTATGTCTGCCTGTCTGAACCATGTGTGTGCCAATCCCTAGGTAACGATGTTGACAATGATGTTTAAGTTTGAAAGTTACATAATCGTGGGTGGAACAGTTGGAAACCTCATGGTCACCACAGGATTCTTTCCATTCAAGCCACAGTCTGACAGAAATGTGGAGGTCTTTGGGAGGGCGGTCAGGGCACGAGTAAGAATGAAACAGACTAAAAGTATGTGCTGGATTAAAGTCCATGTCACTGTTGGATTTTTAGCAGCACTTCCCTATGGATGGCAATGAATGTCTGTGTCTGCTGATCCGGACTGAAATATCCTTACAAATTAGGTATCTATGGATGCATCCTACCTTGAGAAGGATTGCCTTGAAATAGGACAGACATGCAGGTTGCCCTCAGAATATAAACCGATCAGCCACACCATTAAAAACCACTATCAGGTGAGGAAGATAATAATGATCATTTTGTTGCAATGCAAAGTTTGACTGGAAAACCTTGGGTCCTGGCATTCATGTGGTTGTCACTTATCAGAAATTACATGCCCAAACACTGTTACAGCCACTGTTAACCAATGAGACTTGAAACATCACAAAACCTGCTCTGGAATGACCCGAGGAACATGAAAAAGATCTCATGGGATCAACATGGCCTCCAAATTCCCCAGATCCCAATCTGATTGAACATCCATGGCATATGCCAGAATGAGTCCAATACATGGAGGCCCAACGTTGCAACCCTAAGGAATCAATGGACCCAACACCAACGCCCTAGTGCAAAACAATACAAGCCACCCACAGAGGTCCTGTGTCTTGGACTTGATGGGTCAGAGCCAAGTTTGATCCATGGTGGGGCCTCATGGATCAGACTTTTTCTGGGATGTCCCACAGATGCTCTGTCAATTTGGGATCTTGGAAATTTGGAGGACAGGACGTTGCCTTGAGTTTACTGTCACGTTTCTCCAGTCATTCTAAAGAAAATTTTGCCACTGTTATCAGGGAGTGTTGTTGCCTTTAGGGGGTGGTCTGCCACAGTGTTTAGGTGGGTCGTGTATGTTGACAGGCATCCATATCAATGCTAATACCAAAGGTTTCCCAGCAGAACATTGCAACATGCATTGTAATAAGAAGATTAATGTTAGTCACCCCACCTTTCAGTCCTTTCAATGTTGTGACTGATTGGTGTTGTAATGAGTTTGATGAAAGCTCCTTATCACTCCAAAAGATGCCTGACAATCATCAGTTTTCTTCAGTATTAAAGTATTCAACTGATACTTGTCTGTACATCCTTGGACACACTTGGCTGCAACAACGTCATGCAGGCATCAGAATTGTGGTTTTCAGCCTCTACAGACATCATCACAGAGTCAAAGTGACTGAAGAGATTGCTGATGGAGGAAGCCAAGAAAAGAGAAAGAGAAAGTGGTCGAGCACAGCAAATAAAAAAACCCTGAACATGCATGTTTACTTCAAGACTTGTGATTTTAAGTCCACGCATTGACGTGCTGAGTGGTTGTTGTTTGTAGTAAGCACGTAACGTTATACCACATCTTACAGATTGTTACACAAACCTGGGATTTGTATTTATAACAGTTGCACAAAATGGCACAAAATACACATTTCTACATAATGGTGCTCTTAAGGTTTGATCCTACTGATGTAGGTCTATTTTTTCCATTTCAACAGAGTACAACACATAATTTACTGCTCTTCACTAGTGCCTCCATAATTGTCGACGTAGCCAGATGACCCCAGAGTAACACATCTTTGACTGACAGCGCTGAGGATAGGTTCTGGGGGTGAGCGTACACACATGTTCTGCAGAAAAGCTCCACTCACATTTCAGCTTGCATTCAAACATAAAGGTCTTGAAAATGTGTTTCCTCTCTGAGTTATGTCAGTGTGTGCAGGTTAATGGTGCCCTCTGAAAGGCTCTGGTCTTTCTCTACCAGCACATCATAGGCTGCTGTAGCAAACATTTAGATGTGGTTAAACAGACTTGAACTTGTTAATGTTAATGGTGTTGTTACTAGCTACATTATTTATGTCCACTCCAACACATAATGGGAAAATAGAGAACATCAGTTCACCTGTTTCACCAAACTGACTTCTGTCATGTCATTATGATCCCATCACAAGATGGTCTCTAGTTTCTCCTTTCAAAAGTTACATAATCTTGCTCTTTATAATGAATCATTGAAAATGTGATGTATTATTTATGCAAACTCTGAAAAAGGTGAGACAAAGAAATAAAAAGGCTAAGTATAAGCACAACTTCAAGATGACATCCAACCCTGAAAATCAAGTGCTAAATCCAGACTATGATGAGCTGTGGCAGACAGCCAAGCCTATTTCTGAGGAGAAGATCTGAGAAAGTCATCAGCTGCTGCTGGATGAAGGAGCTCCCTGTGAGAAAGATAAAACCAGCTGCCTGTCGTTTTCCATCCTGAGTCCTGTGAATTGACCCCCACCAATTTCAAAGCCACCTCCATGTTTCCGTGTGCTGGACAAAGCTCATGTTGTGATCAGAGTTTTACTTGTCTTGGTAATCTGGCCATTTGAGGACATAAAAACAAAATGTCATGACTGTTAAAGTGTACTACTGCCCTGCAGTACCATTCACTGAGATGAAACTCACTTGAAGTTGTCATCCTCTACAAACTTCTGGAGTTCCTCTATGTAGCGAACTGACAACAGATACTTCTGGACATGTGGAAGGGTCACCAGGTAATCTAGAAAGAAACAGGAAATGGGTCAATCAGTTGAAACTAAAGCTGCCATTAGTAATGAGCAAAATTTTGTCCAAAAGGTTTTCAGGTACACATTTGTGTTATTTGTGGCTCCCCCTATGGGTCAGGCTTGAAAATGTTTTAGTCAACCTTTTCTAAAACACAGCCTGAAGATTTCTACTGAGTTTTATGATGATTGGACTAATGTTATTGAGTGATCACCAAGTCATTGCTCATTTGTAAAATAAATGTGCATCTTAGTCACACAATGCTGTATACACAATCAGGGGTTGATTGAATACATTTTGAAGAGGTAGACACTTTACTTTTTTTCAGTACATGCTTACTAGCACAAAATCCATTGAGGGAGAGCTATATTATTGTGGCCCAGAGGGGTCGAACCAAATGCCAAAGCCACAACATGAATGCGACTTGTTTCTTACCATAGTTACACGACATCTGCAGATCAGAGATGACCCTCAGAAGGTTGTTCATCTGATTGGTCCGCTGCTCTGTCTCTATGATACTGTCTGATGCAGGATAGGCTGAGTCGATGTAGATCATGTCCAACAGGTAGATCCCTAGAGAAGACAGCACAAGACAGTAAACCACTTAGTGCGACCTGGCACTGACACAAGCTTTGCTTTGACAAGCGCTGTTCTGATAGCAAGAGTAGTGGTTCAAACTCATTCCAAAGAATAGATGCACTATGTGGTGCCAATATTTTTTCTGAAATCTATTTGATATTGCTGGTTAATTAAGCTGATCACCATTGCCTGTAACCGCTCATCCTTTTTGAAGTCAATCCCAGGTGACATCGGGCAAGCAGCGGGGTACACCCTGGATAAGTGGCCAGTTTATCATAGGGCTGACATATAGTGACAAACAACATTATTCACGCTCACGCTCACACCTACGAACAATTTAGATTAACCGATTAACTAAACTTTTTGCATGTCTGGAAGCCGGAGTACCCGGAGAGAACCCACGCAGACACGGGGACAACATGCAAACTCTGCACAGAAAGGCCCTGCCCCAGCCAGGTCTCGTAACCAGGCAACAGTGCCAACCATTGCACCACCGTGCTGCCCTTAATTAAACTATTCAAGTGTGAATTATATCATAATTTTAAATTAAACAAACAAAATAAGGCAAAATCTAAATATGTAGAATATACCATTTAGCCCTGACCTTTTGGTTCCAGTATAACTTCCATCTTAACATCAGCAAAACAAAGGAGCTGATTGTAGACTACAGGAAGCTACAGAGAGAAGGACGCCTACATCACCAGCAATGAGACAATGGTGAAGAGAGTCACCAGTAACAACCTCACCTGGACTCACCATCATCACAAAGACAGCTAGGCAAGGGCTCGTCTTCCTCACAGGCTCAACATCGACTCCAAGATACTCTGCAACTCCCACAGGTGCACAATTAAGAGTATCCTGAATGCCACATTACTGTAGTTGCACTGCCATCAACCAAAAGGCATTACAGAGGGTGGTAAAGACTGTATAGCACATCACCAGGACAGATCTGCCACCCAGTGAGGACATCTACACCAAGCTGTGTAGGGAGGAGTGCAACAGAATAATCAGAGACCCAGTCACCCCAACCGCTGTCTGCAGACGGTAATTGCAGGATCTAATCACCAGACTCAGGGACAACTGAAACCTGAAAGTAGAGCTACAGGGACTGTAGGAGGGTAGGCACATTCCTTAGACAATATGAATATTCATGCTAGAAATCTGGGCAGATGTTGTCAAAAAAAAAAAAAAAGGGTTCTAAAATACACTTTATTGATCAGTTATTTATGAGTGAATATGGCAAAGGTTTAACTCTAACCCTCAAAATTCCATCCGATTCGTGCTCGATGCGACTCTGTTCCACAACTGCAGCGAAGCTCATAGGTTTCACTCTTACCTGTTTGTTGTGTTTTGACACTTACAAGTATCAAGTAACTGTGATCGCGCGTGATTTTGTAATTACAGCAGGAACTCATCGGTCAAAACGCAGCCGGTGGGTGCTGATGGAGGAAGAAGCACGGTGCAATGCATATGCAACCAGTGGAATTCCCGGGTAAGAGGTGGGAGGTATGCATATGATTTTTCATTTTACTTGACCTCTATCAAGTTTTTATTAGTGTGAATGCTGACAAGCATTCACACTATTGTTCTTCTGGAATTTATTAAAGTTATTATTCTTCTTCCGTACGTTTTTTGGCACTCTTCTACTCCTTCAAATTTTCAGCCACAAAAACCATTCAACTATCAAAATGTTCAGCTTTTTAAGGACATGTGTGCTTGTATTTTTGTTTTTTCTACCTTTCATACTTTTTGAAATATTCAGCTTTTTCTGCAAGATTTTTCCCATTCATCCTTATGGGGAATTTTTCAAATTTCATTCTTCAACTACTTCAGCATACGTTCAGCTATAGAAACCATTCAACTATTAAAATGTTCAGCTTTTTCAGCTCTTTCAGCCTTGTACTTTTCAGCTTTTTAACTCTTCAGCTTTTTAAAATATTCAGCTTTTTCAAAATAAAATTTAACATTGAAGTAAATGGGAAAATCTTAAAATCATCTTCAAAACTCCTCAACTTTCAACCTCTTCTAGTTCCTCATGCTTTGAGCTAGAGACACCATTCAAACTTTAAAATACTCAGAAGACCTTGAACTATTTGGTATGTATTCAGATTTTCAAAATCTTTTACGGTTTTGAAATTATCACAGTTTTAATTTTAAGGATTTTCAACTGCTCTTCTGAGTTTATAATGGGTGTGTATTGCGTGAGCTAGAGTGTATGGAATCTTCGCTAGAGTGGAGAGCAGTTGGAAAAACTGGAGAAAAAAATATCTTCAGCTCGATTCTTTTGATTTGGATCCCACATCTTTTACTTCACATACACAATATATACATAGAAATGTAGGAAATCTTGTTAGCTTTCAGATGATGGACTTATTTCAGTTGTAGGACTTACGGTTTTGGCTGTAGAAGCCCTAGAGTGACAAGCACTCCAGCAGCTCCCCCATAAGCCACAATGTTAATTTTGATCCTAAATTTCTGGAGGAGAGCAGATGGTACCTGTTCTGTCTCTCACTCTGGCACCCTCATTTTTCACTCTACAGAAATTAAAAACACATCACAGAGTTCAGCAATGTCTGCTGTTTCTCTGTATATAAATATTTTGGCAATAACCGTTAAACTTTTTTCAAAAATTGCAGGAGTTTGGGAGGTGTTTTCCCATTCATCCTTATGGGGATAAGTTTGGCTCTGCTACTGCTCCAGCACATGTGCAGCCAGAGAAACTGTTCACCTTTTTGAGCTCTTTCAGCCCTCTTACTTTTTAGCTTTTTAAAACATCCCGCTTTCTGCTTTTTCAGCTTTGTCCAATATTCAGCTTTTCAGCCTTTTCACTCATTCAGCTTTATGTTCAGCTATCAAAATGTTCAACTTTTTTAGCCCATTCAGCCGATAACTTTTCAGCCTCTCTGCCTTTTCAGCTCCTTCAAACATTCAGCTTTATGTTCAGCCATCAAAATGTTCAACTTTTTTAGCCAATTCAGCCCACTACTTTTCAGTCTTAATATTTTTTCAGCTTTTTCCAATATTCCACTTTCTGCCTTCTCAGCTTTTCATACATTCAGCTTTATATTCAGCTAGATAAACTGTTCAGTTATCAAACCCTTAACCTTTTTAAGCACTTTCAGCCCTCTTACTTTTCAGCTTTTCAGCCATTTCAGGCTTTTGAAATATTCAGCTTTATGTTCAGCCATCAAAATGTTCAACTTTTTAGCCCATTCAGCCCACTATTTTTCAGCCTTTCTACCCTTTCAGCTCCTTCAAATATTCAGCTTCATGTTCAGCCATCAAAATATTAAACTTTTTTAGCCCATTCAAGCTATTATTTTTCAGCCTTTCCGCATTTTCAGCTTTCTCATACATTCAGCTTCATGTGCATCCTATATCTTCACAGCTCTCAAGCCTTTTCAGCTTCTTAAAATATTCAGCTTCTGCCTTTTCAGCTTTTCAGCCTTTTCAGCTCCTTCAAACATTCAGACACTACTTTTCAGCCTTTCTGCCTTTTCATCTTTTGAAAAATGTTCAACTTTTTTAGCTCATTCAGCCAATAACTTTTCATCTTTCTGCTTTTTCAGCTTTTTCCAATATTCAGCTTTCTGCCTTTTCAGCTCCTTCAAACATTCAGCTTTGTGTTCAGCTATCAAAATGTTCAACTTTTTTTTAGCTCATTCAGCCAATAACTTTTCAGCTTTCTGCTTTTTCAGCTTTTTAAAACATTTTGCTTTTTCCAATATTAAATTTTCTGCCTTTTCAGCTTTTCATACATTCAGCTTCATGTTCAGCTATCAAAATGTTCAACTTTTTAAGCCTATTCAGCTTTTGAAAAATTCAGCTTTGTCTGCAAATTCTTGACCATTCATTCTTATACTTTTATGCATTTTAGGCATTAAATTCAGCAGATTTCGCAAATCCATTCAGCAGTTAGCATTCACACTGTATTTTCGCAGGAAATGCAATTTTTCTAGTTTCTCTTTGGCTTTGGATACCAACTTAGATATTTTCGTGCTGGGTTATGCCAAAGAATGTCTCTCAGGAGCCACATTATTGTTAAAATAAAGAATTTTAAGAAAGTGGTAACTTTTTATTCAAGTGGAGGGGTTGCATGTTTGACGTCTGTCATCTATTACCAAGGACAGGAGGGATAAAAACACAGAGCACAAATGTGTCAGAAATAACCTGGAAAACATCTGGTGAGTCACCAACTTTCCAACAATTTGTCTTAATTACTCTGCATTAACTGCTACTAAACACCAGACTGGAAACTCACACTGAGCCTCAACACTGCATGCTAGATCTGAAGTATTGTACTTGTTGAAAAATACTCCATATACAGTATATCCAGTATATTGTCATGCTGGTGGTGGTGGTTGGGGGGTGGGGTCACTTCCATGGGTGCAGCGTGTTCTTGGTTTGCAAGGGTGTTTGTGTTGGTGGTGTGTGTCAAGGTTTCCCAGCAGAACACTGTAACTGAATGATCACTGTTAGACCCTTCAAATATCCTGGCTCTTCAGTGTATGCAGAATAAAGTATATATGCACACAGCAGACTGACAGATACACTATACACATGTTGCACACCATTTTCCACATAATCTTTTTACAATCTCCAACAAATTACCTCTTCAACCAGGATTATCATGTTGTTTAAAAAAACACGTCAGTACTGATCTGCTGAGACAGGTCAGCCTCAAATTAAACCTGGCCTAACACGAAATGCCAACAAAACCGACATTTATCATTTGAATCAAATAACTGATGATGTTGTGGATAATATCTCAACATTAACTTTCCAAACAAAATAAATATTCAGCATTGCTCAAGAACTGCACTCTGACTAATGTTGGACACCATCTTTTCCACTGAAAACCACACAGATTAAATTCTACTAGGGTTGCATAGAGCGGGGTGGCCCACCATAGTGAAATGCAGGAGACAGGACAATTAATTAATTTAGACAATAAAGGGCCTCTTGATAACTTGTGGTCTAAGATAGTTACTGTAAAATATGTGGTTTACATGTGATCAGAGACCTGTGTTTTGCACGTCACCCCTGTCTCTCTGCCCATATATTTCCTGAATGATTCTCTACTGCACACCACAAAATAAGAGCAAAGGCTAATGTTTAAAACAAACCCATTACAGACTAGAATGGCACTCAGTAGAGCGCATACCTCCGCCAGTCCCCTTTTGTACTCACTCATGAATCAAGTTGAGTTTGATGAGAAATCTTCTTAAATCTGCAGATTTTTTAAATTTGCAGGTATATGCACAGCTATAAGTGTGTCAATTCTATAATCAATACCAAAAATTCTATAATTCTATAAAATAAAGGATCCTTTGACACATCAGCAGCCCTGCCTGCCTGCCCCTGCTGTGCTGATTCATTTCCATTCTCTCTAACTTTTAGCAGCGTTTTATGAAAGTATAATTAGTAAGCACCCAATGAAGGTTTTGCCCATGTTTTATATTGATACCAGCACAATGCTGGGCGCTTTGGTTAAAAGTGACAGATCTTCTCTCAGATGTTGACGACAGCGGATTGTGGTCACACAAAAAAGCGGCTTCTTTTTTTATCCTGAACAATAAACAGTAAAACCAATACAGACGAATAACTGACAATTTTGGTTTCTCATAGACTTTGACGGCTATTTATGATAAATGGTGAAGTTTTATAACATTGGTTGAGCACTGTTCATGGTGGCTGGGAAAGTCCACCACTGAACAAGCTGACGTGCACAAACAGATGGAAGAAAAATGCACACACATATTTGGCAATGCTATCCAGTACATACAATGCACGTACAAATGCACTGCAAATACAGAAAAACACAGGCCAACTGAACTCAAGTAATCTTCTGTCTGAACTATGCTTATCACTTTGTTAACTATTAAAAAGTTTAATTAAACTAGACTTAGAACCTTTTTTTTCTATTTAAAGAAATATGAAAGCGATTTATGTGAATTGATTAAATCTGTATTTTTATGTTGTATTGTTTTATTGTAATGAATTTTTTTTGAGCTGCTTCCCTCAAAGACCTAAATAGCAGCAGTTCATATAAAGACGTTATCCTTGGAGAACTTTAGTCATCATTGATTTTAGAAATACATCATAAAAGAGCCCGTAACGAAAAAACAAGTCATGATTGTTATGTGGGCAAATTAGTCATGACATTGACTTCAGGTGAGACTAACCACCCTGACACTATACTAAAATATAAATCATTTCATACGTAGAGCGATATACTTGCTGTATCAGTAAAGATTTCAGAGATGAAAGATTAATAATAATAATAATAATAATAATAATAATAATAATAATAATAATAATAATAATAATAACTTTTTAATATAGCAAAATTAAAAAGTTCCACATTTATATGTTGAAGATAATGTCACTGAAGAGGAATTAGAAGCAGACAAACAGATTAAGAACAGCGTAAAGAAAAAAAGGATAGACAGACTTAAAGGAATTTTAAAGGATGACTTCACATAAAAGAAAGTCTATTAAAGTGGAAATTAAGAAATGATTTAAAGGAAGTTACTGATTCTGCAAGCCTTATGCCTTCACGTAGGTTGTTCCAAAGCCCAGGGGCCCTGACGGCAAAAGCCCGGTCACCTTCAGAGTCAAGCCTCAACTTTGGAACAGCAAGAAAGGCCCCACCTGAGGGGCCAGACCCAGAAGAGCTTTTAAGTGATCAGGAATCTTGCAATCGACTAAAATTGAACAGGGAGTCGATGGAAAGAAGCTAGTATAGTAGTGATGTGAGGGTGTCTGTTATAACCAGTAAGAAGCTGAGCTGCTGCATTCTGGACAAGCTGGAGGCAAGAGAGAGACATGATGTGTATTCCAGAAAAGAGGGGTGACAGTAGTTAAGTCGAGAGAAGACAAGTGCATGAATGAATTTGTCCTGGTCAGAGTGACAGTACTGGTTTAATTCTGGAGGTGCTTCTTATTTGGATAAAGCAGGACTGGACAACTTTTTGGGTGTGTGGTTTTTAAAGGTTCAGTCTGAATCAAATAGTTCTTACAAATTTCTGCCAGCAGGCTTTTTACATTTCCAGACAGCGGACCAAGATACTTTCAACGAGACTGATGTTTGAGTTTGGCAGTTGAAAAGCATGATTTCTGATTTGAGTTATGTCACTGTGGTCAGTTAATGAAGTCAAAAAAGTACACATGAATAAGGTGATGACAGGTTTCAAGAACAGGAGTCCAACTCACCATCGTTCCACTGTGCTACCATGTGAGGGCTCTAGTATTAGTGAAATAACAGGCGACCTACAGTACTGTATCTCATAAGCACTGACTGTTCTGCTTGATCAGGCTTTAAGGACTACACTGAAAAACCTAAACTAATGACTCACAGCTGCAACTGAGGGCACAACTGTGCTTAGTTAGCAGACTGATTAGTAGACATGAATAGATTTCCACCCATGTTTGCTTTTCTTTTCTTTTTCCTTTAGGCTGTAAATGTAAGTCTCTCCTGATTAAAACTGTTCTTGCCATCATGAACAGGTTGTTCCAATCCCCTTTCTGTGAAACAGGCATCACACTCCAGCTCTTTCTTTACCTTTCTTTTTTTGTGTCTGCTCAGTTTTTCTCAAACAGTGTAAAATGTTGGTGTGTCAACTTTTTAGGGAAAGCAAGGACTTGTTTTAAATCATGAAAAAACACACAAGAGTGGCTCCATACAGCTCGTCCAGCATAATCTTTTCTGTAGTTTATTCTGTTTTAAAACAAGTCCCCAGCTACTTCAGCTGTTTAGGAGAATGCTGCAACACTGTTTTGCTGTGAAACTCCAGTAATATTTTGTGGACTGTAACCCTTTTATTACTCTATGCGTGCAGCCTTATCAATATTGAGGTGATGTGGAAGCTCTACAGCACATGGAACAAGCTATTATACTAGTATACTTGACACCAAGCAGCAGACACCAAGATATGAAGCTAAAGCTTGGTACAGAGGTACCACAAGCAGGCACTAAATGCTGGCCTCCACAGGCTTATGGACACCGAGGAAAGCGGACCTACATGGCTCCTTAAAACACCAAGGATTTTACTTGACAAGTCTGCTATAACCCGAAGTTAGTTTAATGAACATTTACCAGGAGGTAAGAGATGTTGGAATCTGGGCTTGAGATCACAGAGCTTTCCTGGTAAAATCCCCATTACGTCAGTTCTTCCTTAAGACTGCAGCATGTGTCATATGGTGGTTACCATGGGGAAAAATATCCACTGCTGCATCGTTTTAATTTTAGTGCAGGACTGCAGCATACATCTTAAACTTCGAACACTTTGGTTTATGCATATACCAACTGCATGTTGACCATTGTTTTTCATAACTGTTCACTGAACCACAATGCAAAAAAACTGAAGATACTAGGTGCAAATATGACTGTTTAAAGGTCCCATATCGAACAAAATGATACGTCAATGAATTTTTTTTTACTATAAAGCCCTCAGCCACAACCCAAGGCCAAACACAAGCAGAGCTGATGCAGACACATTGTTTGCCCAGACTTGTGACAGCTGACCAATCAGAGCAGACTGGACTTTTTGGGAGGGGGGGGCTTAAAGAGATCACAGAGGGTAAAAAGGGGTGTTGCAGCATTGACAGTATGATCAAAATAATGTGGGTTTTTTTTTTTTAACATAAAGCATGTAAACATTTTCTAGTTGGAACTTGGAATAAAATGTGATTCTGAAAATGAGCTGATTTAACTTATATCTTACTGTTATCTATCACATTTTTCTCCAACACTGATTGTCCATTTTTGACCAAATGCAAGAAAAAGGAAGTCTACTGCTCTAGTCAGAGAAAGTGCAGGTACGTTTTGTGAATAAATCAGTAGCGTGGCTGAGATAGGATGTGGAAAATGAGGGCAGACTTAGCATTTTATAGGGCTATGGAAAAGACCAGAGGGCACAGGTGAACATCCTGGGAATGTTCATAAAAGTTACAGGCATCCAATAAACTGAGGAGCTCACCCATACTGCACCTGTGCAGACTGTTCCATTCTGACATACAGGGTGCAACAGATGTATTCATTAATGTCGTGACTTCATTTCACTGAAAGAGACTCCCTGTCAGGTTTATCACATATGGATCAGTGGCATTTCCACTGACACGAAAAACGATATAAAAAAACTGTACATGCACCAAAAAAATCTTTAATAGAGCACTCTGTCGTTTTGTTGGATAAATGTTAATTGTAAATTATCTTATCATTAATTTATTCAAACTGAATAGAACACACTCTCTTTTTTTCATGACTGAATAAACAAACTGACCTTAAAGGACAACACAATTTATCCTGTTTTACTTTGTTACTATGTGGCGGACCCTGCCACCTTTCTAGCTTCAAATAGTGTTCTGGGACCTTATTTTCCTTTGAGAGCAGCTTGTTTATTCACTTATGGAAGAAATACTTATTTCTGAGTTTGTATCATTACCTCATCATTATTGTAAATATTGAGTTTGGATTTCTTTACCAAAACTACATAGTGCCCCTTTACCTTAAAAAGACTTCAGAATTACCAGGTGAAAAATGTGTTTCAGCAGCTTTCACAAATCCTTATCTGGAAAATCATGGTATGAAGAACAGCTGGGAGGATACTGAAAGGGAATCAAATGTGAGTTGGATGGTGGTGAAGGAAAAGTGGCGATCAGAGGTGACTCTGAACAGCGCCCTCTACTGGTTGTTCTACGTAACATTGTTGTTAACACACAGACACACAAATACGAGGACAGTGACAGTTATATCGTTTGTCTGTGGTCGTCATTTTAAAAAGGGAAAAAGAAGACTCAGGATTGCAGATATGAACTGTTGTTATGATAAAACAGAGTTTTTGACACTACTATCACTAATATCGCCTTCCAATTGAGAATATGTCTGATAAAAAGTTATACATGTCCGTGGTGAAGAAACGAAGTTGAAAAATAAGGAGAAACCACACTGAATGGGTTAAATCATGGACGCTACAGCGATAGGCTTTCCTTTTCTTTTTCTGGTTCTCCTCTTGTGCACTGATTCGCTTTGCCAAACAGCCAATCAGTGTGATTTTTGTCATAGTTGGGCTCCACCTCTGTTTTTACATGCCAAGTTTGCCAAAAGCCACAGACAAGAGCTCAGAATTGCAAACAGTATGGGACACACCCCAACAACTCGGGCCACAAACGCTCACCATTGGCCGATTGTCACCCTGGTGTATCGAGGCTCTATGTCTACAGGTTACCAACACATGGATAGAAGAGGGTGTCAGTGTTCAAAGGAGTTTAAAAAACATGTTATGAGGACTTTCAAGCCTTATTCATTTCAAAATGTGTTGATAGTGTAAAATATTGTTTCATTTTCTTTTGGTATAAATTTGGATAGTTGCTATAATGCTGGGTGATGAATACAGGGACTGTATGGTTGCGATGGAGTGAGTCAGTCAGTAGTCTGGTCTACCTCAGCCCAGTCTTTTAGGCCTAAAGTTCAATAATATCATATTAATGTATACAAATATTAGAATTTGGGTGAATCTGAAGGTCATGTTTGTACAGTAACCATGGCAACAGTCATGGAATTGCTTACTGATGTAAAAAGTCTGAAAGTCTTTATCTAATTTCTAAGTAGATTTACGGATGTTCATCCTCAAAAATCATCACAGAACCAAGAGCTGTGGATTTCAGCAGTGTGTTACATCACTCACACCAGTGCCAGCTGATGTCAGGTCTGGAGTCAGTACAGCTGATGTCAGCTGAACTGTGATTGATGAGGCAGACATCATCTTCAATTGAAAATGTTTGATCGTGGTTTATATTCTCATGAGCCTCTTCAAACATGTAATCTGAATACAACTTGGCATGTCATTCACTGAGGGAATCATAGTAGGTCAGACCTGAGATATATATCTAACTATCGAAACATCAAACCCTCTAAGATCACTTAAATAAATGCATGTATTGTCTCAATCTTTAACACGTTTGCACAAAGAAAATAAACTT
Organism: Lagodon rhomboides; assembly: GCA_039737535.1. Taxonomy (NCBI): domain Eukaryota; kingdom Metazoa; phylum Chordata; class Actinopteri; order Spariformes; family Sparidae; genus Lagodon; species Lagodon rhomboides. The sequence continues at coordinate 24,986,825 of CM077800.1, read as the reverse complement.
TTCAATAAACTATAAAACACTATGAAAGCGAGAATTCTAAGTTGTTGTTCTCATATCAGATCAGTCAAGAGGAAATATTTTCCTGAGTTTTGCAGTACTACGAGCAGAGTGGACACTTTGTACCTACAAGTCCCAACTTAAGGTCCTGTCATTCAATGCTTGTCCACATCAGATATTATAAAAAAAAAGGCTGCAAAACTCAGTTTGCAATAATGTGAAAATGATGATGATGAATAAAGTGCTGTATCTATGTCAAACTGCAACGACCGTCTTTGAAGAGAGGAGGTGGCCTGAGACATTACTTATCACCCACCTACAACGCTGTACTGACCCTGGCTCTAACGACTCTGAAACTCAGAGCTCACACGTGTCCTTAACGACTCTGTAAGGTCACTCCCACACAGAGTTTAAAAGCCTGTAGCTCCCCTCCAGTTAGTCAGAACTGAAGAAGCCTCTTGGATGAGACATGAAACGTCTTCAAAAAACTGAAACACATCAAGTTGTCTACGACACAGCACTTAGAGTAACGATGACCTGGATGAATGAGAACTTTCATCAAGATGACACTGATTACATTTTGTCAGTGGAGAGCAGACATCCTGGAACTGCAGTCTGATGACACTATGAGAAAAAGAGGATAAGCACTTCCACCAATGACAGCAATGATGGATGACACAGAATCTTTCTTTCTCAACAGTGATGAGGGAATAATACTGGAGGAATATATTTTCCTCTGAGGACAGCTCAGACTGTGAAACAGCATGAATTGCTCAGTGATGGTCCATAATTGTCTGCCAACACAAAAATATTATCTTGCAATTCCAACATTGTGCAAGACAACAAAAAAAGGCTATCTGTTTCTTTTTAGGAATGACCAGGTTCATCCTGCTGTCAATACAATTCCCCAATATGAACGGTCTTTAGCAAGCTGAAGAGCTTAGCCCTGCCCTTGTGCAAACACATGGAGGAAAAATAAAGTGAGGCAACACCACATATGACCAAAACTACACACACACACACACACACACACACACACACACACACACACACACACACACACACACACACACACACACACACACAGAGGAGGGCACAAAGGAGACACGCCCCACAGGGGGTCAGGCATTAGAAGGGTCAGAGGTCATAGAGCAGGGGTCAGGGTAGCTTGGCCTGCTGCACACACGCTCAGAGGATGACACCTCGGACACAAACACACAGCAGTTCATGTGTCACTGCTCTGCTCCTGCTTCTCCCTCACAGACTCTGAACAACTAGCAAAACTCAGTCAGCTGTCAGTTTCTACATGTCTTATTTCAGAGTTGGTCTGCTGCAATGACTCTGTGGTACATCATCTCTTACCATTACTGCTCAGTGTGTGGTCCAGCAGCCTGTTCCCAGAGGCCAAACAATGCTGTAACTGCTGAACTGGAAAGGGCCAAAGCCTTTTTCAACTTAAGCACTGGGGACAGTGTCCACACAAGAGAGCTAAAGCACAGTCAGTCAGTCAATCTGAAGCAGTGGTCATCAGTGTCCGTCTTGGCTTCGTCTCTACTTTAGTTGGACTTAAAGCTGTTACATATTTTTTCTTCAGGGTCAAATTTTACTGCTGCAGGGCTGATTTATCTGTCCAGCTGATCAGGGTGGAGAAAACAGATATACAGAGTAACTGTCATTTGGAAAAGTTCAACATGTCAGGGCTTTCATTTGTGTTTAGTTGTTGTAGTTCCTGATTTACCTGACTCAATGTGGACTTTTCATAAAATTCATGTTTAAAAGTTCAAATCTGTAACTAACGTTATCTAAAATACCAGATGTTTTGTTCTCTGTAACGTTACCAAAGGTGTGAACATTGAATATATAGCAATAGCAAAGTGTTAAATCAATAAAAACATGACAATATTTAATTGAACAGTCCATTGACAGAAAAAAATTATCTGCCATTATTTTGATAATCTACAGTATTTTATAACTTAATTTATTTATCTAATGCAAACTCAGAACATTCTCTGGTTCAGTCTTCCTCAATGTGAGGATTTTTGGCTTTTGTCTGTTTTCTACCATTTGAACCTTGGGTTTTGGACTGTTCATTGAAAGGGAATAAATTAAAGAGAATCTGAATCTGAATCTTGGGCTCTGGGAAATTGCAAAGGAGATTTTAGCCCAAGAATGCGAAAATTGAGGTAAAAATATGTCTATCCTGAGCCTCTATTAAACACTATAAACATAGAGAAACTGGTAAGAAATAACAAAGAAGCAGAGTTCCTGGTGAGTTCTGAAATCATTCAGAGTCTGAGCTGTGAGCACACACACACAAATGCTAGCTACACAGACCAAGTCTGTGCAGTGTGGAAGGATAATTTAGCTGTTCTGTGCAATTTACCACAATGAATTTTACCAGATGTGTCAGCTGCTAATGTTTTCACCTTGTGAGTCTGTGTCTGTGTGTGTGTGTGTGTGTGTGTGTGTGTGTGTGTGTGTGTGTGTGTGCGTGCGTGTGCGTGTGTGCGTGTTATTACTAGTGAGTATTCAATAATGTGGTAATAACAACTGATGGGCATTGCGGTTTCAAGTTTAATTTGAATGTACTTAAACAAATCATTGGTTTGCTTGTCAGTCTATCTGGTGCTACCAGCTTGTTACCTTATTGGCATTCAATACCCAAAGAAAAAATGATCAAGGATGTTAGCAGTTTGAAAACATTTTCATTTTGCCAGCAAGGCAGCTGTTTACACACAACAATGTCCAGAGATGATGTTGGACCATCGCGCCAAGAACATGTGGAAAGTTATGATTTCATCTTTAAACATTTTGAGAACAGAAGTTTAAATGAAGCAGGGAAAAAGCAGGGGAGCCTTCATCATTAATGATTACACACCAAGTTTACAAGATGTGTGCAGACTGCCTCATTGCCAAAGTATTAAACTGTAAAGGCTCTATGATGATGGTTAGGAGGAGATGGAAACCAGTTGTGGAAATACTGGGTAGCGCCTCAGGCGATGTTTGGCAGTATTTCAAAGCTCAGCATTTTAGCTGAGCCTGTGATGATGAAAGTCTGAAGTCTCACTGGCTTATGATCAGAATGTTCGTTCACCTCATAATATCAAGGGCCGAATGGAATACAAAGCTGTGGAAATGTTGCTTCTTTTATCTGTTTGAGATATGTTGCTGACAGTGCAAAAAAGTCTGTCCAAGACAACAAGAATACCAGGGGAAATCCAATAAAATAATGTGTTCACATATAGAAGAAGATGGATTTCTTGAAACTGCAGGAACTATAAATCTTTTCCCAACTCCACTGTGGGTTGAATTTTATCCACACTACACCCAAATCCCATTGCGATATACTGGCTGGCCATGCTATCAGCTGTGCTGGCAGCGGCAGCCTAAATATTGCATGTGTGTAACACAACACAAAATGTTTAGCAAATATTTGCCGATGATGTCATCCCGATGGACACATGAGCGTGGTGGTTTAATGTGTTACAGCTGTGCTCTGTCTGCAGCTCCTGCCTGTTTCCGTGCTTCTCTGACGCACAGCAAAGTCCAGTCACAAGGCGTCCACCACCTCTTTACACCGTTCACACACATTCTGCCAACAGTACAGTGTCGAGGTGCTCAGCTGTCAACAGCTTTTTCACTATAGATAAAGCTCCTATAAACAAATATAAATATTTATTCATGTGATAATGCTGGAAAATGTGTTACTGGATTGAGCTGTTGCTGCTGCACAACAATCATTGTATGTCTTAACACTTATTGATATTCTTCAGAGCCTTTTTGTTGCTTATCTGCTACTCGAATAGGGTTAATCCTACATATACTATATAGCTGATATGCGGATACATGCTTCATTTTAAGCTGCTTCCAGTGCTTTTGAAGCCATTTCTGCAAACCATGATTAATTTAAAGACACTTTGGTATGTATCTCCGCCACAGTTTTGCTGCTACTGAGACAACTGGCATATCAGATTGCTTGAAATTCTATGAAGTCAGGTCGCTTGACTTTTCAAAGTGGTTCATCTTGCAGTCATTGACTTCTGAATTACAGTTGCAGGATATTTATCGGGCTGATCAATTATTGGCCTAGAAGAAAATTTATAGAACTGGCTATTTATTGGTATAATAGTAATTCTAGCTTATAAATAGAGACAGTGATACAAAGTCAAATTGCTTTCAATCACTTAAGCACAGCATCTACAAACTCTATGGTGTCTGTTTGTACCTTCACAGTTGGTTTGCGATTGATGAATGAACAGAGGGAGAAGAAGAACAAGCACAGCACGTAATTCCCGTTTCACAAGAGTTCAGAGAGGAGGGGAAAAGTCTGACAGTTTTAACACAACATATATTTTTTTAGAGATATGGAATTTTAAATCTTCAATCTCTGGAAGATCTAAAAGTACATTTGAGCCCTTCTTGCCCTCAGGTATGCATAAATGACAGGTTAGGGACATCTTTTTAAAATGCAAAAATATAAAATTATCAGTTATCTGATCAGCCAAGGAAAGCAGGTAATTACCAGTTGAAAATAAAAATCCATATTGTGCATCCCATATTTGAGTACAATCCCAGAGACACCAGTTGTATTTACATCTCAGCCACTATATGCAGTACAAATTCAGCTGATATTTCAAAACACTCAGTATTGCCCACTGATCCATTGTTCATGATTTCAGTCTGGTAACATTCACAGGTTCTGAGTTATTGTGAGTAATAATGAGTAATGTATTGCATTTAAGTCTACAGAGGCACATTCAGTCCCACTGTATTTACAACGTATCAGCTGTATCCGCAGAGTTTGAGCCAGAGTTCAATATAAGTACTCTGGACAGAGATGAACTCTGAAGTTGACTGCACTGATGAAATATTTGTCTTTCTCACTTTACTTGGACTTGTGTACTTATTTACTTCTTTTTGTTTACTTGTTTGTTGTTCCTTTTCATCTATTTATAACTTACTTGTATACCTATTTAACTTAACATAGTTTACTCACTCTTCTGCTGACTAGTTGCATTTCCTGTTCCATATACCTACTTAATTTAACAGCTTGTCATTTATTTTATTGAATTGAGTACTTAGCAAATTATGGACCTACTGACTACGTACAGTGTTTTTTATACAAACATGTTAACATCTTTGTAAACTGCTCTGTGGTATTGGATCACTTGTCAATCAGTGTGTCCAGCTGTCTTTTTGGATAATCTCCTAAAGGTGTTTCCTAAAAATGTTGAGTCCTAGTGGCAATCCCCTCATACTAACATTGCAGAAATGTGAAATGGATCACTGTGTGTTGCCAGTCTCCTTCTCTTTAAAGACCAACCAATCACCAGCTGGTCACCAACAGTAAAGCTGAAAAGTTTTCTTAAAGGGATATTCCGGTGTAAATTTAATCCATGGTCTAACACACCTTGACACCGAGTAAGACTCCCCTTTGAGAGGTCAAGTTTGCAGAACGCTCGCTTAGCTAGTTTTAGCAATCTCAGAAAAGACCGCACGATAACAATACACTGCAGTGACACACTGAACATGTATGATTATTACTCCATTACTTCCGTTCTTTTCCCTGTCAGCTCTCGATAATAAGAACTGAGCATTCCATGGAGTAATAATCATACATTTTCATCCTTGAGCTGCGGAAATCTACTGCACTCAGTAATCGACTCATCAGGGCTTCCCCACACACACAAGCAGGCTGCTGGAGGAGACGGATGAGTTGTGCTGTGTTTTTAATACAAATCAGGCAAAGCTAGCAGATGTCTGATGCTTTGTACTGTGTGCTGGGACTGTACATGTACTGTTGCTGAAGTTTGGTGCTGTTCTGACCATTAATTGTGGCTATGAGCGACTTTTTGATGGTGGTTTCTAATTGGAGACATAAGCTACAGTGTATTGTTATCGTGCGGTCTTTTATGAGGTTGCTAAAACTAGCTAAGCTAGCGGTCTGCAAACTTGACCTCTCGAGTCTTACACGGTGTCAAGGTGTGTTAGACCATGGATTAAATTTACACTGGAATATCCCTTTAAACTAGCTGTAAGTTGAATAACTCACTGGTTTTGTGGTCAACAACAGAGAGTAAACTCAGTCAGCTCTCTCTAGGCTGCAGCAACAAAGACCGTTCACAGCCCGCTGCCGTTTCCTGACTACCTGCTTTCAAGCAGTTGTAGCTCCGCTGCAGGTCATTATGAGGCCCATCAGAGCAGACACGAAGAGAGAAGACAGAGACTGGAGAGCAGTCACAGGCTGGAGCATGTCCTCTATTATAAAGCACAGAAAGGAAAAGACACGGGATTGCATGACGTCCAAAAGCCATTACAAGAAGCCCAAAGAATTCCTCCTGATAGAACACACACACACAGGAAGAGTCAGAACAAAGAAAGGAAGAGTCATGGCTCTGGTTTGACGCTCTGTTGCATCTGAATGTGCTCCAAGGCGTGTTTCAACTTTGCATGATAGCACTATAATGACTGACATAATATTTCCTTTAGGGATTTGAAATGGTGATTGTTGTTGTTAATCCGTAGAGCCTCTTAGGTTTCTTTGTCATTTTTGTCAACTATGATGTTGACTTTTGAGTTGTAAAGAGAAATCTGTCAATGATACTCTCCAGCTCAAAGACTCGAGCCAGATTATGTATCGAATGTGTCTACAATTTTCCAGCCACATCACTCCAGCATATTTCAAAAAGACCTGCAGCTTTCTGATGAGAATACAGCTCATTTGAAGCAACAAGAGTGATCTTAACCCATCTGAAAATGTCCCTGTAAAACCTTTTGGAACTAAAATATAAGCACTAATCAACATGAGCTTCCATTCCAAGAGCAGTTTCTCCTAATGTCTCATTGATAAACAACTTCTTCAAAAAGTCTATCATACATCACAAGTTTGTGAGCATTACTTGCAAATAAAAACAAATACAATGAGTCACTGAATATCTGATGAAAGCAGGTGTTATGTAACCAGTAATTACTATGACAACATAACAAACTCTATCCAAACTCCTTCCACCTTTCATTTTGGCAGACTGTCTGAATGGACAGTCTTGACCTCGGTTCACAGATAAACATCTTCACTTGAAAAGTCTGTGTAAGAGTCACATTACGGACAGAAAATCCCCAAATCAAACTACGGAACTACTTCTTTCTGTTTCTATTAATGCCCAGGATTATAGGAGGTGGAATGAGGCTAGGAAGGTCAAAGAAACATGTTTTTTCTCCACTGAACCAGACGAAAAACAAACAGGAAAAAAATTAAGGTAAACATTTCTGTTTCCCAGGGATCCCTCAGTAAGTACAGGTCAAGATCCACATGCTCCAAACCTGTGATCTTACGGCAACACATGCAGCTGTGGACATGTGCGACTGGTCAGCTCTCCCAGAGAGAGGAAACCCAGGCTGGCTGGAGGAGAGTAATGGAAAAAGGAGGACTGTAGGACTGAGAGATGCAGGGGGCTGCAGGGGACAAGGGCTGAGGTGGGGGGACTGGGAGCCTCGGTCTCATGCCTCCATGATCTCCCTGTTGTCAAGGGGAGGGGAAAGGGGCGTCGCTGTGGCTCACAGCTTAATTGCTTCAAGCAACAATAAGTGTCCCGCTTGTAATGGCAGGAAGACAGAGGGAGGTTGAGTCTCTGGGAGAAGCTGAGTCTATCTGAGGAACACATGTGAGCTGCTGCTGATGAATGAAGTTACAACAGGAGAGATTCACACATCATCACAGCTGGAACATTCCCTTCACGATCTTCATGGAGGATTGATTCTGACAGCAGGTGGAGGAAACAATATGACGTTCCACTGACAGAAAAACGGACAGACAGAGGAAATGTGGAGTGACTGTGAGTGGTGACGACTTGAAGTCAAACTTGCCAGAAAGCCAAAGGATATAAGAAAAGAGATAAGTGGTGAGTCGAGCACTTATCTGACCTGACATTTTCATTTCTCATGTACCACACAGTATACTGAGTGTGCTCTGTGCCCACCGCACCATTATTCAGAAAGTGTTTTAGCCTAAACACACAGTTTGTTTCAGCGACACTGTGATACTCAGAGTAAAATATTTAATCCGGGACTTTGGTTCTAGCTAAATATACCACGTCTTGTGCATCATTTTTTCAGCTTGACAGATTTGATATCAATGACAACTTCAGTGATCATTCTGACTGACGTACCCGTGTGTCAGTGGATCTTAATGGGTTCAGTATCCTCTCACCAATCACTATTTTCTTCTTATCTATAGTCTGGAGTAGAAAAACTTAAATTACCTCAAATACATAGTGTGTTTGTAGAAGTAAATCACGTGCGTTTGTGCAGCCAGTTGTTGAGCTGCTGTTGAACAGGGAGCTGGCAGGACATTTCTTTTGTTTCCAAAGTAATTCCAAGTTTTACACGGCACTGTTAAGTCTCATGAAGAAAAAACTTGTCAGGAGATATACAGTGCATGGATTGACTGAACTGCAAACTGAATCATTCAATTTACTCATCAAATGAAATCATCTGAGAACACGTCTTCTTATTAGTTTACTTCCCAGCGTGAAAATAACTTTATAACTTTTAACTATAAGTCTTTGTTCTTCTAATTTAACCATAAGACAAATCTTGTTCTGTGTGTTTTGTTTATTTTATTCATATGACTCATTAACAATGAATACCACTACAACCACTCCCCCCAAACTTCCCTGGTGATTATATAAGATTATATCATGCAATATTATGCATTATCAATGATCCTGTTTTGAATGATGCTACTTGCAGTACATATTGTTATTAAGCTTAGACTTAACACAACTTTGCTGGGGAAAAAAAACAAAAACCATCAGGATGATTTAGCAACTCTGTCAAAGAAGTTGTAGCCTGAAGTTAATTTCAATAATCTGAAATTCACTCATTAAGCTCTACTTTCGGAACAAGTAAGGAATGACTTTGTTCCAGTATAATTCTAACCTAAAATTTGAAGTTTCAGTGCATTCAACTGAAGCTCATTATCATATAAGTTTGTCACTGTGTGACAAAAGTAATGCTCATGCAACTGTTTGAAGTTCCTTTTGTGTCTTGATTATGTAATATAATAGAAAAGGTTTGAGAACAAAACTTTCCAGACTGCAGTCAAAAATACAACTGGGACACAGTTGAATATGCTGTAGGAATGTCCACTGCCTCCTGAACCCTGGAATTTGGGAACATTTCATAGTTATGAAATAAAATCAAGAATTCCTCTCGTGTACCACCCTTTTATTTAGGTATAAGCATTGAAATATCTAAATTAGACAATGCTTTCAGGAGCTTTAACTGCCACTCAGACACTGAAATATGAGCCCTGCAAATACATCATTAAAGGAACAGTTCACCCAAAAAAGTTTAATGTGTGCAGCCGTGGACAAAGACTGTGACACATTGAGCGCTTTAAAAAGTCCATCTAAACAGACTGGAATCAGAAATTGGGTACATTGCAGTTTCTCCTTCCAGAATAGAAATATCTGAGTAGAAAAGATTATAAGAAAATAAAGATACAGAAAAGATGGTAACAATACAATTAAGTAGGAATAAATGTACAAAATAAAATATGAAACAACACACATAGGAATGTAAAGATGTGTGCATTTTATTACTAAATAATCAATAATACGGAGTACGTAAAACTGCAATAGGTAATGATTGACGATAATTTACTTTATTTGAAATTTTGGGTGTGGTTTGTGATTCATATTCTGGTATGTCATCATGTCTCATCTTCTTACAGCAGCTTAACTCGTGTATCACAGCTTCATTACAGGATTCAAACGGTTTTGTACAAATTAGTTACAGTGGTGGTACAGCTAATAATCTTAATACTCAGACACAACAACAGCAAACCAAGGGGATTTTGATGAAGGCTAATAAAGAAAAGCAGGACTTATTGTGAAAAGCTTCCTTCCAACTAACCCAACAAACTAAACCAGTATCAGTCTGTTTCATAAACAAAACTTCACCACCATGTTGATGGAAAGTCAGGTGAAGTTTCGTAGTCCACAAAACATTTCTGGAGCTTCACAGCAAAACAGATAGCATTCTCCTAAACAGCTGAAGTAGCTGGGGACTAAAACTGAGCAAAAAGATACACAGCTTTAAGAAAGGTGTAAATAAGGTCTATTCATATCAATTTGGGATCCTGGGGCTTCCTGACACTTGGACTACACCGGACAAGCTGTATGGAGCCATTTGATGCTTTTATTTTTAAAACGAGTACACATCTACTTCAGTTGTCTGCTACATAGAATGCTGCAACAATGTTGTGTTATGAAGCTCCAGAAATGACTCAATCTTCATTTTTGAGTGAATTTATCCTCAAGTTTTAAGATGTCAGTACATAACACAAACTTCTGTTGAGTAACAGTGTCTCCATTACATGGTTTGTCCTCCAGAGAGACTCATTAGCTCGCCTCTAATACGGCTGGTGGATAATAATTTTATTCATATAGCACCTATATAAATAATATAGTTTGGTAGAAAGAAAATAGTTCCTACATGGAACTACACACAAAAAGGTCTATGGATTACCTTGAGTAATCCGGTCATGATTTCTGGAAAGAGACATTGCTGATGAGTTTGTCGAATGTATTTTACCAATATCTCCAGGACTCTGCCACTCACAACAAAACAATGTAGATGGATAAACAGCACTACCTGTACATGTAGAAGGAAAATATGTTTGCTTGATTGAACTGAGTGAACTGCCCCTTTAATACTTTTGAAAGGAATCCTTCATTTGTTTATACAATGTTGCTTGAATATTAAGTATGACAGAAAGACATGTTGCCCTGATTATTTCTATCTTTAAAACTAACACCACCCATGTTTCAGCATGATGAGGTCAATGGCTCCTTTTTCTGAAAATAAATACAGATTTTTCTCTCATGAAGCCACACAGCTGACAGCATAACTGTTAGACTGAACAAAGAATCAAACTGTGTTACTGTCAGGAGCGTGTTGATGTTATGACTTGTGGTTAAAGTGCATCACACCACATTTCATACACTGAATTAACCTTTTCAGAAACTACTGAACCATCAAGAAGCCTGTTGAGAGCGGGGCGATATTCAAGACTAATGAAAGAATAGCTCTCAGCCCATTCACCCTCAGGTAGGCACAGGGACTGTAAATTAATTCCAATAATCTAAACAGTTATTTCAGTGATTCAGCTTTTTCTTTATTCAGCCAACATGTGAACCAAATCTGCTGAATGAGGAGAGCTGGGTGTCTCTTCCCCCTCTCTCCCCTGTGGTTTAAAGAGCTCCTAAGGCCTGTCATGCCTTTGTGTCCAGACGCGTTTGTGGCGCAGACGAGCTGCAGCCACCGTCAACTGTTCCTGCTGTGCGTGCATGTGTGTGGGGTAGAATGAATGAGCGCAAGAAACAGACACAGTGACAAAGATAGAAGGAGAGAAGTGGGAGAGAAGGTGGGATAAAGCATGCGTGACAAATTCATTTATCGCTTTTGTAGCTGCTGAATTATTGTGACGTCTACCAGAGGGCTGTGTCCTGGCTTCTGTGTGGTCGTCTGTGTGTCTGCTGACACCTTTCAGAAGCTTGTCTGACAGATGGTGATCTAAATCTTATGGGGTCTGTGCTGCATTTCCCAATGACTAGAGATGTGACAGATGCCCTGACCCACTTCAGCTCATTCTGACAGGTTTCATCTCTACCTTGAGCTACAGTATGGGAATGTGTGCATATGAGCAGACAAAGAGTTTAGCAAGGCTTGTTGGCTGCTGAGACATCAAGCAGCCATGTGATGACCCCTGATAAAACACATGGACGCACCAGAACACACAACTGCATGAGAATAATGGTATACAAGTGAGCTTGAGCACACTCTGATGTCAGCTTCACTGACAAATTAACTGACAGCATCTAAAAGACAGTGAGATAAAAATGAAGATGAAGTCAAGAAGTTGAAAGTTGTGTATGATTGACTGTGATGAGCTCCTGCTCCTGGGGCCAGGCTGAATTACTTCATGTCATGATCAGCAGGGAGCAGGAAATAAACAATTGATCTTCATGAGAGCACAATGGCACTGCAGTGCTCTTCAAATAACTGCACTTAAAACTACATTGAAAGCTAAAAGCAGCAGTGGGACACCTAGGACTTCATGCATGAAATCAAATGACTTATGATGGCAGGTGCTACTTCTGAAAAAGGTTCTCTCATTTTCTTTGGCTCTGAGGTGGTTTCAATAAATCTGAGAAAATAACCCTGATGATGTCATCTGTTTTTGTCATCCATCATGTGGCTCTGGTGAGTTCCCCATCATTATGCAATACTGAGCATCCCTTCAATACTGATATATTCTTTTTAAGGACAAACCTAGATTTTATAAGTCTTTATAAGATTTTATAAGTCTAGGTTAGAATGCCTTCTTGTTTTGAGTATGAATTTGACATGGGGGGCAATTCTCTTGCATTATTAAAGGAGCTCAATGTAACAATTTGTTGCAATTTACATGTATGAATCAATTTCGAGTAAGCAGATTGTAACGTGATGAGAAAAATGAGACCTTCCCCGTCTCTCTCGGTTGCCTATATAAGTCTGTGCACATTTTGATTAGGTATTTTAATGCAGCTGGACTGTGGATGTCTTTTTGATCGACTCAGGTCCAATTTTCCACAAGGTTTGAAAGCATGTGACTTTGTGCACGTTCTCGGGAGCCTTGCTTTAGTGCCTCTCTCCGCACCGCTAACAGAGAGCAACAGTAGCAAACATTAGTTTAGATGAGTCTGCTAAAATAACCGTAATCAAACAGAGCCAACTTCTAGCACAACGCAGAAGTTCCACAGAGCCCCTTTAACTAATAAATAACCATTTTTTGACAAGTATACTTTGGGGTTTGATGAAGGAAAATGTGCCTTTGACATTTCTATACCAGCTTGTCACTATGTGGACATTTTTCTGCACAGAGTTTATATATGCAGAACATTGTGAAATTACTTTCTCATAAAATCAGGATTCACAGATTTAAATTGAATTGTGTGCATCCAGAGATATAGGCAGGGATGGTCAGGCTTTTAAGATCTGATAAGGATCCCAAATGTAATGCTGGAATCAGCAGATCTTCCCCTGGCTACTGATTCATTCCTGCTGTTCAACCTTTTTTAAAAAACGTTCTACTGATGCACCACGCCTGCGTGCTTTCCATTGTATGAGTTGATGAACTCACTACTCCGAAGGAAAAACATGTTCATTTCAGACACGGGAGATAATAATATAGTATGTCTCATCTCTGTTGCTTCTTAAGATTAACAAACATGACTTGGCCAGGTTTAAGCAGATACCCAATTATCAGTTTAATAAGCTCAATATTAGCTCTGATTGTGATCTGGTATATCAGGATGAGATGCAGACCGGTAAAAATGGCTGCTAACACATGATTAAATAATCTTTACAACAGTGAAAAACAGTAGAGGGTGCACAGATGGTGCCTCACCGGCCACAAAGCTAAAATACAAATCATACATTATCGAATATATGAAATTAGCAAATCATACATTATCTAAGACTTTTAATATAAGATCAAATAAGGTTATACACTCTGAAGTAAACTGCAAAAATGTGCCTATTTATTATTCACTTTTCTAATGGGCCAACAACCATACCTTCATCTTGATCACACCTTCATCTAATAAAAGTGGATGGGTATGAAATGAACCAATAAAACATCAGGATTCATTATTGATTGGCTGAGTATCAAGACCCACACAGGGGAGGCCGTACCCGTTTGTATTTCTTTACTCTCAGTAATCGCATCTTATCGTTAGAGAAAAAGAGACTTTTAAACACTCTGTTCCACTCAAGTATTAAATTAGCTGATATCCAATATCAACTTGAGGACACTGCTGTAGTTCGGGCTCTGACTTTACCACACAACAAAAGAAGGAGAAGAAATGGTCAATTGCAAGATGACATGGTAGCTAAACTGTAGGCTATAACCACTTTCTGCATGCACTATAACATATTTACATTGCTGTAACAATCACAAGCAGTAGGCCTGTCGGCAATAAACAGAATACCACAAAAGAATCACAAATATATTTTATCGGTCATGAAAATTGGAAATGAATGTATGAGCATTCATGTTGAATCTAAATGAATAAAATTGACAAAACATGTTATTTAGTTTTCCAGAGGATCCTTCTGCTCTTTGAGAGAAGAGACAGATGAGGTAAGAAGCTGAGCTGTCAAATGGAGTTTGGATGTGTTTGCTTAACTGATTCTTTTGTTGAGTAAATGTAACAGTATTTTATAGTTGGATTCGATGTTTAGTTCACAAAGCTAGAAGACAACATTGTTAGTGTGTCTGTCTATGCATCCACCCAGGTAAATAATCACCATGTTCCACTTCTTCCAACAGACAGTTTGAATTTATGTGTGAATATGGTGAGGCACATCCTGGCAGCCAGGGCAGGAACATCAGAGCATCATTATTTCCAAACATTTGATCTTAATATGATCAGTACTTGAAAATTCTGTGTTTACGCAAATCATCTTTAACCCCACCCACACTCCTGATTTTAATAAGGTGAAACTATTTCCTGTCTGCAGTGGAACATGTGATATTGTTATGTGAGCGACATGTACATATTAAGGAAGCTTAAATATGAATTTGAAAAAGGCTGGGAAAATTCTTAAGATCCCACTATAACTGGCCTATTAAACATTATCACTACGTGTTTTTACAGCACCACAGCACAACAGAGACTGTCTCAGAGGCACCAAAACACAGAGGCCTGGAAGAGCTTCAATGTAATTTAGAACTCCTACAATAATCTCTTTCAGGAGTAAGAGCTTCAATTTCCACAACTTTATAATGTAAATGTCACACAAATGGAATTGGTTAAATGGCAGAGTGAATACTGCCAATCCAGACTAGAACAAGCTACACTCAAATCAAGTTGTGTCTGTCTAATGATATCTAAATCACAGCACAAACCGGCAGTGTTTCACATACCTTTAAACACCTGTGCCTCTTGTTTTCCATCAATGATTTCTACACTCACACACAAAGTCATTCAGCAACACACAATCAAACGTTGCTTCCCAGCATCAACACTCCTAAAAAGCTACGATTTTAGCAAATTTGCTTGCATTCATTTTAAAACCTTGTGATGAATTTGCCATTATTCTATTATACATATGGATAGAAGAAGCTAAAAAATGTGTGCCTACTTACACAAATAACCAATGGGATTTTTTCTGCCTAAGATTAAGTCTCCATCTCCATCTCTCTGTCTACCCTGAAACGTACTATTGCACTTTCAAAATCATACACCTGCCTTTCAGACTGCATTCCCACTTGGTTTTTAAAAGCTGTATTTCAGACGGTTGGTCCAGACATCTTAGCCATTATTAACTGCTCTTTGTCTACTGGTACTTTCCCCTCCTTTTTTAAACATGCCACTGTTTACCCTCTTTTAAAGAAACCCTCTCTAGATCCCTGTCTTTTAAGATTTTAGAAAAAATCGTCTCCACTCAACTGAATTCTCTTATGAATGACAATCATATTTTTGAAAAATTTCAATCTGGTTTCCCCTCCCTTTACAGCACTGAGACTGCACTGGTCAAGGTCACCAATGACTTACTGTTTGCAGCCGACACAGGCCTGTATTCAATATTAATTCTCCTTGACCTCAGCTCAGCTTTTGACACAGTGCACCATAATGTCTTAATCAGCCGTCTGAAGAATTATGTTGGTATCAGTGATGTGGCTCTGGATTGGTTCATCTCATATCTGTCCAACAGGTCATTCTCTGTAATGCTTGGAGAAGCCTCCTCTTCTTGTGCTCCCCTCTTCTGTGGGGTCCCTCAGGGGTCTATTTTGGGTCCCCTCCTATTCACTGTTTACATGCTACCTGGGGCAAATCATGCGTAGACACAACACTGATTTCCATTGCTATGCAGATGATACATAGTTGTATGTCCCACTACAGCCTGGTAAAACTGATGTTTCTTGAATTTTGTCTGAAAATTTTCTGCAGTTGAATGACACTTTTTAATCCCAGAAGTTAAAAAGTAATCTCTGAGCTCTGCTAACTAGGTGTTTATTGCTCCAGAAGCCCTCTTCCAGAGCTGCTCAGCTGCTCTCCCTACACAACGCTCAAGGAACATCTTTTGTTTTGCTTTGATAAAGACACCCCTAGCATCAGAAATTATATTTCTTTTTGTTTCAGCTAACGGAAGTAATTTTTGCTTTTCTTCAATTCATTTGAAAACTGAGGTAGTTAAGAAGTTCCACTTGTTATCATAGTGAGTGTTAGTGGTGAATGCATTTTTTTGTCGTTTCATTCACTCCACTCCGCAACAGAAACATGGCTAATCTTTAACTGGTGAAAAACCCAGTCGGTAAAACAGTCAGGGACCATTCATGAACTGAATTATCTTCACAACTTCTGAGGAACTGTGAATATCAGGGAAATATAGCTGTGTATGTTAAGCTGACTGACTTGTGATCTCATAATTCACAGTTACATAACTGTGATGATTGAATCAATTTTAGTCAAGAGAGCGGTAGCTGTAAAAAGGGAGACTAAAATAAAGCAAAGAAATGCTGCAAAGTAGCAAAGATGTTTTTTTCTTGTAATTTGTCTGCTTCAGGGTGTTATCAGTCACTAGCAATAATAGTTTGTGGGCCATAAGACACTACCTGTAGAACAGAGGCTCAGACCAAATATATGCCCCCGTGGTTGAGATTTAAGTAGTTTTATAGTCAGTTAAAAAAGTCCCCAGGTTCCAGGAAAAGATCTCTGAGACAGAAACAGATAGCAGCCTCGACCATTCATCCACCAACCATAAATCAAGAGCAAAAACTATGAGGCTTTCTGCCAGAAATATGAACATGGTAAGTACTACTGCTCATATGGTCTACTTGTGTGAGTAATGAATTTGACTTACTGTCTGTCACCTTGAAAAACCCTCAACTAGACATTTACGGGCCCTGTTATAATATGGGAAAAAGCATGAAGTCCACTAGCAGTGACTGAACTGGCCTGGCTGAGGCAAGAGTTGGCAGAACATGTTATGATGAAGAAATTATGATCTCCAACAACCCAACTGCTAGTGTCAGGGGAGATTCCCGTTTGTGTTTTCTGTTATTGAAAATTCCAATGCTGTGATAGCATTTTACCACAAGAACGACAGAATCAACATCAAAAACGGCATGCCATTATACAAAGGTTTGAGCCAAGACTGGAAACAGGGAACACATTTGCTTAAGCAAGCTTTCAGAAATTTAGTAAAAGGGACTTGTTTTTTACTGTATGGGCTCAAGTTAAGGCCACTTTAATCAATACAATTTATTTTTGTTGTGTCTTCTTATCTCTAATAGTTTAGAGACAGTTATACAAAGCAATCAGTTTTAGCTTTAATCAACGCAGAGTGCAATCCAGAACAATTGTAACTGGATTTTGCGACACATACATTCAGCAAAAAATTAAAATCTAACAAAGAACGTATTTAAGTATATAGTGTAAAGAAAGGTTACAAATTAAAATGACAAACTTTTAGTAAGAAGTGGAAACATAAGTGAATATGCTTTTAAAGTGACTGTAATCAAAGAACCGAATGAGGAAATATTTTTCAGATAGTGTTTCTTGTATCAGTTGTTGACAACAATTGGTAAAAATGATTGCATTAAGAATGAAAAACTGCTTGAGAGTGAAGAAATATAAAATAACAATAAAATGAATAAAAAAACAGAGCTAAAAGTAACTGCTGGATGCGTTTGCCATCTCATCTTTGTATTTTCAGCTTGTTCCGCTGCCTGTGAGTGGACAGAAATTAATATAGTTCATACAGCTTCAATCAAGTGAAGATTGCAAGTGGGCATATTAGTATGCAATATACAAAATTCAATATTTGACATGTCTGCAAATAACTGCAACAACTCACTTCAATGAATGATGTGAGAGAAAGGACATTTATTAATTATCTCCATGTCTGTTCCAGAAATCCTTGGTTCGGGTGCAGCGGGACTGTGCTATGATTCTCCCTGTGGTGTTTTTGCTGGTGCTCCTGTTGCTCTCTGGACCATCTCTCCAGGGAGAAACTCAGGAAATCGGGAACAGCGATGAGGTCCGAGACAGAGAGTTTATCTTTTCGCCGAAACGGCAAAAACGTGCTGTGATCGATCACAGTGCCCTCCAAACAGACAAATGCTCCTACACCTTCATTGTCCCTCAGCAGAAAAATAATGGGGCCATCTGTGTGAACTCCAAGGAGCCAGATGCCCTGCTGGAGAATAGGGTCAATAAGCAGGAGCTAGAGCTGCTCAACAGTGAGCTGCAGAAGCAGAGACGGCAGATTGAAGCACTGCAGCAGTTGGTAGAGGTAGATGGGGGCGTGGTCAATGAAGTCAAACTACTGCGCAAAGAGAGCCGCAACATGAACTCCAGAGTTACACAACTCTACATGCAGCTGCTGCATGAGATTATCCGCAAACGAGACAATGCTCTCGAGGTATCACAGCTGGAGACCCGCGTGCTCAACCACACAAATGAGATGGGGAGGCTAGCTACACGCTACCGTGACCTGGAACATAAGTACCAGCATCTGTCAGCCCTCGCAAGCAACCAGAGTGCCCTCCTGGTGCAGTTGGAGGAGCAGTGTAAGCGAGGAGGATACTCATACGGAGTGGTGCAGGAAAGGAGCCACCCTGTTCGTCCACAGCCTCCTGTGATGCGTCAGCCTCCTGTGATGCCTCAGCCTCCTGTGATGCCTCAGCCTCCTGTGATGCCTCAGCCTTCCCTGCAGAGACCAGTTTTGTCTCCTGGAGGCTACAGGCCCTTCCATCCACCTACCTACACCCGCCACACCAGCAACCCCATGACCAATGAGATACAGAGTGACCAAAACTCCAAAGCATTACCACCTCCTCTTGCCACAATGCCAAGTGCTACACACAGCTTCACAAATGAGCCCACTGGTAAGTAGAAGAGCACACTGACACTTTCATATCTTCACAGGTCTTTTTACTCAATACATTACTGCTGCTTCAACTGAGTCCCCATAATATCCTTCTAACAACAAGGGCACTCCGACAGCACAGACCACCACCAAGTCCAATAGTGTAGTCTTTTATGATATTCTCATTTGCAAGCACAACCACTATATCTGGATATATTTCGATCTATTCTATTCGATATAAACTATTAGAATTATGTGCTGATATGGCCGTGCATATGATAAGCCTCAGCATCTCTGCTGTGCATTTGTTATGTACTTCTACATTGGAAATATTCAATGTACAGAAGGGTGAAAAAGTCTGAGACCACCGTCAAAAACACATCTATTTTGCATTTGTTTAGAATGTAATACTATTTGTTTCATTACAAATGATATCAGCAACAACAGACAAGAGTTTGAGGGAAAATGTCCATTAATTTCAGAATATCTTAGTATTTTATTTTATATTTTTTTAACCCCTTTTGATTTAATGACTGCATGCACTCGAGTTGGCATGGACTCCACATGTTTGTGCAAAACCTGCTGACAGAAAGGAGTGGATCCGTGATGCAGATCCACTCTAAAATGTAATGACTTATTAAGAGACCCATGCTACATACTTCCACTAAATTGGATGAATATTTGGCCAGTAGTTTTCCCATAACCTCCTTACTGTTGTTGGTGGTGGTGGTGCTGCAAAATAGAAATACACCCCTCCACTGTACTTGAAGCATGGGGAGATTTCATTATGCTGACTTCATGCTTATTGATCAGTAAGATAGAAATTAACTGAGTAACATGGGTTCTGAGATACTGATCTGTAGTGCATTTAAACCCTTGACAATAGAGGAGCCGAAATAATTCAAAGCAGGGAAACAGTTACAACAATAAAGAACAACTTGTGCAACCAGATAATAAACAGGGTGCAAGTTAAATTTATTGTCATTTAAATACATTTAACAAGGGTTTAAAAGACAAAGTAATGATGGAGTTTTAGTTTTGGCAATGGAGTGTTGGGGATGGGTTTAGGAGTCTCACAGTCTAAGGAATGAAACTGCTCTATAGTCTGGTGGTATGACAGCAGATACTTGTGTGTCCTTTGTCAGATGGCAGCAGGATACCGTAGGAGTTATATGCTACAGTATGGGAATCCCAAAAGAGTGTAGGCTCAGACGACTCATCCTCACCCAAATTAAGTAATTCAAACAAGTGGATTTAAAAGACTGCTGTAATCTAACTGATAAATGTCCAGGCAATCTAGTGATTTTCCATCCAGGGAATGGTCTATTTGAGCATTTGTCAAGAATGTATGTTGCACAGGAAAAGTGTATCACGAGGCTTAATCACTTGTGACATGTTTTAAGTTTTATGACACTGAGGATGGTTTAAGTGAATGACATAGAGCTGAAATGATTTTTCTAATAATTAATCAGTCGATCAACAGATAATTATCAGCCACTACGGAATACTGATTGAATTGTTTCAGCTATTTCCTAAAGATTCAAACTTATAAATATTATCCTTTTCTGTGTATAATAAGGGGCCGTGTCGTTATTTTCTGGCCATTTGAAATAAATACAGAAAACAACTGTAAGATCAATCTAAAATTAAAATAATTAAACAAATAAATAATACTTCTCACAATCTCAAACTGGTTAAAGTTAATCATTTGCAGTGAGTATGAAACAAATGGCAAGTCAGTGCTATAAATCAATCAACATTTGGTTGTCATTTTTTTTTTTTTAAATGCTCACACGTTTAATTACAAAATTAAACTGCCTAAAGGAGTCTGGTGAACTATTAATGAAAGTTGTAAAACCAATTAAATAACTTAATAAGTGTCTGTTTCCCTTCTTTTGTAAATTTAGTCTACACAGTTTCATTAGTTAAAAATCTGCATTCATTTCTATAACACATCAGTCCACATATCCATGTCTTATCCATGTGTACCATTGCTAATCTTGTAAGACGCTCGCTTTTCATATTTTTCATATTGCTGCCAGGTATTTAAAAAATGATTTGTAAGTTGTCCACAACAATGTAGAGGAAACTGACATCCTATTGCGGTCATTCATTAACACAACACACTGATGACAGGGTGGCAATAAATTATTGTGTAAAACAACTAGGGTTGTCAAAAGTATCGATACTCAAAAAAGTATCGATACTTAAACGTTGTATCCGGATACGATACTCATTTTCAAAAGTATCGATACCCGCCGACGCCGAGCTGCTGACGCTGCGTCCTTCTCACTTTCTGCCTTCACACACACACACAGCAGGCCCCTCCCCCTCACTGTGACGTGCACAATAACAACAGAGCATGATGGCCAGTGCTGCTGCAGGAGGTCCAAACCAACCAGTTTTGGTTGAAAATGAAAGAGGGAAAAGTGTTGTTTGGAGGTATTTTGCCTTCGAGCCTGACGTGCACGGAAAGCCGAAGGACGCGGATCGGCCTGTGTGCAAACACTGCTACAAGGCGGCGGCGACCAAGTCAAGCAGGCTACTTTAAACTTGGTGAAACATCTTAAGGACCGACAGCCTGGCCTTTACAGTGAATTTCGACAGGTTAGTGTCTTTTGTTTCAAACTTACCTATTACTGATGTTATCGTGGCCGGTGGCCCGCATTAATGTTGGCCGTGTTATGATTAGCCATTAGCCGCAGCTAGCAATTAAAGGCTGACGTCACGTTAATGATTATAAACAACGTAAATAAATAAATAAATCAGGCACGTAGTATGCCCATATTACGTTAATTGACACAGTGTCAGTATACATAAGCATAGAGTTAATAAGTTTACATAAATGTTGGTGACTGAAAAGTGTTATTTTCTCTCTTGAAGACCCAGAATGAAGCAGAGAAAAGTCGACCTGCAGCCAAACAGCAACACACACAGCCGACTCTACCATCTGTTGATTTTTTGCACTACCTCAGACCTGAAACTTGTTATCAGAGTTGCAGTTTCTTTTTGCACAACTGTTTTTTATTATAAATATTTAACCTGTGTTTCTGTTAATTTTTACATGTTGCATTTTTCTTGTTAATAAAAATATTTCTGTTAAATTTGGGGGTCTTTGTTTTTATCCTTGTGGTATCGAAAATGGTATCGAGTATCGAATATTTTCCTGAGTATCGGTATCGAGTTCAAAATTTTAGTATCGTGACAACCCTAAAAACAACCCTGATGGCAAAAAAGTGAGGAGGCTGCGTTAAACACAACTGAAACAGAATGTGATAATTTGCTAATCCTTTTTTACATACACTTTAGTGTGTGTGTGTGTGTGTGTGTGTGTGTGTGTGTGTGTGTGTGTATGTGTGTGATATATATAGAATGTGCACATATGTATATATATATATATATGTGTATGATGTGTGTATGTAAAATATACACATATGTATATATATATATATATATATATATATATATATATATATATATATATATATATATATATATATATATATATATATATATATATATATATATATATATACACAATTTGTTGTAATTCAGGTCAAAAGAGGCTATTGCAATTGGTACAACTGGAACCCTTTTTGTCTTTTTAGTATTACTTTCTAGGACTCCTGGGTGGACAAATGAATCCAGCAACTAATGTGCATAATAGTATGATGAGATTTGAATAAAGTATTGCCATTTAAAGGATTTGTCTCTGTGTTTCCATGTAATGTCAACTGCAGTTACCAACAAATTTAGCTCAGTTTTGCTCACGGTAATATTTACTGCTGCCAACATCAGAGACTGGAAAGCATTTGTCATATTTGGCATATGTAAGTCATGGTCAACAGTGACTTCACTTTTCCAGGAGCCCTCTGTCCATATGTTTTACCATTTGATTTGATTGTCTGTTACTTGAGCAGGTTGTTAGAATTATGCTGTTATATTCGAATGCTGGTGAAATTAAATGCCTGTCATGAAAGCCTTTGATGGTCAATATACAGTATACAGCTTTTTTAGTCAACATTCAGTCTCTCTTGCAGGCCCTTTCAAAGACTGTCTTGAGGCTCTGGAGGGTGGATACACCACCAGCGGCATGTATCTCCTGAAACCAGACAACGGCAACCGACTCATGCAGGTTTGGTGTGACCAAAGACACGACCCTGGTGGATGGACTGTCATTCAGAGACGCCAGGATGGCTCTGTCAACTTCTTCAGGAACTGGGAGACGTACAAGGTAAAAACATTGATACTGAGCTTAGTATGAGAAGGTTCTAGATAAATTATCCACCCGATAATGGAAAATTTACATTATTGGTTATTGGTAATGAAATTATAGCCGATGAAAAGAACCGATAATACAAAGCCAAATTGCTTTAATTGACTTAACAAGTGCAGCATTTACACACAGTATCTGGCAGTATTCACCACTGTCGTTACACAAACGTCAAAAAACACAGTATCAGTCCACATCCACCTGGCCTTCAGCCCAACTGTGTGCTCTACCACGGAGTGGGTGTGCGTACCAGTGGTTGTAAGAGTGCTTCTGTCTGGTCTGGGGATTTCCCAGGGGGGCCATCAGCCATGGAGCGAGGGCATAACCTTGGTCAACTATGTTATATTTTTATAAAATTGAGTTTTATAAAAGTTAAACTGGATGGTAGTTTTTAGAATTACAAATAATTTACCAATCAGCCACCCATCTCCACCAGCTCCTTGAGCCAGACGCATCTCCACAGAACTATTCTGCAGCACAAAGGAGTCATCTGATCTTCCTGGCCAAAGGGCCACGACATTCAAAAGGTGACGGTTTGCATTCGATATTATTTGGACGTCAATAGAGCTTTCAGTTGAACAATGGGAATGGATCTGGAGAGGCTGCTGTGATCTGTGTATGCGTGCAATCTACAGCACTAATGATATTTGGCAATCAAGCTACAGCAAAAAAAGCACTCTCTACCTGCTGGTTAGCAGTGTACAGGAATGATATGTACTGGGGCATGAATTATATTTTCTCTTTCGGTACCCTCAAAAGCGCACAGCTCAAAGAGGACTGTGAAATGCCTGACCTGTCTCCTATCTCTCTCTGAAATTATCCTGTGGCTAAAACTCAGAGTGCGCTGAGAACTTGCAGGTGTGGAGGTATGGGATTTGACCAGTGTGTGTTCCGCCTAACCTGGGGCTCCAGGTTATTGCACTTATACATAGGCAGTGCTCGTGGCAATCTTAAATGACTCAGCAGCCATTCATGTGCCTCATCAAACAGATCTGTGCGATCTCCAAAAACACTTTCTGTGAGGCCTGGCTTTCCAAAGCATCGAGTAGCAATAGGTAAGCCATGAGTCAGGCGCTCAATGCACGTGACCATCCATGCTCTCAACCACTCTTAAAAATGTTCTTACCAAAGAGGAGATCAAAAATAAGAAAACATTGATGATTCCCAGAAATCAAAGAGTACTAACAAAATAAGAGAAAATCGTGGATACAAACAAAAATAAGAAACAATGTGTTCGTATATCGCTTCTTGCATGAGGCCCGTTGGTCCAGGCTGGTTCCCATGGTTACAACTGGAATTACATTTTTGCTTTAGAGAGAGTAAAGTGCAGGAAACGGGTACTGTTGGGTACTGGTATGGAATTCTAGGTACCGGTATAGGTTTAAATTATTTGTATAGCGCCAATTGAGAACAAAAGTCTTCTCATGACACTTTCCAAATTGAGCACGTCTAAACCATACTCTTAAATTAATGTATTTGCGAAGCCCCAACATTTCCCTCATGAGCAAGCGTTTGGCGACAGTCATAAGAGAAAAAACAACTGTCTTTTAACAGGAAGAAACCCTAGAGCAGAAATTGATTCATGGCGGGCAGCCATCTGGCTAGACCGGAAAATCCCAGTTAGTTAGTCATTCATAATTACCTTGACAGTGGCTACAGGCATGCAGACTGAAGGCTGCAAGGGAGGGATTTGGTCACACAGACACTGTCCTAAACAATGACGTTGTTGTAAAAAAAAAATTGGAATCATACAAACAAGAATTTGGAAAACTGTGATAAAAAAAAAGATTTAATTCAGTGATTTCTGTGATGGAATATCACATTCCATTTAGCCTGCCTACAGCTGAAATCTTTGAATAAACAGAGGGTTTGGCCAATCCATCTCACAGTGTAATATGTAAGTAATCATAAGAAAAACTCAACAAAATCAAATCTATGACATCAGCAGAGCGGATCAATTCAAATAAATTAAACATTCCTCAGCCAGTGCAGAGATCCAAGCACTGTGTAACCATGCAGTGTTTCCCATTTAGTACTGGTGGAACCCACATTACGTAAAGTCGGGTGCACAGGGTGAAACACTTAGTGGCCAAAGATTAACATCCTGTGGCCTGAAGTGAGGACATCCCAATCTGTGTAATCTTCCCAGTACTTTGAACTCAAGACCAAAACACAATGGAGTAGTTCCAAGTTCCAACCTAATCATTCCGCAACCCACACTCAATGAGTCAACACACTTTAAGCCAATTTATACGCTCACATTTGGCAGGGACAAGGACTCCATCCTGATTGAATCCTTGTGTCATGTAATTGAAGCCAGGGATTCAGACAAACAGTGAGCTCTGGTGGAGAGGATCTTAAACACGTCCTGCCATTCTGGCTTCTTGCTCCAACGTCATACCATTTTTTAAATGATGCTTGGAAAACATGGGTGGTTTGTTACCGAAAGTCCAGGGGTGTGTCTAAGGGGAGGAAAAACAACTTAATCTTTTTAATAAGATAATTGCTACGGCATTTTCTATCAAATCATACACATTATTCCTGACTTATTCAACTGCTTTCTCCTTTTATAGCAAGGGTTTGGAAACATTGATGGTGAATACTGGTTAGGGCTCGAGAACATCTACTGGCTGACCAACCAGGGCAACTACAAACTCCTGGTGACCCTTGAAGACTGGAGCGGGCGCAAGACCTTTGCAGAGTATGCCAGCTTCCGTGTCGAATCCGAGGAGGACTTCTACAGGCTTCGAGTTGGTCGATACCATGGCAATGCTGGAGACTCTCTTACCTGGCACAACAGCAAGCAGTTTACCACACTGGATAAAGACCATGATGTCTATGCAGGTGAGTGGTATAGTGCAGGAGATGGCAATCCTAACTGTTGGAAGGTTATCACTTGCAAAACTACCAATGTTTTGGTTTAGACACTGTATATGCCACTTCTTATAACTGAATGAGGATGAGTCAATCATTACTGGCTGTATTCAGGGTTTAGTTATGTACCCACGATGAAAAGTTGATACGGACTATGTACGTATGGACTGGTGTGAGGGCGTGTGCTGCCTCTCACTCTTTATCCTGGGTTAGGTGAAGTGGCTACCATAGATGGATTCAGAAACAGGGCACATCAGCATTCTGGCTTCTGGCTCTATGGGTACACAGTACATGGCACTACCAACAGCTACCAGTGTTTGGTACTGTACGGTTTCCCTAACACAATATTCTAGAATGATTTATAAGAAAGTAGGACCACCTCACCTGAAATAAAGACCCCCTCTACCAGCATCAAAAGAAAGCACATTGTTTACAGTAAAATGAAACTAAAATATGCTGAAATAAAAAAGTAAAATTGAGTTATAGAAGCTATATCAGATAGCCAAACCCACATCTTAACTTTGTCCAGGGACATTACTGCCATTACTGATTGTCACTGTTACCAACTACTAAACTTTTTTCCTTTTCTCCACTAGTGCCGCTTGCCCTCTCTTTCTCAACCACACACACGTTTTGTGTACTTTTGTGGTCGTTTATTACAACAAGGAAACAATATTTGCTTGAGAAAAGACTGCAGACAGTAAAATGAGAATCGAAGCAGTAGTAATCAGTGTAGGGACCAATACGATCATTAGTTATCAAGCAGACAGATAACAGATATTTGGAGACAATACACATTTGCAGTAAAAATAAAAATCAGTGTCAAAATGCAGAATAACAAGTAATGTAATGTATCTAAATACATTTTTCTCAAGAACTGGACATAACTACAATTTTGAGGTTCTTTATTTAAATATTTCCATTTCCTGCTAAGGCCGCTCCTCTACATTTATTTGCTTCGTTACTTTGTAGATTAATTTTATTGATTGCTGACTACTTGTTGTGTGTTACTTGGGATGTGTCTCAAATTAGGAAGTGTTGTGGGTGGGACATTGAGTAAGAGCACAGAGTGGCGACTACAGACCCAGAGAGGATGCTGCATTAGAGCCAAAGTAGCTCATTTTAAATTAATTTATTTTATCTGCAATCAGACAGAAAAAAAAAAACTCTGATGAAAAAAAAATGAATCCTGGCCAGGTAATCAGTTCAATAATCAGTCAATCCCAACAGCAGTGCTTTTAACTCCACCTTTAACTATTAGATCAGTGTGCCAGTTACATCAACAAAAAGGTAACAAAAAAGAGGGCCATAGGACCAAACAGGGCTTTTGTTACCATGCACAACCTTTGATAAAGGAATTGCAGAAATAATCTTTCTAATGTGTGACGAACTGAACTGAACTGAACCGGACTGCTCAGTAGAAACTTGGCCAAAATGCACTCAGAGATTTAGGCCAGATAATGGCTGGCTAATTTCAGAGATCTGAATGGTTGGCCCATGAATTAACTAAGCACACATGTATGTCTGAAGATGGATATCCTTCGCCTCCAGTACCAGCAAATACTACTAATATGGCAATACTCAACCTCTCTACAGCACACAACTAATGTATTTTCATTCAGAGGGCTGCACAAAAAAAAACTGTAACTCAGTGCAGAGAAGATGGCAGATTCCTGCCAGAGTTGATGCCTGACAAGAGAAAGCAAAAGTGTAACAGTACCTCTGGACAGAATGAGGCTAGTGTTGGCTACACACGGCAAAATTCCTTTTTCATCTCCTTCCAAAACACATCAGTGATCAGATTTTGTTTATAAAAGGATGAAGGATGACCACAAGTAGAAATCAGCACATGTGCTGTACTGGACAACTATGACATACCAATACAGCAAGTTTTAACCAAAAAAGGTCAAAGTCCCACATGGACAAGAGCGTGACTTGTGCAAGCCAGTAGAGACAAATTGTTGCAGACAGTACACACACACACACACACACACACACACACACACACACACACACACACACACACACACACACACACAAATGAACACACAAAAAG
This sequence comes from Lagodon rhomboides, assembly GCA_039737535.1. NCBI lineage: Eukaryota > Metazoa > Chordata > Actinopteri > Spariformes > Sparidae > Lagodon > Lagodon rhomboides. The sequence continues at coordinate 24,958,701 of CM077800.1, read as the reverse complement.
ACCAATCATGCAGAAATTTAGTGAAAACAGCGGTGTCACTGTTGAGCTCACTGATTCATAATCAGTCTTAATCCCATCCCCTTAACCAGCACAACACCAGCTTGCTTGTACACCAGTTGGTCTGATTTGATTCCTTGTGTCTCCAGGTAACTGTGCCCACTACCAGAAGGGAGGATGGTGGTACAACGCCTGTGCTCATTCCAACCTGAACGGCGTGTGGTACCGTGGCGGGCATTACCGCAGCCGTTACCAGGACGGGGTCTACTGGGCCGAGTTTAGAGGTGGAGCGTACTCTCTGAAGAAAGTTAGCATGATGATACGACCTAATGCAAACACCTTCCATTAACACATCAGTCATTCAAACCTGAAAAGATTTTAGGGAACATTTCCACCAAAGGGATTCCATCTCTATATCACAAACACATCCTTGATTTTCCTTTTTTTGTTCATTTTTTTTCTGTTAGATGTTTTACTGTATATTCATATCACGTCAAATTGCAAAGCTCATGCAATGACACAACAACATTTTTTGTTCCCCACACAGGTATGGGTTTTCCTATCTTGTTTGGGCTGTTATGTACAGAATCAAATAAATATTATGTTTATTAGATATTAAAAAATAAATAGAAACAAAGGAATTATATCCAGAGGTCAAAACTGACTGCTAGCAAAATAAAAATGCTACTTCAGATTTATATTGGTACTATAATATATATATTATGTATGTACAACATACATTGGGATCAATTCTACTATTTTTAATTTTGATAAAATTTTCAAGAAGGTTTCAATAAATCTGTCTAATTTACCAGGGTCATTTCCTTTCCCAGTCTTTTTCATCTGAATATTTGGATTGGATTTGGATTGGCATTCTGAACAAAAAAATAGTTCAAGATTAAATCAAAGTCCCAGGAATGTGGAGCAAACAGCTACTTGTATCACTGCATTTATGGACTGCAGTGATATTGCACAACGCTGGTCTTTATAGCGAGATAAGAGAGATATGACGTTCCAACAAAGACTTTTGTTGTTTCCACTAATGGTGCCGATACAGACATGATCTTCACTAAATCCTCATCCACCAATGACTGTTATATTATCTCCAATGACTATTATGCAATTTCTGAAGAATGATGATTTGATACTGAACATTCTGGTACTTGATATTTTGTACTACGACTCACTAACTTTACACTTTTTGTGCTCAGAAAGGTCTCCATGCTTCAAAAAGGGCATTTCTTCCTTGGATGAAATCATACAGGAACACTAAACCTCTGTTTTCTTTTTTTAAATCACATGATGTTTAGTATGTTGGAGTCAGGATGTGGTTAGCCTAACTTAGCAGGAGAAAACTAAACAGACTCTGTTCAAAGTAAAACAAATAAACCGATCAACAATATCCAAGCTGGTGCATAACATCTATGTAATATGGACATTGTGAATTAGATCAAAGCCTTTAAATGTTGACAGAATTTACAGAAATATGTCACAAAAAACTCTAAAATGTGCAAATATCATTTCACTGCAGGCTTTCCAGGTAAAACAGCTAGAGTACACTTAAACAGAAACCAAACAGAGCAACTCAGTTATTTCATCTCTTCACCAAAGGTTTCCTGGTCTGTTGAAAAGATCAGTCACTGTATCATTGTGCAGATACAGTATGTACCAGGTACTCTGTGTGTATATATATTCTGTTTTGTTATTTATAGTCTGTATGTAATCCATCTTGCAATAAACAATGTACAGCCCTGCTTGTGTTTCCACTGATTTCATTTCATTCAGCTCCACACTTTCATGATTCACAGAGTACTCGAGATGCTAAACTCCGCATCTTCTTTCATTCTCAGGTAAGCAAATTCAACCCTGCTATTCAGTCCAGCCACCCAAAGTCAAAGCTCTTCTGCATTTCACACATCAGACTACAATCACAGATTCAATTTCTGGATTACCAGTAAGACAAAGAGCAACACTGTAAACAGAGTAAATATGTCTATATTTCTTAAAAACTGCAGCCCAACATTGATACTAAGGTATGGTTAATAATCATAAAATGCTGATGTGTTTTTGATGTCCTTGCCTTTTCTTGTTATTTCTGCTCGTTCTCTCTGAGCAGATGGCGTTCCAGACTAACAGAGGACGGTGTGTGCATGAATGAGAAATGTCCTAATTCAATTATAATAGTCATTATTTGCAACAATCTGTCCCTGCTCCCACTGTGTGTACAACAGGACGCGTTGAATAGGTTCTGTTAAATACAACAACTAGACTGGAACTAATCAAATAGCAAATGTTGTCTTACAAGCAGAACTTATGTAAAATTCTTGCTTTGTTACATTATCTACTGTACTGTACAGGTACTGTACTTGCTCTCATCGTTAGCTCATTTACGGTCCTACCACTAATCAATTAAGCACTGCTTCTCAGCAGAAAAATGTGTTTGGATTGGGAGATGTGACTGTTGAGGTAATACACTGGAGTGACAATTTACCACCACAGGCTCAGTGCACACTGAAATCAGAGGGTTATCCTGATGCCCATTTAGCATGATGGAATAACTGACTCTTTCCACCAACACAGTCAGTGCCCTCCATGCTTTCCATCAGGTTGTTATGGATTATATTTTACACTCCAAGGCAGCTACTGAAGCTATTAGCAAAATATCTAACACCTGCTAGCCATGACAAGTCTGACTGTTTCTGAAGGTCAAGACAACGTGCTGCACCTACAGGAAGCTACACAACAAGGGAAAAAAGTTGATCAACAACATCTGGACTTACAGTATACCATGGGCCGTGCAGCTCAACCACATATACAGCATACAGAGCATGTTTGCAAGGCTTAGAACAGCCGACTGGATTTCAGAGATAATTTAGTCATTTAGGTTGTTGAGGGGCTTGAAAAGGATCATTAACTATGAGTTATAATGATAATGAAGCACAGATGGAGGACTCACCAAGATAAGGAATACAGGGCACCATCTTCAGGGAGCGGATGTATTCTCTCATGCGGGTATAGTTCTCTTCCTTGGAGGTCAGATAGTTCAGCTTCTCAAATGTGGCCTTGTCCTTCCGACTGATCAACTACAACAACAGAGAAGAAAAATTGCACACATTTGATCATCTTCTTTGAAACTATGTTTGCACAAGTCCTCTACCTCATTACCAACATCTTAACTGAGCCAAATTAAACTGTGTCTGTGTTCCAAAACCCAGAACTATACAGTTAAAAATCACAGACTGTTGGACTGTCACTTCAGAGATAGAGATCTATGTAGATTCTGTGTTGTTCAACATCATAAAAACAAACACTCGTCCAGGGAAAACGCTGGTGGTTCTTAGGATCTGGAAGAAGAGTCTAATTTTTCATATTGCACCATGGTTTCCCTCGGGCTGGTTCCTAACAATTATTTCAAATGGATAATGGATGGAAGAATAATTTCATAGGAAACATATCTGAGTAGATTTTTCCCCCTCTGCTGTGGGCTGCAGTAGCCAACTAATTAGACATTGTTCATGCACAGTGAGTTTGAGGAGGTTTGCAGTGCATCATCCTGACTGCTTCAGACAAATTTGGCAAAGTCTGTTCTTCCTAGCCAATATGGGTGTGTGTGTGTGTGTGTGTGTGTTGTTGTGTTTGGTCTGCTCTCTCTCTGCTCTCTATGTACCCTCAGATACTGCCCTCCACTCTCTCTGGCAATTGCTGACTGGGAACAGCTCACTTGCTCATCAGAACCTGGAGGATAGAATACTGTACCAGGTGAGAGCTGCAACCAGTGCCAGTGGGCCATCCTGGACCTGCCCCCAAAGTGACCCCAAGAAAGGTGAGGGAATGAGGGTAAGAACAAGGAAGGAAACTGGGCACATGTATGTGCACAAAGGATTTATTATTAAATAAAAGTCTAAAGTAATCAACAACTGAAAATTAACAAGAAATACTAAACGTACCACTGAACAGGCGGACACCCTCCCTCCAAGAGAGAGTAAAGTCAATGATATCGTTTCGCAACAATAGTTAATGCAAGCACGCGCACGGCCAAAAGACAGCCAAGTGGCCTACTGGCACCAGCTGCAACTCTCCTGGTCTGTATCCTCCAGGCACTGATGAACAAGTAAGAACAGCTGTGTTAAAGAACTCACTGCAGGAGGGGAACAGAGGTAACACACACACAAGGGAGTAATAAGAGAGATCAAGAAATAAGCATCACTATTTAACATCACCAGGGGCGCTGTCCGGGATTTCGGGCCCCATGAAAAGAAATGTAATTGGGCCCTTGTATAGGCCGGCGAAAAAATGTGATGCCGTTTTATATAAAACTATGCATTTTAATGATATTTCTGACTATCATTCCTGTATTTGTGAAAAGAACATGACAGTTACTTGGTTACTGCTCACTGTCTCCCTTGTAGTCCCGCATGCAGGTCTAATTTATCTAATTTACGTTAGTTTTTAAGATTCTTTTAAGCCATAAGCATCATAGAAATCTTGATATTGAAATTAATTCGCTGATAATATAGCTTACTGGGAAAGGAGCGAAATATCGCTCCAAATTTGAACTGTTTTTACCGCGAGGTCCGCGAACTCAATGTGAAATGATTACCTGTAATAGTAACTTTCAGTCAGCACTTAATGAGGGATGAGATGAGGATGAGGAACCTGCTGCTGCTGAAACTGAGCTAGCTTCATGCTATCTGACTGCCTTCAATCTTTACAACTGCTGACATTAGCTTTAACTGTTCTTAAACTGTCTTAGCTGTGAACTGTGCTCACCTTTCTTTTGAAAGAAATTTGTGAGGAGTTGTCTTCCCTCTCCTTGCTTTCTTTTCCTTTCGGTTAAGACTCCCTCATTTTGCTTTCTTGGGGAAAGACATGTCTTGATAAACAGCAGCCACTGCGCTCGTTAAGCTGTTTGGGCATCTTCGCGCACCTGCAGCTGCGGGGTGGACTGAACCATTATGTATTGTGAGGGGTGAGAGGGGCCTCAGACAGCCTCCACTGTCTTTTTTATACAGAGTTAAGTCTCTCATCCGATTTATTCTGCCAATTTTAAGTTAGTTATGACACTAATTACTTCGAAATAAAAAAAATAAAATAAAAACAAAATTTTTATTTCAGGCCTTTCGAGGGCCCCCTCCCCCATTGGGGCCCTGGGTAATCAGTACCACTTTTCCCCCCAGTTCGATGCCCCTGAACATCACTGTTAGAGTAAATGTCACTGTTTTTATTCTGTCACTTCATATGTGTAGCACAATTATGCTTTTAAATCTGACAAGAATAAAGTGCATCCATCAGAAATTCAGTCTGTTGACAGCTGATGTAATAACTTCACCCAACCTCATTTTCCTTTTTAAATTATTATCATTATTATTATCATATACATTTAATTTACCAATTACTATCTACCATTTCTGTAGTGGAGTCTCTAAGCAAAATAATTTTAGCAAAGTGTACAATCAGAGTGACGAGTGATGATAAACATCTTGAATCTTGTCTCTGTACATGACAAATGTACAGTGTTAGAGGCAGTGATTTTGTAGTCTTACGTGAAACAACTTACAGTAGCTGATGGTGTAACATTCATAATTGGAATTAACGCTGAAAATATTTTCGATACATTTTGCGATAATACTGTGATCGTGAAATCTTTAGGGCTTGATAATCATGTAATGAAAATCCAATATTGTGACAGCTCTCATCTCCTCAATGTTGATTTGAGTTGGTAATCCTGCAAATTCAACCCCTCTCATCTCACTTTATCTGTAATACAATGTGGGTGATAAAAGCCTTGTACTGATGCAGTAAGAGTCCCTCTGCACTGGCTCATAAAATCACATCAATAGAAGCCAGGCTTCTCCATGTGTCTTGGCGCTGAGCATCCACTTTTCATGGTCTTATATCGAGTGGTGTAAAAACAGAAGTCATGTTTAAATATCAAAACCAGGACTAAACAGTTTGTACTTGAATAGCCTGGAGGAGAAAAGGCCTATAAGAGCTCACAGCTCACAAACAGCTGAATGTGATATGGAACTAATAATTTAAACAACCTGTTTGGGGAAAAAAGAAGCAGCCAGCCACACTTTGGTACTCAGAAACATAAAGAATAGGATCTGTCTGTCTGTGGAAATAAAAAAAAACATTTGGAGTGGACAGCCGAGTGCCACGTGTTATCTCAATTTTCTCTGAGGAATGATCTTCAAAAAGCACAAAGAACTGTCCACGAAGATCTGATCCACCTAAAACCTCCAGCACAACACTGAGGTCCAGGAAAGGACAGATAGAAAGCTTTTTAAAAGTGTAGTGTATATTATAAATATTTCATAATATTATATACAAGCTATTTTTTTCTACATGGTGAGTTTCAGACAGAGGATATGATTTAAAAATAAATAAATAAATAAAATATTGTTCAGAGAAGTCTGGCAGGGTGTGGGTCTGTGGTTTAGGGTTCGTTATCTGACCAGAGTATAATGTATCTGGTTTCAGGTTAGCTTCCAGTTACATGAACAGTTACAGCAAAGTTACACATACAGAAATGCAGGCGAATGACAACAGCCTTCGGGTGCAGGGCTTTCTTCACTCATTTAGATAGGCACATGATCTTGTTAGCCTGCAATAACTGCCCAGGATCTTGTCAAGATGGATGCCCAGTGGCAAGACTATCAGAGGCCTTCTCTTCTTTACATGTATATGTGTTGTGACTGCCAGCACCTTTTCCCTGTAGAAATTCTAATTGTAGTCACCATGATGATTAGTGGCCGATTAACACACTTGTTTGAAAAGGAGTAACGGCACTTATCGTTTTAGCAGTGCATGAAGCTGATGACTTACCGCCCAGGTTTTGCTGAGTCTGAAGATGGGAGCGCTCTGCAGAGCCGACACCACTGACACCAGAGAATGAAGGTTGTTCAACTCCAACAGTTTCTGGGAACAAACACAGATATTTTATGAACACGCAGTACTGTACTACATACTGCATTACCCCAGGTGTAACAACTTCACAGTCTGTTGGCAACGAAGAACACTCCAGTAATTACCTCTGACTTAACTTAGACATCATGAGTACCTTTAAAAACAACAGGACAGGGGCCTCCGTGGTTTAGGTGTTTGGAAGCAGTCTATAAATCGCAATCCCATGTACACCGCCCTGTTGCCAGAGCTATTCAGTTACTTTGTGACTGAAATTATATTTTCAGTTTATCACAACTCAGGTCTCTTTTTGTAGTTCTGCCAATTATTTATTTCAGTCATGATAACACTGTACTCACCAATCTAATTTATTAGACGAGAAAACATGAGAAGACATGGTGACATCATTAGTCTGACAAGAAAACTGCTCAAGCTTACAACAGGTCACAGCTGGAGCAGGAAGTGGTCAGTAAACTGTGATGGATTATTGCAACAGATAGTTCATGTTCTAATTTTACCCTTCACCTTCATGTTCTCTTCCAAACATATCTATATATGGTATATGGCATATATCTATCAATCTTACTTCTTTTGAGCAATGCCAACAGTTTCCTGGATCTCAGAAATGTACTTGGCAAGTTCAGTCTTATTATTACTGATAGAAATCTACAGCTAAAGCAGTGGAATGAAATGCCACATGTACTGTGATAAAGCACAATTATGCTTTTAAATCTGACAAGAATAAAGTGCATCCATCAGAAATTCAGCCTGTTGAGAGCTGATGTAATAACTCACCCAACCTCATTATCCACTATTAGATGTCTTAGGAAAGAAACCAATAGTACAGCCAGTCCCCAAACTTAATGAGATTGCCCTATTTGTAACTGGAAAATCCTCTGTGGTTCACCCAAACCTTTGATGACAACTCTAATCACTATACAAGACTAAGATGAAATATCTCCCTTAAAACTTTTTTTATTTCATACACAGAACAATTCTATGTGAACTCAGGCCTAAGGCAATGCAGTGTAAATTACAATCCAACCACATACTCAACAATTTGTGACCTTGCATGTTTCAACACATGCAAACACATGCAGTAAATATATATATAGATCTGTTCAGATGATGTCTCGAAGATTGTTGTCCAGTCAAATAATATTCCCCTCCTGTTCCTGCAAGGCCACCCAGTGGTGCAGGTTAATGAGGGTAGATGGTAGACATATCCATGGGAAACAGACTTCAACACTACACATTTAAACAGATCAGATAAATGTAATATAACTCACTTGATCTATCAGTTCTGATAACTGTTTTAGATGTAAATATTTTATGAATAAAAAATTCCAAACTAATGAGAAAATGCAGTGTGATTCCCTACAGGGGGATGATTTATTCACTATATAACTGTTATTTATATTTTAACTATAGTGAAACAATCTGGAATTGGTTATAGTCACGTGTATGAAGCATGCTTCACTAGTTTTATCTCAGTCGTCTATATTTTTGCCAATTTGTGAAGAAGAGGCAGTTCCAAGTTTCCATTCCATCCCACACTCTGACCTCGGGGAAAAACTCCTTCTACTTCTGTTCCCTGATCAGACCACAAGAGGAGAAACACCATTGTGTTCCTGCCATCAGTGTGTCTGTTTTCTCCATCACTGCTCATACAGTGCAATAAAGTACCTGGGTAGCTCCTGTATGCTGCATCTTCACAGACTACCTCATTGTTTTACGAGCAACTGGCAGTGATCCATGAAATAAAAATCTACACTGAAACAGTAAAACAGCAACAGGCTTTCATTTCTGAACACATAACCATGCCTGAAGATGGGTTTATTGTTGAATTTATTAATGCTATTATCTATTGGAAGAACAGTGAAGATCAACAGCATGTTTTTGTCCTCTTTTGTCCTTTTGTCCTATATTTACTGATGGAAAATAACTAAGTATATTTATTCAAGGAATGTTTTTCCTTGAAAGTGCAATTATGACGTACCTGTGCTTTACTTGAGTACTTCCATTCTCTGCTACTTTATGCTCTCACTCCAGTACATCACTCCAGTCCATACTCTACTTTTACTTCACTACATTTATTTGATGATTGTAGTTAATTGTTACTAATACATTTAATATCACATACTTTTCTGTATGTAAACTACACTGTGTTCTGTGGTAATTTTGGTAACACTATGATAACCATCGCTATTACATGGAATACTTTATAGACTATTTATTAAGCGACTGTTTATTGTAAAGCTGTTCATAATACTTTATAAATAGATATATACTGTGTACTTCATCTATAAACATTTGGATATCATAAAACTGATGTTTATAAACCTTTACAATTGCTCTATAAATGGTTTGTAAAGAATTTCATTGTTTGTTGAGAGTGAAATAACTATTAGCTTAAAGTTAATTGACAATAAGTTTATATTTTATTAATGATGGTTATCATAGAGTGTTAACAAGACTTTTACTCCAGTATTATCCATATGGGTGACTTTCACTTTTGCCAAAACAGTATTTCAACATAATATATCTTTTATCCAAGTATGACTTTTCCAATTTTACTTTGTACAGCACTGCATATATTGATACAAAGAGCATTAATAATATTATTAACAGAGCAAGAAAGAAGTTGACAACAACAATATTCAACATATAGATACATTTACACAATATACGGTGTTGTGCAATATCACTTACTTGTATCTTGTGCTACAGAATAAATCCCTATCACAAGAAATATGCTCTTTATCAGTAAAAGACTTTGGCATTATTCAGTAATTTGAGCTCACCTTTGCTATTTTGACAAAATGGCCGAGTATTTCTGCTCGGATTTTCAGCGTCTGGGCGGTTAAGATCTCTCTCACCAGCCAAAAGCTCACCTGAAACATAGCAACATTTTCAAACATATAATCACACTTACACATAAGTCTGGGTGTAACAGTTTGATTTAGAGCTGCATTTCAATTAAATTGGAGACTTGCGAGAGACACGAACAGATGTAGAAAGTACTGGACATGAATCAACTGTCTTAAAAGGCTACAACAATAGTGAACAGATCCGCCATTTTATATCTGCAATAAAATGTATTATACAACAAATTGTTATTTACATACAGTATTGTTCATACATTTAATATCACATACTTTTCTGTTTGCTGTATTTATTATACAGCATTAAAGGGGAACTCTGTTAAATAAACTCCGTTCACACATGCCCTGTAACTCTGGATTTATCCAGTTTACCTGGAGGAGCTGTTTGCGTGAACACAAATGTTTTGGTTATTCGCCTCAGACTTTACCTCGCCAGCTCCCTAGTCCTAAATCCAGGTGAGCCACATGTGCGAACAGACCAGACAGTTATCTGGATGAATTCACAGCAAGCAAGTAGGCATGTTGATGATGTGCACATCAAGCGACTGGAACGTACCGGGAAGAATACAAATATCCAAGGATAGAGAGAGTAGAAGAGTTATTTTACACACTGACAATGAGGACAGACAAAATGTCTGTGAACTAGAGGGATAAAGAAATACGCAAACTTATGGCAGTTCGGGCTGACGCCAAATTTTCAGCCAGATCCAGGGAAAGGGATTCTGCAGCGTATCTTTTGCATCATATACTGCCTCCTGCATGCTTCTACCCAGACGCAACCCCTCACCTGACCCATGCGGTGTATTTCCAACTTGTTTGCACACATCTGACATGGAAAAATCTCCTGTTACTTGCATGTGTGAACAGGCAGACATGGAAAATATCCTGATCTGATTCTCTGGATATTGACTAGAGTTCTTATGTAAAAGTGGCTATAATCTACTCATCCTGTAAACTAATTTAAGGCATAGCAGTTTGTTTCCAGCTGTTGTGGAGTACTACTAAATATGTTTTTAAAAAGTTGTATAAAGCCTTTTGTGTCTCCAGAGGGAGCTAAACCTGCATTTGTTGATTTTTTTTGCCCGCTGGCTGAGGACTAAGGACTTGGGCTGCACTGTCTACTAGGTGAGCTAATTGGGCTCCCCAATAACTTTCATTAGTGTAATTTATTTGAGATGTGTAAGAGATTGAACTATGAGAACTTTTGTAAGACATACCTGGTTGAACCTGCGAGTGAATGCGACCACATTGGGTGCCAAACTGTGTTTCTCTTTCCCGTTCCATCCACAGCTGGCCAGCTCCTGCAAATCAGAAAATCAAACCAATTCCTCTACCAGTGCAATGATCAATGACAATACCACATTTTTGGACTCGAGCCAGTGACAGGTGACCATTTGTGCCAACATGAAATACCCTCAGATTACGTCACGTTCATGAAAAATCATTACATATTGTCAGTGTTTCTCCTCAGTGCTTTACCTTGTCAAGGTGTGAAAGAAAGCAAGTTCAAATCTCCCCTGTGGGAATTCTAGTGAGCTATCAGGACGTCTCTCATTGCCAGTCCTACTGTGTCGACACACACCATTGCTATGTTACAATGCAGAAGAAAGGTCTAGCTGTTCCCTCTGTCATTCTGAGATAGTTGGTAAACAGGTTAAGGAAACAGTTGATAGTATCATGATTCTTTATGATAGGGGCGTCCTCAAGAGGCTTAGTCATTAATGAGCGAGGACGGGCCGAGGCTGACCACTTGAAAAACTGTGTAGGTAAATACTCCATCAGTTCAAGAACAACATTCAATTCAACTGCCCTCAATTGTAAAGAACTTAGGGATTTCACCATCTATAGTGGTATAATATGGATATAAGAGAATCCAGAGAGTCAGGAGACATCTCTACACGCAAGGGTAAGGTCAAAAAACAACTGCGAAAGCTTGTGACTTCTGATCCCTCAGTGAGCACTAAATCAAAAGCTGAACTGATTCTAAAAGAGATATTACTACATGGGCTCAGGCAGTGTTGTGCATGACATGCTCATATGTTGGGTGAACGGAACGTAATAAACATGAGCGAAAGCGAGAGTGAGTGATGCTCCTAAATACGACTAGGCTTTATAAAATGGAAGATGGTAATGTTTCATATCGAGAAATGAAAGCACCAAGGCTCAAGTACATTGCGGTCAGAAGCACAGCCTATGCATGTCCTCCGATTGGTCAACAGATGCAGCCCGAGGCATCACGGGATTGCCAGTGAACAACTAAAAATCATGCCAACAACAGCCATAACTGTTTTTAACAGGTAAAACTGATAAACAATCACAGGAGAAATGCAGTGTTAGATTTATCATTATGGATTTAGTTTACAAAGTATCCAAAAAAAACTAACTGACTAACTTGACTAACTGAAGTGTGAATGTGCACAACACTGGGTTCAGGAACACTTCAGAAAGTCATTGTCAGTAAGCATCAAATTTAAAAGGAGTGTATATTTACCGAAACAATAGGTCACCTGTCTGAATCTGAATCTTTGGAATCAGGGTTGTACTTGCACTTGTGTGTGTTGACTTGGTATTTCACATTCTCTGACACAGACCAGTCATTTGTCAACCAATCACTATGACGTGATGTCCTCCATAGCAGGCTGCTTTCATCAGGAAGATATGGTCTAAATAAGGAACTGGAACTAGCTGGGACTTTTAGCATCAAGCTTCTGGCCAGAGTGTGTTGAAAGAACTTGGAATGGATCAAGGGTTGGATGCATTAAACAGCATGCTCAACAGGCATGGCCACTCTTGAAAATTAAATAGGAAAAATAAAGTTCATGGCTGCGCAGCTGTAAATGTAAGTCGGAGACCATGTTGGATGAGTGAATTAAAATGTGCAGCATGTGCTTGTGAAAGCTTCTCTTCATTTGATTTATAATTGTCATTCCATGTTGTCTCAACCGTCTCTGTCTGGTTCTCCGCCCTGTATACACTCTGTGTAGGGCCTGTGGTGGGAGGGAAATCCTTCAGTGACAGAATTTCATTGACTAACAGAGGGTACGCAGGGTTTCCAGTGGACAGTTCAACCATTAAGGCCAGTCTGGGTTCAGCTGAGTGGCAACAGCTGTGAATGCCATCAGAGCAGCATAAGAGGTTTTTCTTTTGGACCTTTGTACATCTATTTCAAAGAAGTCAATTGTAACAAATTATCGATGTTCTCTTTAGAGCTGTTGTTGCCTGATACAAGTATTTAACAGTTACCAAAAAGACAATTATTAAGAAATGAGATGAACTAGCAGAACACCTCAAACAAACAGTGATTTAAAGGGCTAAACCGCAGCTGGACAGTGTTAAATGGAAATTATGGTCTTGACACGGGGCCCTCCTACCTCTGGCTGGATCGCTTTGAAGACTGGCGCATCCATCAGGGTGATTTGGCTCTGACAAAATAAGAAAGAAATCCACATTATTTTTCAATATGTAGGAAGTTAAGAAACAATATACGATACACAGTATAGTATAAATATAATATTATTATGCACACACACTATTTATAAGGTAAACAGTACAGTCACTCTGCTGTCACTTTGGTGAGTTTATCATGAGCAGACAAGACTTGAAGAAAATGTAATTATGCTTAAAATGTAAACTGTAAAATGTAAAATTTCAAATCACACACCAGTAGATGTGTTTACATCATCTTTAAAAATGATGGTTAACTCTAAATCTGGAGCTCTGATTTCAGAAGTGTCACAGCAGAGACAGCAGCTGCTAATACATCTGAAAGGATGCTGTTAGCTGACAGCCAACCTCCCCCTCCTGAGCATGTCAGGTAAGACATGGTGAGCTTCATGTGAGATCTGCTCCGTCTGGTATACTGCATCGAAACTGAGCGACATATGAAGCATACTCACAGCAAACTCCTCCGGTGTCACCTTCAGCACATCAAAGACAACTGCGTCATAGCTCTTGGCGTAGTCCACACAGGGTCCATCCAGAGAATCAGAGCTGCTGCTAGCCTGAGAGACACACACATTAAACTGTCATAGCAGCTGTTCTTTACCTACGTAACCCGCTGCTGGGGCACAAGGAGAATTTTTGACATTAAACGATTTTCTATCTTAACAAGGATGACAAAATGTGGAAAGTCAGCCTCCACACATGTATTAGGCAAACATACAGGACAAATTCTCTAATGTCTCTAGTCATGTTTTTTTGCAGAACAAAACTCACTAATGATAATAAGAAAAGAAACACATTTGAAAAGATCCAAGTTTCCACCTACATCAGTTATATTCATTCAATTTAGTTTGAGTCCATATGTTTCCCCTGGTCATCCACCTCCCCCCTGTCAGCTCGAAGCGCAAACTTCACATTCAAAAATCTCACAATGACAGTTTGGCTTAAACTTCACAGAATTTGCTCTGATTTTTTGACTCAAGATGTTTTTTTCCCATCTATACTAAACTAACACAAACACACACTCACACACATATACAAGACATAAGATATCCTCAGCCAGGCTTCCCTTCTGTCCTCTATCTAAACTAGGAAGACATACTTTGTTGTCTGGGTCCCAGTTTTGTATATTGCCATGCACATAGACAACCAGCAGCACATGTGCTTTTGGATGAGGCCACACAGAAGCCAGTCAATGGTTTCACACTATTGCAGTCATCAGGTGGCGGTGATATGTCGTGAAAAAACAACTATTCAAAGAGTGTTTTTTTTTACTAAATACAATATTATACAAACTCAGAAATATGTATTTTTTTCTATAAGTGAATAAACAAGCTGTTCTCCGAGGAAAATAAGGTCCCAGAACACTGTTTGAAGCTACAAAGGTGGCAGGGTCCACCACATATAAACAAAGTAGAACAGTATAAATTGTGTTGTCCTTTAAGGTGTTTATTCAATTTATTCAGTCATGAAATCAAAAAGAGTTTGATTATTTAGATTGCAGAAAAAAATAAATCAGCCAATGACGATCTTTCTCTTCTCATTAACACTTCCTCACCAAAACTACAGAGTACACATATAAAAATATAAAGGACTTACATAATGTGATTCACTGGGTTATACTGTAATAGTGAATCAAGGATTCCATCAAGTAAAAACAGATGCTCTGTTCCTGGAATATTACCCCTTTCAGATTATAATAATATGGCAGAGATACCGCTGAAGTTTCCGTTAGCCTCCTTATTTAGCATTGAGTCGATCTGCTCTGAATGTTGGCATTTCATCCTTCCTGGGTTAATAAGTTTCAGCTCTGGAATTTTAATCAAGAACACTAAATGGAAAAGTTATAAATAATACTTGGATAAGAGAACAATAGGATGGGTTCATCCCATGAGCGGTTCTATCCTCCTGTGATGCCAAACCGATACTGAAGCTGAAGTTGCTTTTCATGAGCAGGTCAGCGTCTCGCATGGAAGCTCTGACATTGTCGATGTGGGAGTGTGTATGTGTGAACGGGTGAAAGAGGCCAATTGTAAAGCGCTTTGTTTGTTATGGTAGAAAAACACTATACACATGAACTTCCCATGTACAAGACGAAATGTATTAAAGTCATTTTTTTAGATGCTTTGGATAGAGACTATGTGCAAGTGCTGCACAGGTGGAAAATAAAAACAACTTTTTTCCCCTGATAAATAATGGGCTAGAGCTTGGCAGAAAAGCTGATCTTTCCAATAAACACAATGTATGTGACGATATAAAATTTTATGTCGTGAATAGCCTGTCCAACAAACTTGCGATTCATGATATTATCCTGATAATCATCAAAAACTACAAAAATCTGCACCTAAACACACTGGAATCACTTTAACCTTACATTTTGTCAGGTCACAAGTATAAATGTTGTATACATTTTGGTACTGTAACCTCATCTCCCTGTCGTTCTTTAGTTTGGAATCCATATTTACACACATCTGATTCAACATGTTTTGTGGGGATACATCAGCACTGATCATCAGAGATGAACGGCTCTTTATTCTGTACGTCACTTTTATCACTGAGGATTAAGACTGCAACTGCCCTGCTAATGGCAATGCAGCCAGGACAGGGACAGCAATATCAGCACCTTGGCTTCTGTTATAATAACTTTAAATGACAATGGCAATCATGAGGCCTAATGTTCGTGCATAAAGGATAAAATGTGAGAAACATTAGCTGCTCATGAAAACTGTGAACAAAAGCTGTAATTCTGCCTCTCTAAAGACACTCCTAACAGACCTTCACCAAGGCTAATAATCCACTTTTAATACACAATCCATTTGTGTATTAACCTCAACACTTAATTGTCATGTACATTATGTAGAAATACCAAATGTTTGGACTGATATAACATCATGAACATGGCAGTTTATTATCAAAGGCAGCTGCTATGGAAAACTTTATGTTTGTCACAAGGATGACAAAAAGTAATTTTAAATTTGTTAGTAATAAAATAGTTTCATGATATCTGTGTATTTATGCCCCCATAGTGGTACTGTTTTTAAGAGCAGCTACATCTGCAGACTACCCCAGAGGACGACTGGTACCTGTGAATATGGATTGTGATAAGGAGTCTTCATAATTCTACAATTAGCCATGTTTTTGTTTATACTGAACTTTATTACCATCTCCTGGATCTTAAGATGTAGGCCTCTGGCATTTATTCCACCAGGGCAGAGTGCCCTATCTTGCAACATTTTGAAAGTGAAAAATAATTAGTGATCCCTATTAATTAATTTAAAGGGTTATTCACTTACACCCTTACACCAAGTTTCTTAAAAATAAACAAACCAAACGGCAGCTTATGAATGATAAAGTCAGAATTTGAGGTCGAAGTTTCCCTTTACGTTGTTAAACACAGTTCATATTATGCCCACATTAACCATTTGTGAAACTTCATGATGGATCAAAACAAACTTTGCTCGTCTCAATAGTGTCTGTGTGTTTTCATGTCTGGCAGTTAAGTGCTGGATGGTATGGTCATCAAGCCTGCTGGTGACTCCACAGCCCTGTGTTACCATGCTATAAAGGCTAGACTCTGTTACTCACGCTGACTGTCTGTTACTCACGCTGACTGTGTCTTTCCTGTTTATTTAATGTAATCTACAAAACTCACACACATCACTGCTACATTTCTGATTCTATTGACATTTACATCCAAAGTTTTTGTTTTTTTTATCTTTATTATGATTACATTTCAGTTAATTACTTTGTTTAATCATTAGAGTGATGTGTCTCCCGTTGTTCATGACCCAAAGAGACAGGTTGTGACAGCAGTTATGACAAACAAATCAAAATTGTTCAGCCCTGAGGCCTAACTTAACAAGAAACTAGCAGTGGACACTACAGGAGCTCGTTCTTACCTCTGAGGTGACTGAGTTGATGCTGGTGCCATCCGAGAGTCCGTTCCTGCGATACATGCTCACAGAGGGACTGGTGGGATGCACAGGTCAGGGCGACAGGGGCCTTTAGCTGGGGGACACACATAACCTCTCATCCATGCCTGGAAACAGAAGACACAAGTCTCTTTAAGCATCTTTAAATCTGATCCGTGTCTTCATTATATTTTCCCTTAATGAGCTTTAAAGTTAGAAAAAAATGTTTTACAGCATTATGAACAGCTTCTTCTGTATATGCTTGTGTTAGTTCTAGATGCCATGTTTTTAGCAGCGCTATCACATCAGGTATGACTATCACTATTAATTAATGTACACCTTTAAATAACATTTGACATAATTTGCACTGAAAAGTCAAGTCTTCCTCATCAAATGTTGCTTTAAACAAACATGAGCATCTGTTATTAATGTTAACAACGCCTGATAACTGTTGTTTCTAAGACGTTATATCTGCAATATTTTGTCTGGAGACACAACTGTGGTGGGCCTGATTGCAGACAATGAGGAGACACCATACAGGCTTGATGTGAACCGTCTTGCAAGGTGGTGTGAGGACAACAACCTGGTCCTTAACACCTCCAAGACAACAGAGCTGATTATTGACGTCAGGAGAACTAATGGAAGAGACCACCTCCCCCTCCACATACATGGTATGGTCTGCTTCAGCCCCCTCTCCTCTGAAGATGTTCACACACTAGTTACGTCTAACCGTGCCATCACCTGTTTCCTTGACCTGATTCCCTCCTCCCTTCTCCAAGACATCTCACATGACATCTTGCCATTCCTCACCACCCTGATCAACTCCTCCCTCACTTCAGGCCTTATTCTAGCTCCTTTCAAAACAGCTACAGTAAAGTCACTCCTAAAGAAACCCACCCTGGACTTGTCTGACATCCAAAACTACAGACCTGTATCTCTTTTTTCATTCCTCTGTCAAATCCTGGAACACACCGTATACAACCAACTGTCCTCCTATCTTTTACAAAACGACCTCCTTGACCCCAGTCAGTCAGGCTTCAGGACTGCTCACTCCACTGAGACGGCCCTCCTCACACTGACTGAGTCCCTCCATGCCGCCAGAGCCTCATCCCGCTCATCGGACCTCATTCTCCTCAACCTATCTTCTGCGTTTGACACAGTCCACCACCAAATCCTCCTCTCTGCTCTGGCTGGACTTGGCATCGCTGACTCTGCTCTAACCTGGTTTAAATCATACCTGACAAATCACACCTTTCAGGTCATATGGAATGGCTCCTTGTCCAAACCCTGCTTTGGGGAAAAGCAGGGTTTTTCAAGGCTCAGTTCTAGGACCACTTCTGTTTCACTATACACTAGATCATTAGGCTCCGCAATCACATCACATCTCATGGATTCTCTTATAACTGTTATGCAGACGACACCCAACTGTTCCTCTCTTTTCCCCCATCCTCTGATACCCACGTTGCAACACGCATCTCGGAATGTCTGGCAGACATCTCCGCTTGGACAACTGAGCACCACCTCAAGCTCAACCTTCATAAAAATGAACTCCTCTTCTTCCCGGGGATAAACTGCCATCGCATGGACTTGTCAGTCACTGTCGACGACGTCATCGTATCGCCTTCATCGACTGTAAGTAATCCTCGACGACAGACTATCCTGCACCCCAAACATCACTGTGGCCCAATCCTGCAGATTTGCCCTCTACAACATCTGCAGGATCTGGTATTTCACCACCACTATTTTGCACAATTAAACTGTTAAAGCTGCTACTTCTGCCTTTGCTGTATACAGTATATACTTATATATTTTTATTCTGTTTTTCTTTTTTACTGTATATATGCATATATTTTTACAATACATTTTATTTGATATACTTTCCTTGCACTATTCGTTTCTACTGACCTGAAGAGAAAGTAATTCGCAATTTCATAGTACATGTGTATAGTGACAATAAAGGCATATTCTATTCTATATTCTATTACATGTGAACATGTGAAAAACAACTTTGACGCCATTAAATGGAAACTACAATGTACATGTAGCCTCTCACATTATTATCATACAGTTTAATATTACTAGAATAATAATGGTGCTGATAATAATAACAATTATCATTATAGTCAATATTGTTGGTATGATTCTGTATTAGAATTTTTTGTTACTTATCATTTCCACCACATTACAAGCGGCAGACATCTACACAGACAACAAAATTATACAGAATCTCCTTGCTCAACAACTCCCCTTTTCATTTATTCATTTACTCCTTTATTTGTATATTTTTCATTAACTGATTTTTTCACTTATTTATTTTCTATGGTTCTAATGGACAATCTCTTCATTCCTTCCAAAATCATTGGACGAAGTGACTAAAATAGGACAGCATAAAAGAAGCTACACATGCAAGCAGATGGTCATGCTGTCTAATGCCCTCTAATGGCCAACTGAGAGGCTGCAGGTTGGTGGGACCACTCCTGAGAAATACACAGATCAGCAACAACATCAAAACCACTGACAGGTGACGTGAGTAGTGGTGATCATCACAGTACAATTCAATGTTCTGCTAAGAAATCTTGGGTCCTGATACTTGACACACACCACCCATACAAACACTGTTGTGGTATGGCCCTTACGGCAATGGCATTCCCCAGTGGCAGTATTTGTCACAGGGGGTACTACTAATTTCTGTGTGATGACTTCTGTGTTTCTCGTGGAACTTTATCGGGTCTGAAAGAATAATCCAGCTTTGTCTCTGGGACTACAAAGTTCAGGAAGCCTGCATTACAAACTGGTTGGGGTTTATGAAATGTGGGCATCTAACAGGAAGAAAGCATTTAAAGAAAAGATACAATTGTGTCTATTATGGGAACCATAAGATCCAGGATTTTTTTTTTTTGTTTTAACCATACAAGACAGTAAAAGTATCTCAACCTCTGCTGCTTCAATTTTGTGTCTCTTTTGAGCCCCCAACTTTATAGTGTGCAACACACTAAGTCCTTTTAAAATCAATCCTTCACATGATTGAGGGGAGAAATGTATTTGGGGCATTGTGCTTTTATTTGATAGTTGAAAATAGAAACAGACAGGAAACGTGGGGAGAGTGACTGAAGTGATGAAGAGAGAGGAAAAAGGAGTGAGGCAAAAAGTAAAGATTTATCAACAAAGATGGAAGAAAAGAGAGACAAAGCCATCCCATGTGTGAGGTGACAGAGAGACATGTAAGCCATAAAATCTGAAAGGGCACAAAACTGAGAGGTCTCAAGAACATAACTTTCTACAGGATAGTCTCAATCCAAATAAATGAAAACTGGCCACATATATCCTTACCCTGGAGTATGTTCATGACTCATGGTGGAAAAATACTATACTAAATGTAGTAAAGCTGAGGGCTGTCCAGCACGAGATGTTCGCTATTTTCTCTGAATATTTTGACCAGTCCATCATGTGTTGCAGCATTATGGGTAGGTCTTTATGTGGTTTTAATGTTTTAATGTTTTTTTCAACAATCATTTATCACTAATCCTATTACATTCCTTAACAATGACACATCAAAAAAATATTTGCTTTTCAACACTAAAACCGTAAAGCAGCAGTATTACCAGCCACTTGCATGCAAATATTTCATAGCCACAACACAAAGTCAGAAAGCTCCATGAACCATGACACACAAATGTTACCACTAGATGGCAGTATACATCCACTAATGGACACCAACTCCCAGCCACAGCAGGAGACTGTGTCCAGTATCACTTTATCCTGTACACTTATTCTTATTCTAATCAGGCTGTCAGTCTATATAGTGTGCTCAAACTGGAAGAGCAACCATACAAATACTATTAACACTTGAACAAATGAAAACTAATTATGGAATGTTGCTTAAACAGTTCCAGCAACACATTAACAAAGTAACAAAGTAGCAATCAAATCCTTGGAAAAGCCTTTCGATTTCCATTTGTTAAAGGGGCACTATGTAGTTTTGGAGAAGAAATTCAAACTTAGAATTTTTATATTTACAATATTAATGAGGTAATAATACAAACTCGGAAAAATGTATTTCTTCCATAAGTGAATAAACAAGCTCTTCTCAGAGAAAAATAAGGTTCCAGAGCACTGTTTGAAGCTAGAAAGGTGGCAGGGTCTGACACATACATATACACAAAGTAAATAGTATAAATTGTGTTGACCTTTAAAGCTAGGGTCTACAATCATGGAGAGCTAGCAAGAGAGCTAGCAAGATTTCAAAGTGCCCCCCCCCCCATGCCGTCAGTGCTCCGTCCAAAGCCAGACCCCCACAACTCGCTCAAACGCAGCACCGATGTTGACTCGGATCCGACTTCTTACTTTATCCAGAGCCTTTTTTCGTTGCACCCTTTTCTGCCTCAGGCTTTCTTTCCCTTGCCTTTTTAGCGGGGTGAGTTGGTAGAAGTAACGGTGGCTGCATTTTCTCTGCCATTGTAACCAAATGAACTCCGTATTCCTGCAGAGGAGTGTGCTGAATATTTTCGGCATCAATGAAACCGGACATGTGCACGCATGGAGGAGGGCGGGACATGAAGGCATCTGACCAATCTGTGCTATTCGGGCCGGATAGCACTGATCGGTCCGCTTTTTCTCAGTCATGCAGCTGCCACAGGGGTCTGATTATTTTCGCTCCTTTTTCTGAATACATAATGTATTGACTACTCTCAGGACAGAAGGACCATTTCACCCAGTATAACAAAATGTGTTTCTGAACAACATTGTAGACCCTAGCTTTAAGGTCAGTTTGTTTATTCAGTTTCTTCAGTCATGAAAACAAAGAGAGTTTGATTATTTAGATTGTTTAGGCAGAAAAAAAAATCAGCCAATGAAGATCTTTCTCTTTTCATTAACACTGATCTACCAAAATTACAGAGTGCTCCTTTAAAAGTATAAAAGGATTTACATAATGTGATTCTCTGGGTAATAATAGTGAGACAAGATTCCATCAAGGAAAAACATAATCTTGGTTCCTGGAACATTACCCCTTTAAAATTATAATAATATGGCAAAAAGGTGCAATGAGGCCATATAAATAAGATGGTGCTAGTCTATGCAATATTTTGTATGTTAGCAGTAGCACTTGGAAATCGGATCTAACCTGGATCGGAAATCAATGTCGGAAGGACAGGGTCGGTGTTATATGACAAAATTATCTGGATTTGGTGAGGATCACAGCAGCTGCGCTCAACAACAAGTTAAAGGCTTCTCACACTAGGTTTGGAGAGGCTGGAAAACAATACATTGCAGTAATCAAGTCTGGATGAGACAAGGAACATGTAATAGGGTTTCAGCACCAGACAGAGTTAGTATGGATCGGATTTTTCAAATGTTACAAAGATGGAAGACAGCAGTTCTAGTAATATCTCTAATATGTAAGTCAAAAGCAAGGGAGGAATCAAAAGGTTTTGGATTGAGGCGCTATGGGGAAATTACACAGTTTTGAAAATTAAGGGACGTGTCCCCAAACAGATTACTCTTGCTAGGAGGACTAACCATAACCATGCCATAATAGTGCATAGACATTTTTCAAGGTTCGATATTTGAGACTGACAGTGGAATCCAATATTTAATTGGGAATGACAGCATTGAGGGGCAGCATATGAATAGAAAATAGAAGTGGACCCAGGACAGACACCTGTGGAATACCATGTTGCACTTTTGAGTAGTCCTAAGTCATGTTGTTGTGGACTACACTGTGTGCCCTATCAGTCAAGTAAGAATTAAACCAAGACAAAGCTAAGTCTTTAACACCAATTTGGTTCTCAAGGCGATAAAGGAGGATATTGTGATGAATGTGTCAAAAGCTGCTCCCATGACAATAAGTACAATCCAAGTGGTTTGGTTTGAGTCAACGGAAAGCTGAAGATCATTGATCAGAGTAGAATGATCTAAAGCTGGATTGGAAGGGTTCATGGAGGTTATTACAAGATAGACAATGTTACACAGTATTTTGTGTGCAGAAACAGCTTCAGACATACTGTGTTCTCGCCTCTACATGATAGACACACTGGCATCAAAGACAGCAGGTGAGCAGGGTGTGCTGCACAAGGAGAGGAAGAGAATGACTGAATCAAAGAAACATGGAGGACAGAGAAGATATGAGCCAATTCAGCAACAACATCTAAATACATACACCTACAGCCCACAGCTTCTACAGATTTAATGCACGCATTTTATTATCCAATCAAACATTCTCTTTCCACACCGCTAAGCCTACAAGCACATGCTTTGGATCTGTTCAATTCCCAGCTGACTTTCATTACACCTAATCCGATCTTGACTGACAGGTATTCAGTGTTTCCCACACACAGACTTTATTTGGGTGGGCCGCCCAGGTATATTTAGGGCCACTCAAGAACATTTGGCAACTTAAAGTGGTTTGGTTTGAGTTTTAGCATTTTATACTTTCAGTTTTATCTTTCCAACACAACAACTCGAACTGCAATCTGCATCTAATGACATTCGCACATGCTCTGCAGAGAACCACTGGTATTACAGGCAACCTCTCCAATTCATTGCAGGCCTACTAGTGCTGCTGTTTTCAACAAGCTTGCAAATGCACCTGGTTGTTGCATTCAGTAGCAGGCTGTCTGGTAGTAGTGGATAAGCTACATAATTAATGAGAAGCTTCCTCCACAACCGAATCAGGGGTTAAAGAAAAAGTCAACAGAGCTGATACAGGAGAGAAACAGAAAGGTGAGGAAAGCCAATGTGTGTGCTTTAAGGTAGACAGGTAAAGCAACATTATGAAGGCAAACTTTGAAAGCAATCCTGAAAAAGTGTGGATCATATAAAATGCATTATATAAAAAATATATTATAAAATATATACAGCTGTACTGCAGCCATGGTTAACAGCTGTAGTGGCATAATTTTAGATCATACTACCTTGCTCGGCATGACCCGCCCTACATCCTGCCTGTTGAGTTATGCACATGTGCAACTCTTATCAAAGATTGAACAGAGGCGAGATGTCTCAACTCCGTAGCTAAAGCAGAGCGTTCAAGACACAGTGTGAAAGGGGATGCTGTAGCAATGCACCACATGAGAAAAATAATTTAAAGTAACACATAATTTGGGGAATGGCTGCATTGAATGACAGGTAGTGAGGAGTTGTCTGTTCAGCTTCACTGCAGTTCATTCCATTCACTGAACTTGATCTCTTGGTCATATCTGTTGTGTTGATGCCTACTGGAGGATTTTAATTCATACAGACACATAATATCTCTTTCTGTGCAGTTAATTGGACTGAAAGATTGAAGTGGAGGGACAGAGGACAGTGTTTATGCCCAGTGTGCAGAAAAGCAGACTGTGTGCTCAGGAACACTGAGATGAAGCATTTGTGCACTGTCAGAAAAAACACTGCTCAAGCGTCTTGTCTCTGTGACAATAATATCTTGACAGCTGCCACTGTATGATTGACATCGCACCTTTGTAGCTTAGTATCTGTTTGTTTTTTGTGTGACATCGGGACATCAGTGCAAGGAGGATGTGGGTGCATGACATGATCCATAGGAGACAAATATACAGTGAATATTATCGCATAGGCCAGATAAAAGAAAAAGAGCCACGGTGAAGTCCCCGTGCCTTTCTGAAAAGTTGAGAGATTTTCAAAACGAAGCGCTCAGCCCATCCCAGAAGAAGCCATGCAATGATATCACCTCCACCTTGATTCACAGATGAGCTTGTGTGTTTGGGATCATGAGCAGATCCTTTTTTTCTTCACACATTTCCATCACTTTGGTAAAGGTTCATCTTTGTCTCATCAGTCCATAAAATTTTGTCCCAGAACTTTTGAGTCTTGCCGCTGTACTTTTTGGCAAATTCCAATCTGGCCTTACTATTCTTATTGCTAATGAGTGGTTGTATCTTCTGGTGTAGCCTCTGTACTTCTTCTGTGAATGCTGTATTGTGATACCTTCACTCCTGCCCTCTGAAGGTCGTTGGTGATGTCACTGACAGTTTTTTTAGGGTTTTTCTTTACAGCTGTCACAATGTTTATGTCATCAACTGATGTTTTCCTCGGTATACCAGTTCAACATCTGTTGCTGGTGGTTTCTTTCTTCTTCGGGACATTCCAAATGGTTGTACTGGCTATAGCCAATGTTTATCCAATGGCTCCGATTGATTGTCCATCTTCTCTCAGCTTCAAACAGGCTTGCTCTGACCCCATAGACAGCTCTCTGGCCTTTATGTTGTACACCTTTTTAACAATAAAACGCAGTCTGCAAAGGCAAAACCAGAAGCTGAAACTGAGAGCAGACATTCAGCGCTATTTATTGATTGAATAATCAATGTAATGGGACACATCTGGGCAGCAAAAAACACCTGTCAGTCACATGTTCCAATATTTTTGGAAATGTAAGCCGACATGTTCATCTCTTGTCTCCTATTCATCTTTTGATGTCAAAACCGAATTTTCGGTGTACAGCAAAAATAAAAGAACTGGCCTCGCTGTTCCTATAGTTTTGGAGGGGACTGTATGTTATCCTCCCTTTAATGTCTCTTTTCTGTCTGTGGACATCGACTGCTGACAAGTGAAAGTCCATTCCAACAACAAAAACATGGAAGAAATTGTAGAGATATTATCTCTCTCATAATATCTCATAATTGGCATATTAAACGGTCAATTCAACACATGAGAGCTAAAATGATGGATGCAACCATCAATTTAAACATGGACCTCCAATACAAAGAAGTGACAGGTATTACTAACGTTGTGCTCCCTGCCCGTAGCCTGGATACAAAGGACCTGCAGGGGTACAGGTTGTACTTCACATCAGTATAGACAAAATGGTTAAATAAGCAGTTGCAACATCAATCAAAAGTTGCATTTACGAGGAGCCTTTGAAATAAACAATAAAGCTGATTTAAACAGTTCACTATTAAAACAGTTTGCCATGAAACACTTCTTCCGATTACTTTCTACTTTTAGCATAATGACAGTGCCTACCAGCCCACACCACATGTAGGAGTTCCGAGGAGATTCCAAATCATGTGGGTGCAGTGGGTGGCTCAAGAGTAAAGGAGTTTCTCCCACAGAAATCTGAGCAGTAAACCAAGAATAAGTGTCAGGCAGACAGTTTTGGTATTTTTCTTCTTACTTGTGTACAGTGTTAATAACATACCTCACTAGATGAGGAACAATACAGTCTTTGAACATGATTAATTGTTTAATTACTAAGTTTGTGTTTTACCATTACCCGCGATGTTACTTTAACTGCTTCAAAAGCATTTAAAGGTACAGTGACTTATAATAGGGTGACTGGTATCTCTGTTTCAGCCTCTCTGCTTGTTTTGGTATAGTCATTTTGGTAATTTTAGCTAGTTTGCTAAGTTGTCTTTTGTTGTTGCTCCTGCCTGATGTTTGGCTGTTAACAAAGTTGTCAACTTGCTAGTTTTTGATCATAAGCTAAGTCGGCCCTTTTGGGCAGAGGTTTAGCTAGTAGCATCTTTTAGCCAGCTGTTAACGCTCTGATTCAGGTTATTTTAGCTTGGTGTACTTTTACTGCTCCAATTTGTGCATACGCTTTGACTGCCAGATGGCAAAAAAGCCTGAACTCTCTGTATACATTTTCAAGACAAAACACTGTTTTTGAGTTTTGTTTGCAGTTAGCATGTAATGTTTCATTACATCGGACAAATTGTAACAGAAACCTGGGTTAGTATTTACCACAATACTACCAGTATTTGTTTTTCTAAGCGCTGTATCGTAGGCAACTGGACATGTTTTAGTTTCTTGAAGACTGCATAGTTTATGCTGTTCAATGCAGACAGGACTGCACAGATTTGTATGTTGATGAGACAAAACAGCCTCTCCATGAATGAATGGCATGACACAGGATGGCCAACTCCTCAGGTCAGGACTCTGCTGTCCCCTTCCATCTGAAGGAGAAAAATCATTCCAATGTAAACATCCTGGCCAGAGAAGACAGATGGTTTGAAAGAGGAGAAAAATAATCCATCTATGTCAAACTGGAACGACCGTCTTTGAACAGAGGAGGTGGACTAAGACATTACTTATCTTAGCCGATACTGCGCTCATATACTCATACTTGCAAAAATTCACCGATACCACTTTATTGCATTAGGCCGTACATTGCATGAAACTGAAGACCGCAATCAGAGGGCGGCTTGTAATTTCTGGTTTTCATTTCAGATTTTAGTGTCAGGCCTCTCCTCGGATGGCTGGGTGTGTGATGCGCATTTGTTCTTGTATGTTTGTGAGCTCCTCACTAGTTCAGGTGATAGTTTTACACACCTGAAATAATTCAGCTTTTTTTACACACCTGAAATAATTCAGCTTTTTTTTTTAATTGAAGAATTTCTTTTTCAATTAACGTTGGCTAACTGGAGCACCCGGGGAAAACCGCCTGTAGCTCAGGGAGAACAAATGCGTGTGTTTGAGTCTGTCTCAGTTCCTGAACGTGGATCTGGGCTCTAGATGAACCTCCTGTACCATTTCTTCTTTTTCTTCTTCTTGCTCATCAGATCTTCCAGCTGGGACTTCATGGAACTTTCTTTCTCCTCCCACTCCTGCTCCTTTTCCTGCAGCGTCTTCTTGATAATCTCTGTGGTCTGAATGAGGGATGTCTTTTCCTCCTGCCACTCCACCTGATGATTCTCCAGCTTCTGCTCAACATTCCTCAGAGCAGCCACGA
Organism: Lagodon rhomboides; assembly: GCA_039737535.1. NCBI lineage: Eukaryota > Metazoa > Chordata > Actinopteri > Spariformes > Sparidae > Lagodon > Lagodon rhomboides. Next base: position 24,930,877 of record CM077800.1, on the reverse strand, counting down.
GGGTTTTGTTGTCACGTTTCTGTTCTTCTTTTTGTTGCTATAGCAACAATAACAATGTTTGTTGTGGTTAACAAAAACTAAAACTGAAAATGACAGCAGAAATAAACACGTTTGCTGATTTCACATATCTCCACAATGAAAAAAAATGAAAGTCAACCAGAGTTGACCAGAGCAACATCATGTCATCGCGTCTACTGGATACCAGTCGTTTGACCACATGAATGAAATGATTCTGAAACTAAATGAACTCAAGTATCAGAACTCATTTTCTGGCAATAAATGGAATTACGTAAAAGTTAAATTATACCCAAATGATTGTAGACTGTATACTACGGGTCGACCGATTATTGGATCCGTTATTAAAGGAGCACTCTGTAGTTTTGTGGAAGAAACACTAATCAGAAAAGATAAATCTTTGTTGACTGATTCTTTTTCTGCCTAAACAAACTAAATAAACAAACTCTTTGTTTTCATGTCTGAATAAACAAACTGACTTTAAAAGGACAACACAATGTCGTACTGTTTTACTTTGTTTATATGTGGCGGACCCTGCCACCTTTCTCGCTTCAAACCGTGTTCTGGGAACCTTATTCTCCTCTGAGAAGAGCTTGTTTATTCAGTTATGGAAAAGATACACATTTCTGAGTTTGTATTATTACCTCATTATTATTGTAAATATTACAATTCATTTGACTTTCCTCTCCACAGCTACTTTAAGCAACTCTTTTGAACAACACTACTGGTTCTGATTCAGCATGTAATCTGCAAAGCCACTCCTAACTAAAGTTATCAAAAAAATATAGTGGAGTTAAAAGTACAATATCTCCCTACAGATTGTATTGGTGTAGGAGTATTAAGTGGGAGAAGAAGTACTTCAAAAGTGTACTTAAGCACAGTACTTGAGTAAATGTACTTAATTACATTCTATCACTGCCTACCAGTTGTGAAGGTACAAGGTAATTAACTTATAATCAATATAATACAACTCAGGGTTGTTTAATGAAATTAAAGTTTGTAAACACCTTTATGCTACTTAAATTACAGAACATATCTGTAGATTGCCACCTTTTTGGCTCTGATCTGTCTGTTGATCCACAATTTGAGACTGGGCCTACTGCTGACCATTGCGCTTGAAATTATTATCTCTGCAAATACAACTGCACCTTATTCTCTTGCACCTTATGTCCCACTTACCTTAAACTCTACGATACCTCAGCATCTTATTAATAAGATGCTTATTGTTTCTGCCTATTGTTTCTGTAAATTGAGATTTTTCTTCCGACCAAACGTGGGCAGCAAGGGCTCGATCATCACTTTAATTTATATTTATTATTATTTAATGTCTTATCATTTGTTGTAACAAGCAGGGAAGAAAATAAATCCTGTCTTCCAATTCAGTGCATCTGTAACCTAATAGTTATTTTTGTGGTAGAAATATCGGTATCGGCATTCAAGTACACAAATGAAAATACTCATACTCGGTTTTAAAAAATGGTATCGGTGCACCCCTATTTACAACAGTCATGTAATGCTTTAATGGAGCATCTAGTAAAGATACAGGTCAGGAAATTGTAAAAAATAAATAAATAAATAAATGTAAGGGTAACAGTAACCTGTGATGAGGCCCCTCTCTGTCTCAGTCACAACAATTGTGCTGCTCTGTGTAAAGCTAAGACTGTAGTTTGCAGGAGAGTGGATATGTGGTGCCTGACACATGGATGGCTGAACAACAGATGGCGTCTCCAACTTGTCTCCCCCCCCGGGTAGATCCTTACACTTTTCTTAGGATGCCATGGTGATAATGTCTTTTTTTTCTTTTTTTAGCAGAATGACAAAAACATTATGTAGAAGCCCCTGAGGGTGCACGTAACTTCTAGTTAGTCTAGCTCTCCAATACAGAGATGAAACCACATCGAGACAACATTTTTTCTGCGTCCAGTTAGCAGTATTGCTTAAAGATGGAGATGTTGGCAGACCAATTGGTATGAGCTGTGAAATAATTATATCGGTTGATCCCTAAATCAGACCCAAATCCCCCAAATAATAGAATAAGATGTCAAATACAGTTTGTACTAGGGGTGTAACGATACATGGATTTGTATTGAACAGCTTCGGTACAGGACGTTCGGTTCGGTACAGGGCTGTGCACGGGTGAGTTCCCGGAACGGAAGTTGCGTGTGTTTATTTTCCGCCTGCAGCTACACGTGCAGCCCGTTTACGTCATGGCTAACGCTAGCGAGAAACCAGCAGAGCTTAAAGACCCTCACTTGTCGCTAAAGTCTCCTGCTTGGGAACACTTCAGCTTCCTAGTTAAATAATGCGACGGAGAAAGACAAGTAGATAAAACGAGGGCAGTGTGCCGACATTGGTCAGCTGAGATCGGGTATGTTTCCGGTGTGACAGTTTGACTCGGTGTTAATTTTAACTGGTGAGGGTCCCAGGTGTGCTGGAGGTGTGGTCTGAGAATCCCGTCAGGAGAGGGGTCCTCAGCCATGTCCGCTAACCAGTAAAAACATTCCGATCGCCCTGCTCATCGATCCAAGTCATGTATATGCACATTCATTTTGACGTGGCTTGAACACTACTATTTTACACGGAGATGTCGGGGTCTGCGACCTGCAAACCACTGTTCGACGAGCGCTACACAGCACACAGTGGCAGTGTAGGTGACTGTGTCAATGCCTGTCCAAAAAAACGCGACTGTCAATAAATCGTCCAAAAGTGCATGTTGTCGTCCTTATATCTTCTTAATGAAAGCCTGTACTCACAAATAACTCATGGGTGGAGTCAATGTGGACAGGTTAATCTTTCTGGCAAAAATTATGAAGGTTGAGTAAAACTGAACAGGGCTACATGCTGGAACTGTTAGTGCTGCACTTTACTTGTGAAAAAGTTTTGTTAAAAGCCTTTAACAAGCTGTGAGGAATTTATTTTTATAATGTTTCATATATTTTTTGTTTGAGAATATTTTATTTATTGGAAAGCTTATTATATATATTTTGTTTATTTGAGAATAATTTATTTAACTTATTATCAGGCAGCACTTTATGTTTGCATTTTGTTCCCATACTGTACCGAAAATTAACCGAACCGTGACCTCAAAACCGAGGTACGTATCGAACCGTGATTTTTGTGTATCGTTACACCTCTAGTTTGTACTGAATTTAACTTAACAGATGAAAAGACCCATGAGTGTACTGTGTCTGTGCAGAGTCTACTGACTTCAGTACTGACGCCACTGTCCTTGTAACAAATAATGGAGGAAACGCCACTGAAATCCAAATTCCATCTGGCTACTTCGCCCATTATATTTTGGTCATACACAAAAATCTCCTACTCAGGGTGTTTTAAAATCCTGTAGTTGAGTTCAGTTGGTCCGGACCATCTGAAGAAAATAATACATTGTTGCATTTCAGTTCTGGTCCAGTTCCTGTTCACATTGACATTTTACAAACAGTCATACAGACTGACAGGCAACTTCTTGATTGGTCAATTTTGGCAGTTGTTATCCTGCATCATTAGCGCACCATCTTGACTAGAGCTGCACGATATATCGTTTGAGCATCGTCATCGCGATGTACGTGTGCGCAATAGTCACATCGTAGGGCCTGCAATGTCGGAGGCAAATGAACTCATCTAATTTCAAGGGTACCTGACACACTGTGCATGCAGACTCTGCATGCACAGTGTGTGTGATCCACCCATCAAATTAGTTCTTATTCAGTGTGCCGAAGCAGACCACGCCCCTGCACATGGATTGAGTGGGGGGGGCGCATAAGTGACGATGGTCCGCACTCCGGTTCATCATTTCCTGTTTTCGATTACTACTACCACATGCGCAGAACGTACACGTTACTGTGTAACTGGCAGTGGTCGAGGCGGTGTGTTTCAATGCAACTTTTTTTTTTTAATCATTTTTGATAAAAAGAAAGATGTTTAGTTTTGCTGTAAAATATTTCAGTTGTTGAATAACCTGTTTATCACTCATTGTTAGTTACTTAATGTAATTATGAAGCTAGAGTGTTCCATTTTAAGATGGAGAGCTCAAAAGGTTCAAAGGTTTGTTTACTGTCATTCAATTCACGTTTGTACATGACAGAACGAAACATGTATTCAGGTCCCAGCACAATAAAAGCAAGCAATAAAAGATAACAATAAAACAATAAGAATATCTCTAAAACACAGACAGAAGCCAGACTCGTAACATTGACAAAAAGAGGTAAGATCAGTGCAGGTTAATTAACAAGATAGCAGCAGTGCAGCAAAACATAAAGTGCTATTCAGTCCATCTGATGAAAATTCCTGTATTTTTCATATCGCAAGTTAATGCAGCCCTTTATTGCATCTGATGTGTATTTCTGTTTGGCCGTAGCCTGGCAGAGCACATTCCTCTAGTCTATTCTGCTCCATCACACAGAGAGCTGATCTATGTAATAACCTAATCAATCTTTTATGTGTTCCTGGATAAGCAGGACACTGCTTCTTCTGCAACAATGAAGTTAAAAGGAGAGTAGACTTGTGTGATGATCTGTGGGGAAGGGACGAACTGTGTCCACTCAGTGTGCGGACTCAGCAAAGACATGAGGCGTACGTCGGAGCTTCAAATGTCAGTAGTAAAGCTGTTTGCCGGCACATCTTTCAGCCTACATGTGCTCCCTCACTCTCTCATAAAGTTTGGGGAGAGCAGCGTCTTCAAATGCTTTTAAAGGTTGCTGGTGTTGAAACTGGCAACACTCATGCAACCCTCGATATTACAGCCTTGCATACTGAACATGTCGGTATCAGCGGCATTTCCGATACTGGAACAACTGTAACAGTAATGACTCTGGGCTTTTTAACAGCAAACTGTCACAGTACATGGCGTAGGATACAAGCACAGAAGTTTTAACAACTGTTAACTTATGTATCAGGGAAAATACCACACTGACATGTGTTTCCTGTAGCCTTAAATTCACAATCAGCAGATGGATTAATTATGAAGCGCTTGGAATTGTGTTAAAATCACATATCTCTCAGCAAAAAAATCCTGTGACTGGTCTGCTTGCTTTCACACCACAAAAGGATCGCAACGAAGTCCGCTTAGAAGCAGACTGAGACCCACATTTTCAAGCAGTCTCGGTCTGGTTGTTTGGTCCACACCTGGGTCTTATTGACAGCTTTCACACCAGCCCAAACAAACAGCACTAACTTGTAAAGTGCACCAGGGTCCGTTTTAACCAAACCAAACACACTAGGTGTGAAAACCCAAAATCCTTCACACTGACTTTTCATGGTGGGTTTAAACAAAGCCACAAAGCATGATATGAACATTTTAAAAAGAAGGAAGGAAATGTATTCAAGCACATGTACATGCCGCCATATTCTAGATAAAAGGCCTTCCATCCAGTACGTGGCCACTGTGCTATGAAATATATCAAATAGTATCATGTTTTTTGAGGGGCTGGGGATGTTCTGCCTTTAGAGAACAGGCAGTAATGTACCAATCAGTATCCATGGTGACGGCTGCTTTCTGCTTGTATTTGGAAACAGAAAGTATGTCCCACAGTGCACCTGTTTATTTATACTCTCCATTTTTTAATAATCAAGGATATACAAACACACACCCCCACACAAGTGACACCCTATAGTGCATTGCTGGTGGGGAGGACAGGTTTGGGACAGGGCCTGTATGTACTGTCATGTCATGTGTTTACATCAGCACAAGGGTAAATAGTGGATGTGGTAGCCTCTGGCAGATGTAAATGTGGCATTTTACAAAAAAAGTCAAACTAAAAGACATACTGGGATTTTCAATCAATCTGAAATTTCAATTGTGTTGCAGCCAGCAATCCCCTACAAGGTTTTGAGGGCGACCACGAGGGCCATAAATGAGCACATTTCAAATATGAAGTGTTTTGGCTGATGATCAGACTGAATTGTCATCTCATTTTCATCCCATTATCTCAATATAATTATTGTGTTTACATCAGCCAAGACTTGTGGACACATGTCACATAAGTCACTCACAACCACTGAGTGGCAAGTAGGGGCGTCACAATTAGAATTCTAAATTGAAAATCAAAATGAGCTTACAGTTTCAGCTATTAAATTCAGAAGCAGGCTCAGCAATTCTCTCATTACTTTTTTCTCTCCACACGCACTACTTGCGCACATTTAGGGCCCGATTCTCCCATGCGCTTAAGTCAAAAAAGGTGCGCAAAAAAGCGCATATCCTCTCACGCGCATTCTCCCGTCGACTTATGTCTGTCACTTAAGCACCTCTGGCCGACTTAAGCACCTTGGGTGGAGTAACCTCAAAATCTTGCCAAATCTGGGCGTTCCTTGTCTAAACGGACCTTACGCGTATTCTCCCACTGACTTAAGCGCTTCTCCTCTTACGCGCTTCAGAGGCTGTAGTAAGTCACGCGCCACCGGAAGGTGAAACATAATATTGCACTTAAAGTTGGGATGCAGTTACAATTTACGCCACATGTAGGAATAATATTGTAAAAGAGACTCCCAGAAAGCTATCAAATGTATTCAAACAATCAATGTCACGAAGTTTTTTTCTTTCTCCCCTTATTTGTTACAGAATATTATAGGCCTACAACATTTTTATTTATATTGATGTAATGATAATGTCAACCGTGATGACGACTTAAATTGGAAACACCTGGAAACATCTATTAAGATGAGTATAAAAAGGACTGTGAGGGCTGTGAGTTCACAATCAGACATCAAAATGCCCATCGTGTACCTGGCTGTGGTTCTGCGTGAATGGGAGAGGAGGAGAGCGCGTCAACGGCGCATTGCGAGGCGACGGCGCATATATCAGCCGCGTTTGGACATCCTGGGGCTCACGGATGTTGAATGCATCCAAAGGTTTCGTTTCGACCTTGAAGGCATAATGCAACTCTGCCGGCTTTTGGACGAGCAGCTCTCAACTCAGACCAATCATCCCCATGCCTTACCGGTAATTATTAAAGTAACCACTGCGCTGTCGGTGCTTGCATCTGGCTCATTTCAGAGGGTGGCTGGTGATGTGGTCCATGTATTGCAAGCTTCTGTGTCAAGGTGTTTGACACAATTTGTGGACGCAATGTTGCACTTCACCAACCGGTTCATCCGAATGCCAGCAACAGCCGCTGAAAGACGAAGAGTTAAAATAGGGTTTCACGGGGTTGCCGGGTTCCCCAATTCGCGACAGGTGGAGGTGATTTCAGTAAGCTGCGAGCGCGGTATAGGCACACCTCTCATGCTCTGTGATTTCATTGATGACTTGTAAACATGTTTACTATTCAGTCATATGCACAGTGTTCTGATTTAAATATTTTATTGGATGTATTTCATACAGCATAAAACATGCTCTCCTTCTAGGTGTGAGGCCTTTTCAAATTTAAAGTCTGGTTTATCTTTTGCACGGATTTCAATGGCATTCACAAGTCTTAGGAAAACGCCACGTTCCATGATTTCCAGACAGCCGAAATGAATGACGACATGGCCAGGTCTGCCTCCGTTTTCAATGAATCACACCTCTCTGATGAGGCCGCCTCGATTCCCGACTTACGCGCGGTGGGTGTGTCAGAGGTCTGGATGGGAGAATCCGCGTAAATGAAAAGCGCTTAAGTCCAGCCGCGTAAATCAGGACTTACGCGCGGACGGGAGAATAGGGCCCTTACAGCACAGTGGGTGAACACCTCAAAGGCGACACAGCTAGCTTACTTATAGCCTGCAGCTGCACTTCCAGACACCTGTGTGCATGAAGACAATCAACTGAATGGTACAGGAGGTAACTCAAATAGTTAAGTTGGGTTTACAGAGATCTTTTCTTTGAGATAGAAAAAAATCCAGGCCAGCAGGGTTAGTATTGTTGCTTTACAGCAAGAAGGTCCTAGGTTCAAATTCAGCTCAGGCAGGTCTTTCTGAGTGGAGTTTGCAAGTTCGCCCCGTGCACTCCAGTTTTCTTCACCATCAAAAACATGTACATTAGGTTAATTCTCCAGTCAGAGCTCTCGACCAGTTTCACGACAGTGTACATTGTATGATCAGAATCTTATATTATATATATTAAATGTGATAAATAAAGATTCTTCTTCTTGTATTGATTTGTTTGGGAGGAGGGTTTACTGAGGACAAATTTGAGTGACTTAACTTTCTAGCAAACTCCATTTATCTTTTGTTGGTTATTGTTTAATCATTGAAGGCTGGTATTTTTTGTTGAACTCTGTAATCTTTATTTCTGGTAAATATTATTTGAACTTGCCTAACACTTCAAGCTGTTGTTGCAAAATATCACAATCTTTTTAAAGAAGACTTTGAATTGTCAGGATATAAAAGGGTAAAATGAGCAGTTGGTCTTTACAGATCCAGATGAGACAGTCGGCATAGAAGTCAGTGCTGAAAATGTTTAAACTGAAAATCAAATAGATTCAGATCGGGAATTTGGAGAATCATGACACCCCTGAGCGAGTGATGTTTTCTTTACTTACAATCCTTTCAGTTATCCATCAGGCAAATATGCCCCCCCTGCCCAAAAAAAAAAAAAATGTGAGGATTTTTGCTTTTATAGTATAAATACACGTATTGGCTATATACATGCAAAGTGTTCATCTAACTTTCAGTAACAAGGTTTTACTTACCAAACAGAATATCTACCTAATACTGACTAATTTCACACTGTCTGTGTGTGGTAGTGTGTGGCAGGGTGGACCCCCTGTTTGTTTTCCAACCGCTGTTAGTCAGTTGATAAAATCTCCATCAAAAATAGGAAAAAGCAGAAAAGCAGAAATGCTTTTTTTGTAGTTGCTGTTTAACACAACTACAGCTCGCTTGTTAAAACAACACATGTCACTTTTTGACTTTAAAAATAACAACTTCAGAATCACATTGATGGTGTGGTGTCTTGTAACAGGGTGAATGGTGTCTCTTCGGTGAGAGGGTAAGATCACAGCGTTACATACATGTTTTCAACACCTTACATTGTTATGATGTCATGAGTTTGTAGTTTTCTACATTATATTGCATTAAACAAATAGTTAATTGTTACAAACAAGCTAAAATAAAAGCTTTCTCTATGCAGACATTACCTTAGGACCTTAGAAATTGTGATGGTAACTCGTTGACACTGGATGGACATTTACTGATATTTTATTGACTAAATGAGTGGATTGTTTTGTTTTCAGTAAAGACATAAAAAAGTAAAGACCATATTCTCTGTCATTAAGGATCAGTGCTAGTATCTGATTTGTGATCTTAACATAGGTTTAGTGCATTAATGTAGTTAGACTGAAGTTCATAGTGAATTCCTATCTGAAGCAAGATACGATGGTTCATACCTGGAGAAAATCAACAATCATGCAGAGTGGTGCACAGAGAACAATCTACTGCTCAACGTCAGCAAAACCAAGGAGCTGATTGTTGATTTTAGAAAAAAAGGAAACAACAGTACATCAGTGGAGCTGAGGTGGGGCAGTTGAATAGCTTTAGGTTGCTTGGAATTACCATCACTGAGAACCCATCTTGGTCATCACACATCACAACCCTGGTTAAAAAAGAAAACACAGAAAAGGCTCTACTTCCTACAGAAACTTAGGAAGGCTAATTTTGGAGCCAGATTCTGGTCAACTTTTACAGAGGAGCAATAGAAATCATTCTGACTGGAAACATCACAAACCCTGCCACCATCTGGCAAAAGATACAGAAGTTTCCAAGCAGCTTCATTCCCCAGGCTGAGACTCCTCAATTCATCCTCAGCAGTCCTTTTTCTAAAAAAGATGTAGTAAATATCTTTACCTTATATAACCTTTTTTTCCCATACTGTGGTATTTGCCATTTTCTGGGTTAAAATATATCTACAAATGCAAGAATTAGCTTAAACACTGTTTGAGTGTTTGCTTTTTTGTTTTTCTACAGTAATTGGTAGACTTTTTGTCCCCTTACTTCAGTGGAGCACATTCTAATATCACTAATTCAATTCAATCTTGAATATAACTAAGGTGAACTATAAGGTATAGAACACAATATGGCAACAATCTGCAGTTTCTAGTTGTGACACTGCAGGTGGGTTAGCCGGGGCATGAGTGGAGGGTGGGAGGGTCATATTCTGCTTCAGGCCCAATAAATGCTGGAGCCGGCCCTGCACCACACACAAACATGCTTTCACAGCTGAGATTCACGGCAAGTGTCGCAGCCAGACAACACCTGCGCGCCTCAACAACACACGTAAACACAGCGGCCATGCCCATTAATCACGGTCCGTCTGTCCGCATAGTGTCCTGTCACGAAGGCAGATACGTATGACACGGCGTTGCAGCCTATATGAATCCCCTGGCAGGCCCTCTGCTGCTGCTGTGTGTGTGTATCAGTGCTGCACAACATCGAGCTAATGCCTCTTTAGCGCCTACCTTCAAACCAGGCAGATTCCCTCGTTGCTGCTGCTGCTGCTGCTGCTGCTGCTGTATTAATAAATGCGACAATATGAGTTCACATTTAACGTGTCCAGCCGCGGTGGTTAATTAAACCCAAGCGCTTTTTTCCCAGCAGTATCTAGGGGGGTTAACTCCTCCTTTGAGCCGTACATGAAGCCAAGGTCGTAACGTTTGGTCCGCAGGGTCCACAAACCGTGCGGGATACATCAGACGAAATCATACAAACATGGCAGTGACGTGCCAAATTATCTCTAGACGAAAAGAGAAGTGAAAATGAATAAATACCGACAGCAGGAAGTGACAGGTAGGCGCACTTATCTTGACAGTCAGGTGTATTGCCTAATCACCCGCTTGGCTCCGCATAGATGTTCCGCCTCTCATAGCAGCCGGCCAATCAGAGCGCGGCTCCATGCCAGCGTCCTTCAGACGCAGGTGCATCTATGATGCCTTCACGAGCCGCCTGTAGGCTCGAACATCCTATTCTCTCCATTGAACGCTCCGAAGATTTCCTCGAGCTTGCAGGATTGACTCGGTAAAAAAACAACAAACATCTGATCCTTTATAGATAATAAAGTTCGTTTGTTAATAGCCTAGATGAAGGAACATGAACACACACATTTTCCAGATGCCTTGAGTAAAGTAGCCTACATTTTCTCGTCCTGAGTCAGCTCGTGTGCTCTATTTTTGCGGTATAGTTTTTGTTCTTACTGTAATATTAATGGAATCATTTGCCAGAAATGATGCTGCAATTACATCAAATACAATGAAATGTTTTTAAGATTTTTGACAGACACTGACTGCTACAGTCAGTCTTTTATGTTGGTTTTGTTTTCACAAGCACAGGTCCCTTGTTCTGTTCTGTTGTTCTGTTCTACACAGTGTATTACAATTTTATGCTTATGTCAGAAATGTAGGGTAGTTAGGAGTACACATTCTGTCAAGGTTGAATGAATGTAGTAAAAACTAGAATGGCACTCAGTAGAGTGCATACCTCCACCAAGGCCCATCAGTCCTCTTTTGTACTCACTTATAGACACTAGCCTCTTTAATACGGCTGATTTTTTTTTTCATCAAGATCCATGCAATATTACCTGAGAAATGAAAATGTTGAAAAAAACACCCTATCCCACAATGTTAAATAAACATCCTCCTCCCAAGTTTCATTGAAATCTGTACTGTAGTTTTTGTGTCAACCAGTCTCTTCATTCCATCAACACCACCACCACCATCCTCTTTAGATATGATGACATCACAATGGGGCCTAATCACCAAAGATTTCTCATCTTTATTGTACACATGGTGATGAAAATATTACTCAGAATCAAGTTTCTTGATAAGTACACAAAGTCATTTGATTCCCTGATAACCTGCACCTGGTAGAGCTCTTGTATTTGTAACAGGCACTGGTGACCACCAATTGAATCACTGAGAATGGCGCAAGGGAGCAATAGATGTTCAATAGATGGGACCAACCACCTGGGGCAGGATGATGAGACTGGCACAAAAAGCAAAGAGAAAGGAAAGAAGGCAGAGAGGTGTGTGGAGAGACACAGAGACGGGCGGAGCAAGGACAGTGGTCTATCACGCGGCAGAGAGAGACTGAAAAAGCCACCACCTTTTCTCAGCTGCACCCACACTGGACGGCAGGTTTTAAGGGACACTGGGATTTTAATATATTTGGGACTCTTTAAACGGAATGCATTCAAAAAATTGTTAATTTTCAAACTTTTGTACCATGAAGTTTGGCTCTCTTGGTCTCCTCAGTGTTGTTCTCCACCCAATAAAAAATAACCCACCTTTCCCCCCATTACATTTTGATCACTACCTTTACTTCTACTAGTAGGCCAACAGGTTTTTGCAAAGTAACAGTACTTATACTTGAGTACAGTTTTTGGCTACTCTAGCCACCTCTTCCTCCACAGTCTCTACATATTAAACTGACAGCTCTCAGTAAGACGGCTAACTGTGCCAGATAGACTAAATGAAGAAGAGAGATGAGGAGAAACCTGACTTCGGCTAAAGATTAAAACAGATAACAGCTCCATAAAGAAAGATTCTGGACCTCACTAATTTCTAAACCCTGGCTACTGCCTGTGCCCTTGACAGAAGCAAAGGTCAAAAACACAAAAACATAGTACGCATACGAGATAATGCTCCCTTGAACATTTATAACCTCCATGTGTGAAGTTTCAGACCAAAGCCTTTGTCTGAACTGTGCTAGTGTGCGGACTTATGTACAATATAAGATGCTTTGTGCCTGTAAACTTGATGCTACAATAAAAAGTCAATATCACCAACATACATAGAATCATCCCTCTAAACTGAACTGAACTTAGGCTGAATACAGACACACTATCAGAGAGCACACAGACCCAACAACAGCCAAGTTGAGTAATGGCCTGTCATAAAAGCTATTTACAAAATTCCTATTACATGGTGTCAGCTGAGTCATTTTAATTGCTGAAAGGATTCACAGAGTGCAGCTCTTGCACACCTTAAGATTGACAGGTGTGTAGGAAAAGACAGAAGGATGACAAAATCAGGAAAAAGATTCCCACACACTGTCCATTTCACTTGCAATTAAGTTTAATGACAACGACATTTCAGACCTCCATCAGGTTAACTTATATAATTGCTGTAAGGAAAAATGAAAAGCTACCTGATTTCTTTTTAGATTAGAGACTGACAACTGACCCCCGAAGAAGTCGGGGTAGTTGGATGTGCCCCAAGTTCACAATTAGGGACTCCGACTTTAAATGGCATTCCATTGTACATTTTCTAGTATGCATATATTGATATAGAATAGAATAGAATAGAATAGAATAGAATAGAATAGAATATTCCTTTATTTTCAGTATACACATGTATAATCAAATTGTGAGTGGCTTTCTCCGCAGGTCAGTACAAACAAATAGTGCAAAGTAAGAAAGGGAAAATGTACCACATAAAATATCTAATAAAATGTATATGCATACATACAGTTAAAAAAAGATAAAAGTAAACAGTATAAAAATATATGAGGTAGCAGCATATACACATACATACATATATACAAATACATACATACATACATACATACATACATACATACATATCTTTATATACATATATACACATACATACATCTATACATACACATATACATACATATATACATGTACATATATACACTGAAAAATTATCAGTTTCTCTGATGTTACTATTTATAGGTATGTGTTTGAGTAAAGTGAACAGATTTGTTCAATTCTATTAACTACTGACAGCGTTTCTCCCAAATTCCAAACAGAAATATTGTTATTTAGAGCATTTATTTGCAGAAGATGACAAATGGTCTAAACAACAAAAAAGATGCAGTGTTCAGACCTCAAATAAAGAAAACTAGTTCATATTAATTTCTAAACAACACAATACTAATGTTTTAACTTAGGAAGAGTTCAGCAATCAATATTTGGTGGAATAACCCTGATTGTCAATCACAGCTTTAATGCGTCTTGGCATGCTCTCCACCAGTATTTCACATTGCTGTTGAGTGACTTTATGCCACTCCAGTCGCAAAAATTCAAACAGCTCTGCTTTGTTTGGTGGCTTGTGACAATCCATCTTCCTCTTGATCACATTCCAGAGGTTTTCAATGGGGTTAAGGTCTGGAGATTGAGCTGGATATGACAGGGTCTTGATCTGGTGGTCCTTCAGCCACACCTTGATTGACTTAACTGTGTGGCATGGACCATTGTCATGCTGGAAAAACCAATCCTCAGAGTTGGGGAACATCGTCAGAGAAGAAGGAAGCAAGTTTTCCAGGATAACCTTGTAGATGGTTTGATTCATGCGTCCTTTGCGATGATAAATCTACCCGATTCCAGCCTCGCTGAAGCACCCCCTGATCATCACCGATCCCCGAACCATTACACGACCAGGTGCTGGGCAAAGCTGAAAATTGGACTCATCAGAGAAGATGACCTTACTGCAGTCCTCTATAGTCTAGACCTTATGGTCTTTTGCAAACCTCAGCCTGGCTCTTCTTTGCTTTCATTGATAAAGGGCTTTTTTCTAGCTTTACAGGACTTGAGCCCTGCCTCTAGGAGCCTGTTTGAACCGTTCTCGCCATGCACTTCACCGCAGCTGCCATTTGCCATTCTTTTTGTAGGTCACTTGATGTCATCCTACGGTTGCTGAGTGAATCGAATGAGTTGACGGTCATCCTGGTCAGTGGAGAGTCATTTTCACCCTCTGCCGGTCTGTAGCTTTGTTGTCCCGAATATCTGCTGCTTGACCTTGTTCTTATGAACCGCCGTCTTAGAAATTTCAAGGATAGAAGCAACCTGACGCTCACTGTATCCCTCTGCCAGTAAAGCCAGAATTAAGCGCTTCTTTTCCTCACTCAAAACTTTTCTTTTCAACTTTTTTGGTATGGTCAATAGTTATTTTTTGATTCCAATTACTTTTGAGGTACTACTGGAACTGATTTTGCCTTCCAGCTGGTCCTATTGCAAGAGGAAAGTGATGACCACAGCAGTGGTTTTTATACTTTTCCTCATTAAATAAGATTTGGTTCAGGTGATCACCCAATCAGTACCTCATTAAGTAGAATGAGGTGTGCTTGTGTTGGAATTCAACAGATACTGGAAAATTGTTACCTTTTCCATTTCAAAGCCTTGAAACAGCTGAACTGAGGTCAGTAGCTGGTAAGTCAGGGTTCTGCCTCCTGGTGGTTGGTTGGTTATTTGTTAGCAGCAAGTTCCAATTGTGAGCACTGTCAGAGCGATGCGTTTCTCTCCAACTTCAGGGGGTGAAAGAAAAGTGATGATGAGGTCGTCCTATGAATATAGTACGTGTAACCCATAGAAACATTAGAATCCTAATATAGTTTTGAAATTGACATTAGCAGCTATTTTTACAGTAAAAAAAAATAATAATAATGTAATGTTTTTGTAATAATTTCCCGTATTAATCAAATGATTTTTAAATGATTAGCAATTTAACAGTTAATAGTTAGTTTGCACAGGTTGAGTCTAGTGTGCAGGCTGTGCCACCTTGTGGTGGATGTTACCAGTTGCCCCTTAAAGAAAATCTTTCACTGTATGTTTTAACAGTCTGATTGAAGTTATTTCTCCAGACAGGGATGTATGCCATTCCTCGGGGTGAATCTGAACAAAAAACTTGACTGGTCAGCCAACACTGAGGCCCTCTACTGGTAGGCTACCCACAAAATATCTTCAGGCCACTAAAATTCATTGGATGAAGTTTTTACAGCCCTGTCGCTGCCACAGACCATGGATTTTTTTTCAAAATAATTTTGTATTTTGATTGCTGTCTGGATGTTAAGAGATTGTATACAAATACAATAAAAAAAATGTTTCTGAATAGAATTTCCAACCCCAGCTTTAATTAGTAGTGTAAAGCAATCTGTAATTCAAATACATTGAATTGATTTATTCTCTGTGATTTAGCTCGATTAAGTGAAGTTGAGGTTCACCCAGGGCTTCATGCAAGCTAGAACCACCACTGAGGGGATGGATTCAAAAACATTTCCAAGAGTTCAGTTATATCCATCATTAAGAAATGGTAGGAATATGAGCAGGCTGTTCTCGCAAACTGAGTGACAGTGCAAGAAGGTGACTAATGAGGCCACCAAGACACCCATTACTACTCTGAAGGAGTTAAGAGCTTCAGCAGCCGAGATGGGAGAGACTCTGCAGACAACAGAGAATCAGACAAGATGCTATGTTTGGCAGACACCAAACACTGCACATCACCACAAACACACCACCCCCAGCGTGAAGCATGGTGGTGGCAGCATCATGCTGTGAGGCAGCTTCTCAGCAGCAGGCCCTGGAAGGCTTGTAAAGCTAGAGGGTAAAAAGAATGCAGTGAAATATAGGGAACTACATAGGGAAGATCAGGTTGTCCTGGAGGACAACCTGATTCAGTCTGCAGAACTACGACTTGGGAGAAGATTTATTTTCCACCAAGACAATGACCTGAAGCATACAGGGAAAGCTACACAGAAATAGTTTAAAGACAAAAGGGGGAATGTTCTGGAGTGGCCCAAAGAGAGAGTTTGAGCAGTTTTACAAAAAAGAATGAAGTAAAATTGCAGCGTCCAGATGTGCAAGCCTGATTGAGACCTACGCACACCTACCACTTGTTTAACATTATATTTTTTTAATTGACATTATTTTGTAGAAATCCTATTATAATCTATTATAAGTTATTATAATATTTTATCATTATATCAAAAAGTTTATTTCATTTTTTTGTTTTGTATATTTTTTTGTATGTTGACAATGATCATTGTAAAATCAATTAAAGGGGAAAACATCCAAGTAAGTGAATACTTTTTATAGGAACTTTATAAAACCATATTTCATAGAAGAGAGTGCTGGATCTTACAGCATGTCTCAATAATAATACTAATAAATTAATACATTGGCAGCTAAATAAATAAGTAATGCAATTTATTGATTTGAAATTAATTAAATATCAAATGGAGAAATCAAATACCCCATACATAAATAAACAAATTAGCGATCAATTCTATAATAAAATAAATCAATGTCCAATGAAATACATACAAATATTTATTAGCATCAAACTGTAACTCCAACTCTAATCTTTTATTTTTTATTTTGTGATGCAACACAAGACAAGTGAGAGACATGAGGAATGACACTGTCTGAAAAACAAAGATAGTGTAAACAGTGGAGACAGCCAGACAATAAATAAACGTGTGTGCGTGTGTGTGTGTGTGTGTGTGTGTGTGTGTGTGTGTGTGTGTGTGTGTGTGTGTGTGTGTGTGTGTGTGTGTGTGTGTGTGGAAACAGAAAAGGAGGGAATGATTTAGAAGTAACTGGGACAGCTGGAAGGGAGAGTGTAGAAATAATAAATAGATAGGGCTAAACCTTGTGGTGCAAAAAGATTTAATGGAAAAGAAGAAACAATAAATTTGGTTCATTTTTTTCTGAGGAGAGAGCTGACTGAGGGAGACACACAATTTTAGGCCTACATGCCTTTCAGTCAAGGGGACAGCTCTTGGGATGAATTGTAATCACTTGATGATGATTCCGTGACTTTTCATCTAGCCCCATCATCAGGCCATATTTCAATTTGTCCAATATTTAGATTTAATTTAGTTTTCTTGTAGTTCTTCTGATTACTGCTGCATAAAAAATCCAGTGTAACTGTCATCCCATACAGACCAAATAAAAACAAATATATTCATTTTGACCTACTATAACTGGAAAAAAATCATCTAGATAACACTGGATTTTAATTTGGCTTTTTTTGAGAATGACCCCAAAACCTAGCCAACGTACGTATAATTCTTCTCAACTAAACGAGTACCAGTGCGATACAAGGAAAAAAGATGTGGAGTTAGGAAATAAGGGCGTAACAATCTGAATTACTTTATTGTTTATTAACAAACGGGCACCTCTTCTGTTATCACGAGGTCCAGTCCAACCTACTGAACAACCAAACTGAACGTTGGTGGTGAAGAAAAGCTTTGATGTTCAGGTTTCTACAGTAAATACAGCTGAAATGAAAACCAGGAGTGTTCATCTCACAGCCGAGGAAACTGTAGAAGATGATCAATGTCATGTCCTGTCCCAGTGTAACTATCATGAACAGTAAAGGACACAAACATCACCAGTCATTGAAAAACATTATTTAGTCATTCCACAATATCAAAATTAAAATATGATACAACGAGCTATAGGTCATGTCAAAAACTTTCAAACTCAGAAGTCTCTTCATACAATTTCAACTTCCATCCAAAACTGAGCAGACCTTAAAGCCAAACCTACAGGCAATATCTATACAAAACATCTCTATAGTGTCTCTCATCAACAGCTGTGTGGAGAACAGTCTCAGCTGACTCCCCCAGCATTAATATTATTCTCATTATTCTCACTATTAATAGTATTCTGTGCTTACATTTTCTGCCTTAGATTACTAACAGTTCAGTCTCATTAGATTGCACTGAGTGAAAAAAAAAGGTCAAAATCAAAACAATTCTATGTTAAAACTGTCACAGACAAAAACTCATCAACACCCCGACCCTCCTGATATTACAGAGCAGGTATCTTTTTTTTTCTTCCTGTGGTTAAATTCTTCCTTTACTTCTCAGGAATGTAATTTCCACTTTGACGACTTTGTGCAAATCTCAGTAAAACTTTAACAACCACCCAACTGTGGTTGAGATTGATTTTATACCAACAAAATAATAAAAAGTCAAGAAATGCAGGTAGTTTGATCAAATTTACTTATAAATAAAAGTACCTAGTATCCTTAAACAGAAACAATCACACTCCATTAAATGATTTTATAAACCTTTGAATGCTTATTAAAAATGTTTTAGGCAAAGTCAAACTCAAGTGAATACAGTAATTGCTACCTTGTGAGAAGAAGTGATTCCTCTGTTATCTGTGTACTGATGAAAACTAGAGCTCAAAGTGCTCTCAAATGCTTGTATGTTGTATCAATATAAGTGCTAATAGGTGCTAAAATAACTTAAATTAACCAGAGAAAAGGAAAAATCTGATGATTGCCTGACTTTTCTCCACCTATTTTATATCCTCCACTCATGTGCCATAAGACCAATCAACATCCACAACAAAAGAGTCCTTTCTCACGGGAGAAGTTTAGTGTTGTATCAAAAGTAGAGGAACTGTTTGGCACATCATCTTTTTAGTATCATGTCAAAGATCCACTTTGGGAAAAGCTGAGCTAATTTATGTGTTTTGATTAACAGCCTCACAAGGTGAGGGGACCGTGTGGAAAAGGAAAGCCAACCTCACTCTGTGTAAAGCTGTCACATGATAATTGTCTGAAAGATGTTGCTTCCCAGACCGAGTAGCTGAGGGGATGTGGGGTTACAGTGAGGGTGTGTGTGCAATAGGTCAGTGACTATTCAGGGATGGGTTGGGACTTCACATAGTTGAGTTCAGGGTGACTCAAGCTTCAGGTGGCATCAATTGTCAGGACGTGGAGACGGGGCCTTCTGTGGCGACGAGGACAGGATGCTCTCTGCCTCTTCATACATCTGAGAAACAGACAGGTAGTCAATCACCATCATCATTTTTCAAATAGAGGGGATACTTTGCTTCAGCTGAGCATGTAACTTAAGATCCTTCAAAAGTGGCTAATCTTTTCAGCTACAGAGTGTCACGTCTTCAAGTCTGTAGCTGCTGAAACATGTCAGCCATTGAGAATGCTTTTTAAAAAAGCATTTTTCACCGCCTGACCACTGAGCATTGAGAAGAAAACTAAAATACTTAAAAAAAAAAAAAAAAGTAGACCATCATTTCACTAAACGGGGAACGCAGCTGGCTAAAGACATAAAAGTCAGAATTTTAGTCTTTTTCCATTTAGGTTTAACTTTGAATCTTTCATTTTTTTACAATCAAATTTTAGTAACTAGTTTTTTTTTTTTTTTTACTCGACTTTGATTTTTGAATTCATGAAATATTCATAAATTAATTTTATGTTGTCAGATTTTGGATTTACTTGTCTTGAAATAACCTACTGCAGCTGCAGCAGGGACAGGAGGTAGGTTGATGCTGCATCTGGAGTTTATGATTATGGCTCAGCAGACACTAAAGCAAGGGAAATTGGAAAGACATTTTTTCTGAAAATCTTTTGCAATCCCTTGCACTGCGTTTTGTGTCCCGCTGAAATATATCATGATATAATGTGACCACAAATCGAGTAAGCGACACTTAACTGTGACTACTCAAGTACGCACAAGTTTCTATCATTGCAGCTAGATAGATAACTATAGGAGCAGTACAGAGTAGCCACAGTATAGCTTCCTTAGCCATATCTATAGCATCATTCAACCACAACTACAGTCGTAGTCTGAGCATTAATCATCTCCACAGCTTCAACTAGCACAGCCAGGCAGAGCAGCTGTGCTCATAGACAGTGTATGTATAGTGTGGGAGCTCAGCCTTCTGAAAGGAGGACAGAGCATTAATTGCATCACGTCAAGGACATCACTAATCTGTCTGTTGGCCTTTAGAACTCTTTGGCTACTTGCTGGTTTATATCACTTTCAACAACCTTTTTCTCTGGGGTCATTATCACCTCAAGACATCTATCACAAATATAAAATACTTTTCTCCTTACTGGTATAAATGGCACATCTTGGAAGAGCTCCTGAATGAAGCGGCGGGAGGGCAGGCGGAACATGCAGTGAGCCAGCAGGTAGGAGACCTCTGAATATAGACAGATGTCATCAAATGCATAGGGGAACTTCTCCTTGATCCTACCAGGAAAACACATTTACCAAACACATCAGAATAGGCTGGATAGGTGTAAGCAATGTACTTTAAATGTAACAACGCAGCTTTGTTTGGTTAAAAGACGGGGTCAGCCTCACGTTAACAGACTGGTCTCATGGTTTTTGGTCCCCACAGATGAGCTGAGATTGACGACCAGACGGAGAACCTCCTTTCTCAGCAGGACCCTGCCAGCCGGTGCATCCTCAGGGATGGACTTCACCCCTGCCAAGGTAAAAGAGTAAAAAGAAAAAATCAGAAACGAGAGATGCACTAACATGAAAGTTCATGCAGTTTATACCGATAAGGTTGTCTCTATAATCAACTAATATCAGCCAGTATACCGACCCGGCTGAATTATTGGTCGGGCTTCAGTGTGTTAAATTTATTCCACTGTTGCCTCTGCTCTGAAGTTACAGCAGTCAGGGTTCCATCCAAATTTTAACTGCTTTCCCAGAAAAACTGGCAAAACAAAATCCATCTACGACTGTTATGTGAAGATTAGGAGTGTGTTCATGAGGATAAATAGTGGTTGAGGCTAATTCTCAAGTCAGTGCCAATAACATCGCAGAAGGAGAGGATACAATGAGATGACGTCATTAAAAAGCTCCAGTCAGAGCTCAAACAATGGAAAACATGACATCCCTGCTTCCCTATTTTGTCTGTTTCTAATGCACTTGGTTGAATTTTGATTTAATCTGATACAGCAACTTTTCCATCTGAGGCAAAAATGAAATGATTTTTGCGATATTTTCACTATGGTTTTCTCATGAACAAATTTAAAATCCACGTAAAAACAGGTGGATGGAGAAGCACTTTCTGCTAAAAACCAGGTGGCGTCTCTGGTCTACAGCCACGCTCCCTATTATTCAACATAATATTTGATAATAATTATTATTATCGGCTGGAATTTCAATATTGGAATAAACCCAATAACATTCTTACTTATCGGCTAATAATAATAATAATAATATTAATAATAATGTACAGTGTTGCATATATTATGTAAAACGATAAATAAATTAACCTTGTACCTTATTAGTTACAAACTTTAAATGTGAAAGTTGGACTAAAACTCTGTCCAGTACCTACCCAAAACAAGTTCTGTGCTGCGACCACTAGCCCCGGATCCCTGGGACACAGTGTCACTGCATAAAGATCCCCCTGACAGCTTGGCTTGGACCATGACCTCCATATGATTTGCTGGAGGCGCGCTGTACCACTCTGAGAACAGGGGCACCTCTGTTAGATCTAAAGAAGAGGAGGAAAGGAGTTATAATATATGATATACGAAACACTTTGGTCAACAGTTGGCAGCTTATTTAATAAATATATCAGAACAATGTGTGTTGCACTGTTTCATTTAATCAGAAACAGGATCCCACCTGGGTTGCTGTTATGGGAATTGACACCAAGTACAGCCAGTCCAGCGCAGTACAGGCAGTTCTTATCGCTGTGCTCCTGCAGGCCCGTCTCCTCTGAGCCCAGCATCTGCTGCTGTTCTGCCCGGCTCACTGCCATCATGTCTGTAATACTGATCTGAGCGCGAAGCCTCGCTGGGCGACATTCATCACTGGGGTCTGAGGATACACACAGCAGTCACTGAAGACACACTTAAGCTGGTATACACAGCACACAGACTTCCAAGTACAGACTTTTACTGGTTTTGCTGTACACTGTCTGGGTGTTGGACTGTGCCATTTTCTTCAAGTATGGGAACTTTCTGAGATGGAGCAAATTACATCCACAGTAAAACTCCAGAGGCTTGAATGTATAAAAGGTTAGAGTCCTCACTTCTTCAAAAAGATAACATGTAAAATGATGTTAGAATTCTATTTGATTGGGTAAGATGCTGAAATTCCAGCTTTATTTAAGTTAAATTAATGGCAGTGGTTGATGGGATTGCAAAACATGCTGTGGTCTAACTGTTCATTTGACAATGATAAGTAGTGAAAGTGTCTGTTTCTAAATTCTCACCATCAGAGTCACCAGAGAAGAATTTGGCAGAGCGGTCTTCAGAAGGCGGGCTCATCCTCTTTTGGAAATAAGGTGTTTCTTTAATCTGAGGGAGTCAAATAACAAAGGTCACATCCCACTCACTTCAGATTCACAGAGAAGATTCACAATGGTGATCTGGTCTTTTCTAAACAAAAAGCATTCTTATGGACTATTAGCCTTACCTGAAACATATTGTTGATATTGACAGGCAAGGCTAGGCCTATGTAGTCATCTGAGGAGCCATAGGTGCCACTGGACACTATGGAGCGCACAGAGGAGGACCGCTGCAGTGTAGTTTGGTTGATTGGGCTCAGCAGGTCCTCCTTATCCAGAGATGCAAAGCTGAGAGCTTTCAGAAATCTGAAGAGAGATGGACAATAGGATACAGGCACATAAAGTATTAGTAGTTTTCATTCCTACTGTCCATGTTGTATTCCCGCAAAATGACCACCTTGTTTCACATGATCAATTATTTGCAGTGGCAATGTAGTCAGTTTCATTAGATATCTTCAATTACATGTACCAAAAACCTCCATCAAACTAATAAGCCTATTTTGAGAAACTTATTTCAGATTTGAGTAATTGTGTAATTTGTGTACATTCATATAAGATGAAAAATCTAAAGTGAAATTATATTATAATCAGGGGTGCAAACTCATCAGGGGTAAAAAACAAGTGACAAGATACCGACGCCCTAGGGGGGTCCGCGGGGCATGCTCCCCCAGGAAATTTAAAAAAAAAACAACTTTAAAGGTGAATTTACAGTCAATTTTAGCATGAGACTAGGGTCCAGATTTACTAAGGTTTGCACAGCTTTTGCTCATGCTAAACCTGCAGAATCTGTCTCTCTGTGTTTGGTTTTTAAACATGTGAAGAGGGTCTTCAGAAACAAACAGAGGGGCAGATTGCTCAGCCTGTGCAGGTTTAGCATGAGCAAAAGCTGTGCAAACCTTAGTGAATCTGTCCCTAGATGTCCATCAGATGAACCTTGCAAAAAAGTGGTTTTGGAATCAATTGTTGAGGCATCCCAAAGGTACCAGCTCAGGCTCAGTCTTATCCAAGCAGGAAAAGTGGTCTATAAATATTGAGCAATTGAAAATAAACTATCAAAGAGGATAATAATAACAATAGGACAGATGAAAATCCAGTATAAAGTGCATGGAACAAAAACAAAGTGAGAGTGGCGAGCTTACATTAGTTATAGCTTGCTGACAGCTAGCTAATTAGGCTACCTGAAGTGGTGAAATATGACGGAGGCTTAATGCCAGCATCACAACTAAGCATAAAGTCCGCTAGCTGATACAAGTTTTAATACTTTTTCATGTGAGAAAGTCACCGTTAAATCCCCAGTCTGTGGTCAGTTTATCCAGATATCGCCTGTTAGGAAATTTGCTCCGACGTTTGTTTTGGGAGAAGTGCAGAAGGAGCAGCGACCGAGGGCTAGTTAGGCTACATCCATGGCACAAAAAAACATTTTTTATTGCGGATTTACACGAATCACACAAATGACCCAGTTGGGATTCAAAACAGCAAATTTCGCCGAAAGGTGACAAGTTTGCACCCCTGTTAACACCATCACTTAGGATTTTAAGGATGAAGTGGTCACATTTGGTATGTACATTAGGGAGTTTACTGCTATGCAGCCATCGTTTAATCAGGGTTGCCAAATTTGAGGAGCCACTGGTTTATGGAGGGGTTTGTCCCCATCATGTATTCCCATTTCTTGTAAAGCATGAAAAGCTACTGTCAACAAGTGTGTCAGTTTCTTTTACATCAAAAGCCTACCTATAAAGACAAATGGAGGAAGTTTTGAGTTTATACACTACAGCAGCTCTGTGACAGCTAATATACTGTAGGTTAAGAGTGTTGTCTTAAATAATTCTGCATTTATAGACAACAAAGAAAAGAATATCAAACATCTTGAACATTACTGATACCTTCGTGAAGTGAGTCTGGAGTCCAAACTGCCTGTGTTCATGGTGATGACATTCGTGAAGAGTATGTCTTTGGCTGGGGAGGCCAGGGCCTCGCTGTGGGACAGAGAGGGCTGGATGCGTTGGTGTTGCAGCCTCCTTAGGGTGGCATAGCCTAGAGCGTCCCGAGGACTCGTGCAGCCATTGTGGGAGCTGGAATACTTCAGTGTGGCATATCCCAAAGCCTCTCTGGAGCTCGAGTATATGTTACAGTCAGCTAAGCTGCTCAGGGTGGTCACTGAGGGGGACTTGAGGGACTGCGCTCTGCGGGGCAAGGTGTGGGAGGAGCCAGGGGGGACAAGAGAGGTAGAGCAGGACTTGGGAATTGAGAGTGGTGTGGAGCACGGTTGGGGTGTCAGTGAGTGCACATTCTGGATGGTCTGGGTGCTTATTACAGTGTTAAGGCTGACACAGTCGGCGTCTATGGTGGAGGGCAGGGTCTCCCTGGAGGGGCTGGAGCTCATGGAGCTGATGCCACTGGTGGTGGTGTCTGTGTTGAAGCTCTGGCTGCGGCTTTTAAATTGGGCTCCACTGCCTCCTGAGGGCCCATCTTCAGCCAACCGCTCATAGCTACACTTCTCCCGCTGGTGGTCAACTGTTCTCACCCCGGACCCATCCATTTCCACCTCCCCAATGCTGGGTGTGCTCCCGCTAATTTCAACGGCTTTATTCCCCACACCTGAGGGGCTTTTAGAAAGATGGCCATTGTAAATAGGGAAAACATCTGTTGCTACAATTGAGTGGCTGGTAGGTTCTGCAATAGGGAGTCTGAGCCCCTGTTTTCCATCCGGCCCTCCTGCTTGGCCTTGGTTGCTGCCTTTAGACTGAGGGAGGGTGCAAGGCCTCTTACCAGGGAGAGACAGCGAATGTAGAAGGCGGTTGCGGAAGCGGGAAGAGGCCAGCATGGTGAAAGGGCTTCGGTCCTTCAGTTTGGGGCACATGAACAAAGAAGACTCCTCTGAGAAGTCACAGCCTTCTAGCCTCTCATCATCTAGCATATACACTCCTGCAAATAACACAGCAGCAGTTCTTGTAACAGAGTTATTAAAGTAATCAAATCATTCTTTGACTTTATTGGAGAGTTTGGGCTTACTGGGTTGTACAGATTCATTCTCGCCGTTGTGCCTGGAGCCTGTGGACTCTGTGAGCATGAGAGTACTGGGGACCAAGGGCATCAGGTTGTAAGGTCTGGACTGCGGCTCCAACTCCTCCGGGACGACAGGCCACATCATGCTACGGCTATGTCTCACGGCATCCCAGCCCTGCTGCCTCAACGTGTCGCATCCCTGCCTCGTTTTACTGATGAGGCCCAGCACATACAGACACGCCCTGCCCAGAAGCCACAGTCAAGCCAATTTTAGTTGTATAGCACATTTCATACACAGGTAAACTCAATGTGCTTTACAGGTAAACCAGATAGAAGGTTAACAAATAAGATAGAAAACATATATCAATACTCAATCAATAATAGCAAAGAAGGTAAAGTTGCAGCCAAACGCAGATCACCAGCTAGTTTGTTTCAGAGGACGGCCGATACGACCAAATGCACCTTCACCTGATTAAGTTTGAATTCTAGGTACATTCAGGAGACATGCTTGATGATCGGAGGATCTGGCTATAGCCATTGAGCAGGTAAGAAATATATTTAGGAGCCTATGATTTAAGGCCTTGCAATCAAGCAGTTATATTTCAAAATACATTCTAAGCTGAACTGCAGCCAGTGTGTTGCTCTCGTGTTGTATTCCTCTCTGCACCAGAAGTAGGAAGCAGTCACATCTTCTGTGTGATCACCTTGCACTAGCCTTTTATAAATATTTGAGCAGTTACATAAAAAAAGTAGTTATGGTGGCTGGTCAGAATGAGCTATAACAGAAGTTGAGTCATTCTGAATGTTCACAAGGTATGTGAATACAGTATTTCTTCATCAAAAACACAGAATCACGGTGAAGACTCTATGGTTAGATACACATTATATCCAAGCTTGTGTGAACCAATTATGAAGGCAATGTTTTATTTGAGTTTTAGCAACTGTGTGTTCAAAAACAAATGGGAAATGGAACAAAAAATGGGTCAGCACCATAAAGTCAATACCAGACTCTTTAGTGTTTCTCACCATTAAGGAAACATGATTTTAAGAACAAAGTGCAGATAATCATTTATGAAGTAATGTCAGTAGTTAACGTATTGATCGTATGATGTTTTCTTTCATATTCATTGGTTTATGGGCACACTTATTGTAGGACAGCGGCCAGTGCAAGCAGTGCTATGACAGTTTTTTATTTTCCTGAACTTGAAATTGGCTTCACCCATCTGTGTGGTATTGCAGCATTCAGACCAGATTTAATACTTTCAGCAACTGCTCAGCATTAATGGAATATTGCTTAAAATATAAATACATACCATAACCACATCTTAAGCCCATAATGTGGCTATGACTTTTTCATGTGGTTTGGTGTATGTGCCTTCGCTTTGTGCAGTGAGCTGAGTTAAAACAAAGTAAAGCAGTTTCGTAGTCCTACCCTCTGATGGACAGAACCTCACAGTGGTAGGCCAGCGCCACAATGTCAGTGATCACCCCCTCCTCCAGCAGCAGGTTCAGACCCCAGTTAGATGAGCCTATGTTTCCCTGGTAGAAAAGACAACTGGTGAACATCCACTGTGGATTTCCTTCTCTTAGACTGCATATTTTTAAATGTTAAGTCTAAATAATAACAGAATTATAAATGCTGACCAAAGCCCAAAGTGCTGCCTTCAGCTGTTTGATGCCCTCCCATTTGTCCAGGGCAGGAGATCGAACACTGTAGCTCAGATCAGGAACCACATTCTGCAGGAGAAAGAGGAAAGAAGGGATAACAGGCACAGATAAAAAGCTAAACCAACTTGTGATCATCACCAAATTGAAGAGCCAGTGTTAGGTAGCTCCTGTTGAATAGAGCAACCACAGTAAACCCCACAGTAGACCCCCTTTATTTCCCCAAAACCCCAATAGCCCGAAATTACATTCCTACTTTAAAATGTGTACATGAATGAACGACTGTCAACTGAGTCAAATGCTGTCATGGTTCTGTGTTTTGTGTCTTATGTTTTGATTTCCTTGCCCTCTTGTGTCTTGTCTGTGTTATTTCTCCTCTGTGCTTCCCCCTCGTTAGTTCACCTGCCCTTGTCCCTCCTCTCTCTCCTCACCTGCTCCTCTTTCCCTAATCAGTGCGTGTGTATTTAAGCCTAGGTTCCCCTTCACTCCTTGTCGGATTATTGTTTTGTTTTGTACAGTACTGTCTAGTCTTTGTCATGCCTCGTTCATGTTGCCTTGTTTTTTTTTTTTTGTAAAGATAATTAAATATGATGAATCCCCGCAACCTCAGTCTCATGTCCGTGCATCTGGGTCCTTCCACCATGTCTACTTCCTCAATCTCTGACAAATGCTTTATGTGTTGTGATTCAGCTGTGAGGCACACAAACATTAAATGGCCAATTTGTCAGATATGGCCAGCATTTTAGTTTGAACACTGGACGATAAATAAATGAACTACCATTATCAACAGAAGGTGAAGAAACAACTGTGTTGATTTTATGTCAAAGATATTTATGTACTGTGTTGCAGAGGTCTCTAATGAAGTTAGCATGCTAACCAACTAGCCCTGGCCCGTTGTTCTTATAATACCACTTTATACCTTAAGAGGCCATAGTTCGATAACCCCCATTGTTTTGGCTGAGCCCGCATGATCAGAGGTTGTGGCGCAAGCCGACTTTCATCAACTAATAGGGCTGAGCTCCATGGCTAACTAAGCTACTTGCTTACGGCAGCTAGTTGCTTCAGCCAAAGCCAGCTATAACAGAGTACAGTGGGAGAGTATAGTTTTGGAACATCTTCGAAATCCCGTCATTTCTTACAAATAACACCTCGAATTGCATCTCAGGATGTACATCAGTGTGTAGGTGACGTCTAACAAACAGATGAAGTTACCTGGGCTTGAAGTAGCTGGCAGCCGGTCTTATCATGAACCAGTTGACCATACAAGTGCACAGGAAGGTAAACATTTGGCCTCTGTAACCTGTATTACCATACATGAACAAAGAGGTAACAAGCTTTATTACGTTATAACTACGCTTTGTTGCTTGTGCTGGAAATTTATCTTGTAAATAATATTTTGGCCAGATGATGGTGCTAGACGAGCAGTCAGGGAATCACCAAAATCATTACAATTAATTCTCTGGGGAACAATACATTTGTGCATTCTTCCAGTATGTATGAGATTTGTTTGTCAGGACTGGTGGTGGACCGAACAACAGACCAACTGACGGACAGACCAAGCAACAGACTAACACTGTCATCCCAGCACATAACTCAAAACTGTAACAATCACCTTTATCATGGTGGTGAAATGGCAGGACTGGAGCTGCTGTAAATCACGTGCCTCCATTATGTCATTTGTGTTGTGTTTTGTATTTGCGTTTTAAATACAGTAAGCAGTACAGTAAGCAGGGTAGGTCACCTTTGGTTGCTGCGGCGTACATAGTTGTCTCCATTAACAGGTTTGCGGTACGTGGTGAGGGCCTCATTAAGCTGCTCCTCTATCATGTCCACATACTTCAAGTTATACTCCTGCAAGGGCACACAGGAACATCGAACGGCTATTAATGTCAAGGGAATAAACCGAATGATGGATGCACGCTGGTTGAAATGTACCTTCTGCCATTTCTCCATCTGTTTAGTGATATATCCTCTCTCACTGAGATAGGAGAAACCCTTTGGAATAGATAAAAACCTGGTGACAACAGAAACAAGGAATGTGTATTTGTATAGCACCTGTCAACAACAACAATACAAAGTGCATTGTAAAAGACACACAAAGCCAATCACTCATATAACAGAAACACTCAAAATAATCATATACATTTGTAAACCTTTTTTCCTTTTTGTTTGAGGATCATGGGACGTGCATTTGTTACCAGTATTGACACTACTTTTTCTTCTTTCATGTAATTGTTTTCCATAATTTTTTGAACGCATGTAGATATGTGGTGAACAGCATTTATTGAATGGGCACTGCACCAGTATGATGGTGCAACAAAAAAAATCGGAGATCCGCTTTAAAACACAAGTCTCCAAAAAAAGACTTAAATTACACAAGGACCAGTGGTTCACAGAAAAACAGTAGGTATTTATGGTTGTTATTATCACTGGGGTAGGGATTACAAAGATTTTCACAAATGCATGCCCAGAAGGTAATGTTGACATCACCCCACCTCCTGCAGACATAAATTAAGTTCAAGTCAGAATGACAAGTCTATTGCCATGGATGAATGGATCGTTTACCTTAGCAGCAGTAGCACACCCTTGTCCCCCAGGTGTGTGAGTGCAGGTTTCATTTCCGTCAGTGCATGCAGGTTGGCCTGAAGAAGAACACATGTGAGGGGGCTCTTTAAGTGCCGGTGATTTAAAACCCACCCTTCATGCATCATTTATGTTGTGTGGTTTGCTCCCTCACCTTGTCTTCACAGGCTTCGTCCAGGATTTCCAGTGCCTCCATGGAAATGGTCTTATTGTGGTCGTGAAGCTGGGTGACCAGGAGCTCGATGCCCCAGTTGCTAAAGAACTCCACACTGGCACGCAGTAGGACCCGCAGGTGCTTAGTGGCGTACAACCTGCAGGTCTATATCATCAAACCGTAAAAGACAGGAAATACAGTCAAAAAGTCTCTGATACAACTTATTTTGACACTTAAAAACCATCATAACATGAGCTATCTGTAGAGTTATGTTGATACCAAGATTACTCATCTTTTGGAAGTCACATTGAAAAGTATAAAAACAATAAAATAGTTGTAAATAGATGTAAATGCATGGCCGTTTAGCCCTTCTGCATTGTACTAATAGTTAGACATCAGATCACATACAGGTGGCATACAGCCCAAAATGTCTATACATTAAATTTATAAAATATAATATTTTCTGCATAATTCTCTGTGCGCAGACTCGTCAGTTTGACTTAGGTATCATTTCTAAACTTACAGCATCTGTTCATGACACTATATGCACACTGCCCAGCCAAAAAAAAGTCACACACTCTAATTTTTAGATTAGACCACCTTTTGCTTTGATTATGGAATGCATTCGCCGTGGCATCCTTTTGATAAGGTTATGCAATGTTACAACATTTTTTTCTGTCCAGAGTTGCATTCAATTTTCCACCAAGATCTTGGTATTGGTATTGATGATGGGAGAGTCAGGCTGCGGGCTGCTGCGTAAAATCTTCCCCAGCACATCCCAAAGATTCTCAATGGGGTTCAGTTCTGGACTCTGTGGTGGCCATCCAAGTGTGAAAATGTTATCTCATGCTCCCTGACCCACTCTTTCACAGTTTGAGCCTGATGAATCATGGCACTGTCATCTTGAAATATGCCCGTGACATCAGGGTGGAAAAAATCCATTGATGGAAAAACCTGCTCATTCAGTATATTCAGGAAGTCAGCTGACCTGAGTTTTGGGCACATAATGTTGCTGAACCTATACCTGACCAACTGAATAAACTCCAGATCACAACACTGCCCCCCACAGGCCTGTACAGTAGGCACTAGGCATGATGGGTGCATCACTTCATCTGTCTCTCTTCTTAACCTGATGGGTCCATCACTCTGGAACAGGGTAAATCTAGACTCATCAGACAACATGACCTTTTTCCATCGCTCCAGAGTCCAATCTTTATGCTCCCTAGCAAACTGAAGGCTTTTTTCAGATTAGCTGCACTGATAAGTGGTTTTCTTAAGGCTACACAGCTGTTTAGTCGCAATTCCTGGAGATGTCTTTGCATTGTGTGTGTGTGCGTGTGCGTGTGTGTGTGTGTGTGTGTGTGTGTGTGTGTGTGTGTGTGTGTGTGTGTGTGTGTGTGTGTGTGGAAATGCCCTTACTTTCCCTATTAAACATAGACGTAAGTTCTACCATTTGATTTCACCAAACGTGAATTTTTTTAATTAATTGATTTTAGGATGCATTTTTAACAATACGATGGACAGTTCTTAACCCAATTTTAGTTTCTGCAATCTTTCTGAAACAGAGTAACATCTTTTCCACGACCACAGGATATGTCTTCGACATGGTTGTTAAAGAAATGAGAAGAGTTATTTGATTTGTTATAGTGACCAATTTCACAAATCAAATAACTGGGTTCCCAAAATGTGTTTACTTAGTGTGTCATGTGTGTTAGACATTGTTGACTCCTAAACAACAGGTGGTGTGCAATTTCAACTGTCGACATTTCAGTGCTTTCATTGCCCAGAGACATTTTTAACTCCTGCTAAAAGACTTGATATTGCAAAGAACGTATTGGTTACAGTGAGTGTGTTGATAATTAAAAGGTGTACTTAACAGTTGATAAATACTGAGCCATACATAACACAAACTATTAATGCATCTGATCACACCAGAGAATGATGTGGTGAAGATGTCAGAGATAGTTGTGTCGACCCTTACATCAGTGGCAGCAGTGAGGATTTTGGACAGAATGATTCGAGCCAAACCGTCCCGACTGTAATCCATCGTGGAGACTGTCAACTTCAACAGGTGCTCTTGATTCTTCAGGCTACACACGTTCAACAAGCTGACAGAGTAAATGGGAGGAAGCAGCTGGTTATAGACTGAATGACAACATCAAGAGGAGAGAACCTTGAAAAATTGATCCAACAAGATGCAGCAGCCAATAAGATCTGAATGTGTCTGGTTCAAATGTTTCAAAACAAGACTAAGACTTGACAGCTAAATACTAAAGTGAGCTTGCTAACATTCATCTTAACCTGGTACAATGTTTACCATGTTCACCATCTTAGTTTAGGGTGTTAGCATGCTAGCATTTGCTAATTAATGCAAAACACAAATACAGCTGAGGCTGATGGGAATGTTATTAGTTTTGCAGATATTAGGTCATAAATTATCATTTAGAGCTAGCAAGTTAACGCTGCGTCTAAATAGGAGTCATTTGCACCACCGTTTACTAGCGCTACACATGCATGCATCCCTTTTTTCAGATTAGATTATTATGTTTTACGAGCATAATTACAGTGATTGTGTATTGGAATCTGAGTGCTGCCAAAATGCAGGTGAACTTCACTCAATGAATGCATCCTTTTTAGACACAGACAGATGACTAATGTTCCTGTTGCTATGCTAATGAGCTAATTCACTACATTGGCTGTGTAGACATTGTATGGGGCTAACTAAAATGATTACAGTTTCTTTAGGGGGATGTAATATTGTGTTGCAAATTTAATGGTATCCCATCCAATGCCATAAGCAGACATTTTACTCAAAACCACAAATTTCAACCTCATGGTTGCGCTAGAAAAAAAGTCTAGGGATCATCAAAGTCTATAGGATACATCGTCTGGAAACCATGTGCTTCTCAGCATCCTTAACATCATATGTGTCAGTCCATTTGGTTCACCAGTTAAATATTTTACAGAATAAGTGAACCTACTGGTGGCACAGGAACAGTCAGGGCATCACCAAACTCATTAGAATGTATCTGTCTGTACCACAAATGTCGTACTAATTTTTCACGACAAGCCGTCTAGTTATTGATTGCCTGACCGACCAACAGACAGAAATTGGCACCACAAAAGCCATGCCACCAGCATGGCCAAAGATATGTTAACTGAATTGCATTTTACCTCTCAACTCCCTGAGAGGCCATTGGCATGTAAGCAAAGACACAACAGGACAGGGCTGCACAAAAATCTACAAGGCCACACGTGTTTGTCCCCTATATATAAGATTATTAAAAAAAAAAAGATTACATTGCGTAGTGCAGAAAATCTGTCTGCTCACACATATTCAAAAATAGATGCTTACCACTGGAATAAATTGCACTTCTCCAGCATCTTGACACCATGTGGGTTGGCTGACAGGGTGCCTAGGAAGAGGAAGTAGTACTGGCTGAGTGTGGTTAGCAGCCCACTGCCCTGCAGACTGCGGTCAGGTTTGATTCCAGCAGAGGAGAAGAGACACTGGACAATGTCCCTCACTAGGTCTTCCAGGTAAGCCTGGCCTTCCTAACAGACAATCACAAGTGGATTAGGAGGCAGGGTTGACAGGGAGGCAATTTAAAGGGTGACACATTTCTTCATCTTCAGGTAAATCGAGGTTGCTTTTAATTTTCTTGGTAAAACACTAAAACCAAACCAAACCAAACTCAAATAGTAAGTACTGAATTTGGTGGATCAACACTAGAAAGAATTATATTTTTCTATCAAAGCAGCACAAGAAAGGACACCAGTCTGGGAACTGGCTGGTATGAAGATGGTGCCTCATGAGTGGCAGCCTGTTACAGCAGCTCTCTCTCACCTTTGAGCTTTTTCCTCTTCTATATCTTGTACTACAGAAATTCCCCCGTTTGCGGAACTAATAAAGGAATTCTGATTCTGATTCTCAAAGCATAAGACATCCAAGAAGGCTAATGTTAGTTTTTTATGGTAATGTGTTGTTCATGTCTACAAAAACAGTACTCAAATTATTTAGTACTGAATAACTTGCAAGAGACATATATATATCTTGCAAGAGACATATATATATAAAAGAAGAATCTCTCCTGATTTAAGACTAAAAAGGCCCATACACCCCATCAGAAGTGCATGTCAGATGGTGAAACAACTTCAGAAATCCCCTCTCACCACACCTTTCTTACAGTGGAATTAGTGGGGCTGTGTCCAACAATGTCTTAACCAAAACCTTTGACATTCACATCCACGTCACAAAGTGATTGACCAGGTGTGTGGAGATGAGAAAGGAGGATTTGACTTAAATCTCTCTTTTTTTCATTCTTTACACAACTACTCCAGGGTTATTTGAAAATGTACACTGTTATTACCATATTTGAGCAACATTGTGTCTCATCCCTATCTATGACAGATTGTATTTTCCTCTGCAAGAGTAGTCATTCAGAACACAGGGTAACAAGCTGAGAATTGGTAAGTACAGCTGAGGCTGATGGGAATGTCACAGGTCTTGTGAGTAATTAATCATAAACCAAAGTTTTGGGTAATTGATTTTTAACCTGATGATCCAAAAATGTATTATGCTTCAACCTCTGGGAACTATGAATCTTTAACCCAACTTTTATGGAGATCTATACAATAGCTTTCTAGACATGTCACTTTAAAACAAAAAAGTCAAACTAATAATGGTGCTAAAGAAAAAGTCAGAGGGTGATCACCAAAGTCAGTAACAGTCATCCTCTGAGGACCATGATTGTCAACATTTCTATTCAATAGTTGTTGAGATATTTCAGTCGGGACCAAAGTGATGGACTGATCAAGAGACTGTCATTTCCATCACTGGAGCCACAACACTAACACGACTAAAAAACATTGGATCAAAAGCATCTGTTAATGCAATAAACATTTTGTCAGACCCACAGAGCAGAAAATCTCCCTGTAATAATTGTGTAGTCTCCAAACCAAACCTGAGATAATCCAACAAACTGTCAGGTCCTGTTGTTTCGCTGGACTTCCTGTTTTATTTTGTTGTTTTCCTCACTTCCTGTTTTGTGTTTTTCTTTAGGTGTCTTGACTCCCTGTGTGTGTGTGATTGTCCATTGTTTTCACCTGTGCCTCGTTTTCTCCTCCCCTCTGGTGTATATATGCCTGTTCTCCCCAGTGTGTCTTTGTCAGATTGTCTGCATCTTTGTGAGTAGCTTTCCGGCAGTTTTTCCTCGTGTCTAGTTAGTTCTTGGTTTTTGACTTTTGACTGTTTTTTGGATTACCCCTTTGCCTTGCGTCTTTGTACTTTTGCCCTCGCTGACTGCCTTTTTGTGTACCGACTTTTGGACTGAATAAAACGTTTCTCCTCATCTTTTTGTCTCTGGTCTGCTCTGTGGGTCCCAGTTGTCTGTCTGAACCTGACACAAACACATTTGCAAAACCACAGAAACATCTTGCAACGAATGCAAAGAAATGTAAAGAAGTGCTACTAGTTGCAGATAACTGTTTGTCCTCACCTCTTCAGATGCCAGGAGGAACTCCATGTACTGGCAGCCGACCACAGTGAGCTGTCTAGCCTTGGGATGCTCCAGCTCCAGGCTGCCATACAGATTACTGCTGGGCTTGTAGAAAAAAAGCAGCCTTTGCACAAATCTGTATGGGAGAAAAAAACAAACAAGGTATGTGAGAGGTTGTTTATCAGTGTGCTGAAAACTAAATGAGAGAACACATGAACATAGAAAAACTCACTTGTGCATGTGTTCATCCTTATTGCTACGCAAACTTAGATTTGGCCACTGGAGACAAGAATAAAACAAAAATTTGAATATAAGACCATTAAAAGCATCTTATGTTTTACAGTAATATTAGCTGGACAACTGCAGATGAGCCCCAACTATTAGAAATTAGTATCCATCCCAAAAATAAGTTTCTGTTTCGGGATGAAAGTAGAGATCATTCACACCTTTACCTTCAAAATGGTTCCAATGAGGCACCAGTTCCAGTCCAGGTTCTCTCGGTGGTTGAGGATGTGACTGTCTCTCATGTTGGTCATCAGAGCCTCCTCAGTTTCCTATAGGACATACATAGCTGGCTTTAGTAGCTGATAAAATAATGAATTTGTTCTCTACTTCTAACTCATTATTCATCGAGAGATGGATTTGGTTTGCGGCACCCTAGCAGCTGTTGGGAGAGCGAGCCCCCCATGTACAGAGGCTGTGTCCTCACCGCAGAGGCTCAGAGTTCCAATCAGACCGGTGGCCCTTTGCTGCATGTCATTTCACCTCTCTCTCATCCTGTTTCCTATCAGCTGCTGTATCTAATAATTACCCCCCCCCCCAATTTATTTTTGAATTGTTCACAGAATTTTAAATGCAGTCATTAAAGTTAACTGAATATAGAGCTAAGACGGGAGAATTTGTGTGATTCCATCTTCATCATGGCACATACACAATTAACAGTGAATAAGAACAAACACGGGACCACAACACACATCACACATCACCTTCACACACAGATGGGATTAACCTGTTCAGTGTCCGTGCTGCAGCTGTTCCAGCGGTGAGGGTATGAATGTCTGAACTGTTGGACCCGACTGTTGTGGATAACGTGAGAATACTTTCAATCGCAGAGCAGACGCTGGGCTGAAGGTGTTGTATCATTGTTCTTCAATTTGTAAGTGCCGAGAAATTTGAATGGGAATATCATCGAGAAATGATTAGCAGACTGAGAAACACGTTCGCCAACACAGAAAACACAACCCAATTCAGAAAGTGATGGAAATAGTAAAAGTGAAACACAGAAAACATAGTTAGAATCAATCATTTAATTGACCTGTATTCAGTTGTGTTTTCTGTACTTAGTTGCGTTTCTGTATTTGAATGTATTTTCTTTAATGCTTGGGTCAAATTAGTAAAGATTTGTGGAGATGTTTTACACTTTTCCTTCTGAAATGTCTATTTTCCTGTGTTTTCTTGAATTGCAATGCAGGGCCACTGCAGTATTTCAGTGCTCTATCGAAATAGGATGAAAGCTTCCCTTTCCCTTCCCCAAACACAGAGACAGACAGACAGACAGACAGACAGACAGACAGACAGACAGACACACACACACACACAGGTACAGATAGCTCCTAGCACAAAGCACCACTCACGACTGGTCGTGGTCAGTTTGACATCATTTGTATATGGCAAAACAGGTTAAATGCCCTGAACCTGGTCAGCACATTCACAAAACACAAACACACGCACACACACACACACACACACACACACACACACACACACCTTAAATGTACAACTCATCACATTTAGAGCTCAGGACGAAATTATCATTTTAAATCCAGAACAAAGACTTGCTGATAACCTTCATGAGATTCATTAAGTAAAAAACATGGAGCCCTGAAACTGCTACAGACACACAGCAGGAATGTGCGATCAGAATGTGGTCATGTGTGTACCTTGACAATGAAAATGTCTCTCTGAGGTTTAAAGTGCTGGTCTCGACAGTAGTGCGATGTTCCTGATGTGCGGAGGATGTGGTCCAAATAGAGACTGTAAGGTTTCGCTCCTCGCTTCTTCTTCTCATGAAAACACTTCAGGTAGTTAACTGCAGCACTCGCTCGTCTGCAAAAAGCATCTATTTCAGTGTCAATTCTTTGACATCGTTTACGAAAACACATCAGAACTGGACATTAGTTTGACATCATCTTCACTAAGCCTGTCCCGTCTGCAGCACTCCTGGGGTGAGGTACTCACACTCTCTTCTCAGGAATGATATCAAAGGAGGCTGCCATGTTCATGAGGGTGGGCAAGCAGTGTAGGTGGTGGCTGTGGCTGTGAGGGAGGATGGTGTTGGCCTGTGTGAGAGAACAACTTTAATACACACAAACAATTTTAGGAATTTCCAATTTGGATCAATTAATTGGAACATAGTAGGGAGGTACCATGTGGAGAAGTTCTCCCAACAGGATGGTGGCCCGTATAGATATGGCATCATCGCTGCTTGTGATCACCTCGACCAGACCCTGCGGAGGTCAGACACAGAATGATACAAATGCTGACAGGATGATAAAACTAATAACCTCTACTCAGTGGTAAATGACTGAACCTCTAGTAATCCACTCTTGATGAAGGCAGAAAGCACCAGAGCCAGGTAGTTGTCCATCAGGTTGGGCCTGGAACGGAACAAGAATTCAACTTTAAATCTCTATTCAGTTATCTCAGTGACATCATCTTTCAGCACATGAGTGCTCATGAGATAATATAATAGTATCTACATACAGGATTCACCTTGAGCATGGGCGACGTGGGAGAATTGTTTGTGCCTCTGAAGCCACAAATCCATCAGACAACCTCCAGCTGTCCTGAAATCTACTGGGGTCTAAACAGGGAATGGCATCAATTTAGCTTCTAATATGGCTCCAGACAAGTCCAAACAAAGAAGGAGTTGATCAAAGTGATGTGACCGTACCCACCTACACTAGCAAGTGCTTCATTGAAGTCTACAGTCATTACGGGTATGACAAGCTGGAAGATATCGTAGAACACCTCCAACAAACCTTTCTGTGGGGGAAAGATGTGATTTTAACACAGCACTGTAGAACATGATTAAAAACAGGTGTGTGTGGTTTTATATTTCAAATATTCACCCTCCAACAAGTAATTCCACTTCCACAGGTGTATTGTCAGCAGTGGATACTATCATGATTGGGTTTGAAAGGGGCATCCTTGAAAGTTTCAGTCGTTCACAAGCAAGGATGGGATGAGTTACACAACTTTGTCAAACACATGATTAAAAATTGCTGTTGGTAAACACAGTGCATTTGCAAATGACTGCATTGGGTTTTAAAAAAAAATCATTTTACACAGTGTCCAAACTTTTTTTGGAATCAAGGTTTCATCAGTGAGATTAGTTCAGTGAGCCCTCCAGCTGTCTCTGGGCTTGTCATATATCATTTTTTTGGGGGGGTAATTTGGGTAAAGTGATGCGTTAAAGCCAAAAAAAAATGTATTTAATTCAATTCATGTATAATGCATCATGAACACTTGAGACCTGCCTATGATGCTGACCTAGAGTTGCCATGTTTCTATTGAGCCACAAATCCAACAAAGTGAAATATTCTGTGTCTTGTGAATGGTTTCATACACATTTCTCTGAAACTCAACCAAACATCTTTGGGAAGCTTGGGAATCCTCTGAATTTTAAAACGTAAACGCAGGGTTTATATGATGGTTACAAACAAGAATTTAGAGAGGAAAATGAGAAACATTCTATATTTCAAAATGAACACCGCTGGAATACGAATAAGCATTAAAGCCTTTAGCTGGTGGGTGAAGGTTGTGTCCTTTCACAGAGCAAACCAATCTGACTGTTACATTCTTCTGAGTACCTACCCGCACTTCCATATTTGGTATACAGAGTAAGCCAATGAGAGACTGGATGCCAGAGTTGCCTGACTTGCAGAGGTTAATGATGCCTGCAAGGTGAGGGGCCAGAGTTAGCCAGAGGAACACACCACATGTTCTCGCTGAGTAATAATATTCTGCATGTAATAAATAATGGAAAGGTTAATGAGACATTCATAAATGAACATGATGTAGAGAAGGAACAGTATTTTCTACATGATTTAAAGATAAATGACACCATTTACCTGACCAGGAACGAAATGAGGCAACGATAGACATCTTACTGGCCAAGAATCGATCCTCCCTGTGGACAAGAAATAAAAAATATTTAACAAAAACAAGGTTTATGCTACATGCTTCAACAGACTTCGTGAAACTTACTTGAGCTGCCCCTCTGCTACATCGGGGGTGGGTCTGTAGTGGAAGTCTGTATATGGGGCCAGGATTTGCTGAAAAAGAGAGACGTGTTTTATAAATACCATCAAACACATTTTAAGAGTTGTTTTGTACAGAACGTTAAGTTTGTGGTGTGTCAGTACCTCGAGTTCAACATCAGAGCGCACGTACTGCCTGGTGTGAGGGTGGTTGAGGAGGTGCAGGATGGTGGTGATGAGAGCTTCATTGATGCGACTCAGCTGACAGTCGGTCACGCTCTTCAGAATGGTGCTGAGTCCGCCCCGCTGTGCCACCACAACAGGGTTCTTCAAGGCTGCAGAATAAAGGGACCACAGAGAGTTCTGCCAACACTGTTACACTGCTGACGTAAGGTTGAGAGTGTGTACGTGTGTGTGTTCTGTGGTGTGTGTGTGTGCGTGCATGCAGTTTGTTTGTACTCACAGAGCTCACAGACTATGGCGATGCAGGCCCGCACCATACGATCCCGTTCATGCAGCCCGTCGTTGCCCACGGCAATGAGGGAATTGGTGACAGAGGAGGGGAAGAGCAGTGCATTCACAGTGATCATCTGTACGAGGCAGCAGCACAAACACACAGGACGGTTGGATTTTAGCAATGCTAGCGGTGTGGCTATATGAATGCCAATGTTGGTTTGTCAGTCTGAAAGTCAAATGATCGTCCACAATGTCTCAGACTGAAATATCCAAACACCTGCATGGATCGTCATATGGTGCCGACACTAGTGGTGACAGAGGTTTCAGAAATGTATAAAGCCTTCTGTGGGAAGTCTGATGAGCAGGGGGTTGGTGAGGAGGCTGGGATGTGTGGTGGTCTCCACAGAACACATTGTTGCCAGTTTTCATAGACACATTTTTTTCTGTAGAAAGTTTCTGTAAGAAGTAGTAATGAAAACCTGTAGACGTATGATAGGTTTCTTTTTTACTTTGTGTTTATCTATTTATTTATTCATCAGCTTGTTTGCAATTCTGGTGAAATTACCCTTGAATTTTTGTGAGAAAAGCACTGTGAAGTCCGAAAAGATAATAATACAACACCCAAATATACAGTATAGGCCTATTGTTTCAACAATGAAATTCATGCCCATGCATAAAATAGGTATGTATTTGCACTGAGGCAACTATAATATCTACAGCATCTTATTAACTTATATAAGACACAGCATGTGATTTGTATGATTCCTCTGGTCTGAGGCCAAATTTAACCTGATAAATGTCTTCAAGTGATGTCACTTGACTCAGCTTCAGTTTAGGCTAAAGACCACAAGTCTGAGAGGCAACATTAACTACGATTAGTACAACACAACTGAATCTCTGACTTAAATGTCAATGGTGATGTTGAACTGTGGCTGATGTAAGCACCAGATTTTGACAAGAAAGAATGTTTAGAATAAAAAAAAAAGATATCTCTGGTTTTGCTTTACTGATCTTTATAAGTTTAAAACAATTAGCTACCCATTCCTCTTACAGTTCAGACGAGTGGTGCAAAGATTTTTGGCAGAGAGGTGACTAGATTGAAGGTGTGCCTATTGTGTTCATCTATTTAGAAATGATTCTATCCATTTCAAGACAGAACGGATCTCACCTTGCGTGCCAGCCTGAGTGCCTGTGTTCTTTCAACCTCATTACTTTGCTGGATATCTATACACCTGGGACAGAAAGGAGAGGACAGGTTTATTTAAAGATTAAACGCCACTGTTATAACTCATACAAGACAGTTGAGAGGTGGACGTTTTGTTTCAGGCAACCCTGGTTCTGATAGTAACCATTCATTCACCCTATAGACAATATTTCATGCCTCACAGTTGCAGCAATTGGTATGAAAACCCCAGGTTGAATCATCAAAACGTTGAATCATCAAACGTACAAAAGTGTGTCCAACTGTTAGATATCCCATATAAATATCTGGAACTTGGATTTTTTTTTTAAAAAGTTGAAGATGTTCAAGATTACATTGTTGAGAAAAACACACTGAATCACTTCTCTTTTAAATACGGATGAATTCAACGACTATGGCGCCATGTTTCTTTCTCAACTAAAATGATAAAGCGTGATTTGCTCTATGATTTTTTCTCCAACTTAAACCCACAGGATTTTTACATCATCTGAGAGAGTGCTGTGTTTCTATATTTAGGAACATTAAGGTAATCGTTGAAAGAAAAAATTATAATGACAGTACAAACACTTCCAGAATCAGAGGGCCTTCCCACTATATTACTACATGACATGAAGAAGACTGATTACTGAACTCAGCCTCTGTCAGCTGTGCAGTGTTCACTCACCTTGCAATCAAGTAGTCCACCTGCAGCTGAAGCACCTTCTCCAGCACATTGCTGTCTCTGATCAGGTAACGTAGAGCTCGTAACCCAGCCGCACGCACTTCCTTGGCCTCATTCAACAACGCTAACCGAAGGCTTTGGGAGAGGTACATCAGGAAAGACATGTAAACAAGAACACTGCAGCAGAAAAACTATGCAATTGTAGATGAGTCCAAACACTCACCAAATAATTATCTCCTCATATGTAAAGCCAAGCTTCTCCTCTGAGTGGCCAACACTGCAGAGAAGCTGCGGGGGAGCAAAACACAACTTCAGAGCAGGTCACGTACCAATATTTTCCCAGAGCATTGTCACTGATTACCAAACCCACCAGCAGCGTGTACAGATGTGAATGTCACAAACCTTTACAAAGTTGTTGAGGTGACCGAGCTTGCGCATGTTGGAGACTCCTTGCTGCTTCGAAACATTTTGAAGGATCTCGCGTAGGTTGTCTGCAGGATCTGAAATCAGCAACGGCAACATGTTCTTTATATGTAAACCAAAGTAACACTACGACTTAATGTCAGCGAGAAAATAATCCTTTCACACAAGTGTGACCATAATGAAGGGTGTCAAACATGAACAGTGAACACATTACACACAGTGAGAGTAAATACTGGTACCCACAGCAGAGGAACTATTTCCCTCTATCTGCCACGTGCACAGATCCACAGCTGACATTTTATCAATTTCGCTTTTTGTCAATCATTGCAGCTCTAA
Organism: Lagodon rhomboides; assembly: GCA_039737535.1. Classification (NCBI taxonomy): domain Eukaryota; kingdom Metazoa; phylum Chordata; class Actinopteri; order Spariformes; family Sparidae; genus Lagodon; species Lagodon rhomboides. The sequence goes on along the minus strand of CM077800.1, from coordinate 24,887,894 downwards.
AAAAAAACTATTATAATGTAGGAATTTTTGTTAGTATATTCCCAACATGAAGATGAGAACAGCAGAACTTGTGTTCTGCCACACTGATGGTTTTAATGTGATGAAAGTCAGCAGGTAATAATAGGTATAAAGTAAGTCACTCTGGTGCATTGAACCCTTCATAATTTTCTCTTTCCATTTTTGGCATTCTATTCTAGGATGAAATGATGCAGCACAGAATGAAGTGTTCCTGTGCAGATTACTGTGATTTAACAGAGATATTATTTCTCTGTAATGAGGACACTGTCGCATCTCTTGTGTGCTCACACAACTTAAATGTTTGTACTTTGTTAGCCTTAAAACACTGAGGTGAGAAATGATGGCTAAAAATAGGGTGGCACAATATGGTAAAAAAAAAAAAATTGATTATTTCAACAGATGACTTATGATCAGTGGAAATTATCATTTTTTCATCACAATTTTCATTTATACAGAGAAAAAAAAAACCTATATGTTGGGGTCTGTACCAAACAAACATGTTTACTGACATCTGCAGAACAAGATACTGTAGGTCAGGACATCTCTGCAGCTTTACAGAACGCATTATAACACTGCTTGTCACACATTTTATCTTTATCAAGAATCACAGCTCCTGTGATTTGACTGTTACTTGCAGTGACTTGCACTGCATTGTGATTTTCATAATGTTTCAATTTTCAACTGTGCCCTAACTGAAAACATCACAAGATCAACATCATCTTTTCTGGTTTAGTGAACGTGCAGATTTTAAGCGCAAGTGGCAAATCAATCATGAACACTGAAAAAAGATTATCAACGCTAATTACTGGAAAATAAAAACCCCTAACTGATAAACAATTGTCTATGGCAGCCATCGGAATAAAGTTGATTGACAGAAACACTGAACTGTACAGCTGGTCAATGAGATGTATGTACATGAGACTGCCATAAAGAGGACATCAGAAACACTGACATGAGGAGCCCACATTCCACCAGTGCATGACTAGCAAACGACTAGAAAACCAAAAAGCCTGCTAAAGTCTCAGATTATTAATCAGATCATGGCATTATTATTTTAATACATGTATTCATAACTCTTTTAAAGATACAATAGGTAACTTCCCCCAACACAAGCCTCAAAGCTGCTGCTCAGCTCCTCAGAGCCGGCCAGCTCTGGAGGAGAGAGTCTGGTGCGGAGTCAGACCTTCTGGAGGAATAAAAAGATTCCTCTCTTATCCAGAGCTGTTCACCGACAGGAGGACTGCTCAGAGATTACTTTTTAAATTTCGGGATTAAAAAGTGGATTTATCTTCACTCCTGTCTATCAACCTGACTGCAACACAGATCCGTGGAGGCGATTTCCATTGTCGGGTGTTTATGTTCTGTAACGTTGATTGCTGACTGGAGCCGGAGGGGAAATGATCGTAACGTTACAGAGAGGATAGGGGAAAAGAAGAGAGAGAACCAGAGTCTCTGCTGAGTGCTGAATTCACTTAGAGGTTGTCCTAATTTCTCTTTTGCTTGCTACTTTACAGTTTATGTATGGTAATCTGGCTGATTTGTGAAAATAAAACACTTGCACATAACACGAGTAACACACAAATGCATTGTTTCCCACACATAGACTGTTAGGCACAGAACTGGCCTCAGAAAGAGTAGCTGTTAATACATTCTTTCATTCTGGACAAAAAGGTGTTGGGTGCATGAAATTCAGTACATGTTTCCCAAACACATGTCCATGTGTTGAGTGAACCTTCCCATGAATTCCTTTAATGGAAGTTTCATCAAGTGAGCAAAGTAGTCTCAATCAAAACAGGCAGTTTTTTGTTTCAAAATAAAGGCATAATATTAGCAGTATTCATAAGAAATGAATAAATAAGGAAGCCGATGCTGAATTATTAGCTAAAGATGAATGGAGAGGGGGTGGGATTAGATACATTTACACTTCTTCCCACTCCTTTTCGAACACATCATTAGAAATTACCTGTTTTCACATACACTATTCTTTTGTTGTTTTGTTTGTTCTTGAAAAAAAGTACAATGAAATTTCAATCAATCAAGCACTCTGTAGTTTTGTTAAGGAAATGTAAATGAGAAGAGAAAGATCTTCATAGGCTGCCTAAACAAACTGAATAATCAAACTCTCTTTGTTTTCTTTACTGAATAAACTGAACAAACAAACCGACCATACTGTTTTACTAACTTTGTTTGCATTACTATCTAAAAAGTCAGTAGGCTATCTAAATAGAAGTTTTGACTAGACCGGAAATACCACGTCTGAATCTGTGTAACTTGACAGTGAGGACTGAGTTGGTAAACACGCAGGCAGAACGTGCGGGGATTGACGGACAGTAAAAGTCAAACCACTGGACACTTTGTCTCAGCATAACATCACCCACAGACACATATCTACACAGAAAAAAAGCATGACACGGCGGTGAGGCAGACAGGCAGGCAGACAGACAGACAGACAGACACAGTGAAGTTCAGTGTGATGCTGCTGCTGAGTCCTAAATGTGTCAGCCGCTCCCACACTTCAAACCTACCTCTGGACAGATCCAGCGGGACGTTCTCCTCCCCGCTGTCATTCCGACCTGTCAGCACAAACACAAAGTTATGAATGAGGTCAGCCGGTGTCGGTACAGCCTCTCTGCCGGCGGTAATTCAGTGCTCGAAGTCTCGTTGAGAGTGCGGTCAAGCCGCGTCGTGAGCGGAAATCTGCCTCACCTCGCATCCGACTGCTCCGTGACGGGCGGCCTCGGATGCTGCTGACCGCCATCTTTACAGGAGCCGCACTGAGTGCACCGAATGGAATGGACCGAACGCGTGATACTATCGCGAGAATCTACATCCTGTCACCCCCTGCGCCTCTTCTTCATCACTACTATGCAAGTTGGACTTCCCCTGCCAGCAACACTGAACAGCTTGAAATGTTGTCGTAGAGGAGGAGAAACCCACACATGATGTTCGCGACAGAAAACACACAAATGTAGGCTACCACACGGATGTAAAAGATGGTTTCTTAAACAGGATTGTCAACTTTTCCGATAGAATCCTTCAGGATTCCCACACACTTCTAAAACTTGAAGAGGTGTAGGCTCTTTTAGGATTTCCACAGTCCTGTTGTAAATCAGTCTTTTTCTGTCGGTTACAATAAAATCCCGTAGGATTCCTAAGAATTTTCGTGCTGATGAAGCCTCTGCCAATTGAGAAATATTAAGAGAAAAAGTAAAAAGATATGAATGAATGAATGGATGAATGAATGAATGAACGTTTAACTGAAAAATAAAAATAAATGTCTATTGCCCATTGCAGCAAATGGTTGTAATTGTTAGCAGAATACATTTATGGTAGCCTAATTATGGGCTCTGATGAACATTGACAGCTAATCAGACAGCGATATGTTCACAGCTTGGTGTTATATTCACTTCTGATGTTAGATCATACAGTGGGGCCCAAAAGTCTGAGACCACATTGAAAACCTCCGATATTGTCATGTAAACCTGAAAATTAATATTATTGATGAAAGTGTCAGAAGTCAAATTGTTATTCTAATCAGAGGTGCTTTCTCAGCATCATTAAGTGCCGAAGGTTTCTAAGGTGGCAGTGCATGAAACTCTAAAACACTTTACAGAAACTGGATCAGTTGTATCCAAAGCACGATCAGGCAGAAACAAAGTGGGCACATCACGAGGTGACAAAAGTACTTATTGTAAGTCGCTTTGGACAAAAGCGTCTGCTAAATGTAAAGTTCAATACAACAAGCTGAGTTCACTGAGAGATTGAAAAGCAACTTCATCTCAGATACAGAATTCACTCAATAAACAACACAAGAGTCCGATCGCAAGTCATCCTGTCAGTTTCTAAACCACTTCTCAGGAGGGAATCATTAAACGAACACTTGAGGTGAGCTAAGAAATACCAGAATTTCACAGTGGAAGATGAAAAAAGTCTACTTACTGATGAATCCCAGTGATGGATTAGTGTCAGTAACAGAAGGGTCAGGGTGTATGTAAGGAGACGAACATGAGAGAGAATGATACCACAGTGTTTCAAGATAAGGATAATGAACCCAGACACACCTCAAAGCTTCCACACAACTACTGAAGAACAAAGAAGACCAAGGAGTCCTGACTGTCCTGAACTGTCCTCCTCAGTCACCTGACCTCAACCACATTCAACTTTTGTTGAAGTACCGACTTTTATTGAAGTACAGTACAGAGTCAAAAGTTTGGACAAACCTTCTCATTCAATGGCTTTTCTTTATTTTTATTATTTTCTACATTTTAGACCAATATTAAAAACATCAAAACTATGAATGAAAACATAAGGATTATGTTGTAAACAAAAAAGTTTTAAACAAACCAGAATATGTTTAATATTTTAGACTCTTCAAAGTAGCCACCCTTTGCTTTGATGACAGCTTTGCACACTCAGATTCATGAGGTAGTCACCTGGAATGGTTTTCCAACAGTCTTAAAGGAGTTCCCAGAGGTGTTGAGCACTTGTTGGCTGCTTTGCATTCACTCTGTGGTCCAACTCATCCCAAACCTTTCTGTGCCTCACAAAGACATGGCAGGTGGAACCAAAAATCTCAAATTTGGACTAATCACACCAAAGTACAGATTTTCACTGGTCTAATGTCCATTCCTTGTGTTTATTGGACCAAGCACTTCTATTCTTCTTGTTGTTCTTTCTCAGTAGTGGCTTCTTTGCAGCAATTCGACCATGAAGGCCTGATTCAGGTAGTCTCATCTGAGTGATTGCAGTGAATATTTGTATGTGTTGCCCAAAACCTCCACGCAAAAACTGAAATTTTTTGTTTTATTTAAATTTAATGATAATTTATTTCTATCAAACCACTTTTTAATTTTCCCCTTTTCTGCAGTGATCACCCTTAATTATTGTTATAGAAAAATATTTGTATCATCAGCAAATAATACCAGCTTCCATATTTTGGATACTTTATGTCATTAATGTACAGAATAAACAGTTTGGGACCCAACACTGACCCATGGAGGATGCCACAAGCAATGTCCAAACACGATGAAGAAAATTCTCCCAACTTCACAAATTGTTGCCTGCCACTTAGACAACTTCTTACCCAATACAATACTATGCCCCTGATGCCATATCGGTTCAGTTTTTTAATCAGTATTTCATGACTGATTGTGTCAAATGCTTTTTTGAGGTCCAGAAATAACCCAACAGCATCTTTTTTATGATCTATGGAGCTTGTGATTTCCTCAATTGATTCAATTAGTGCCAGTGATGTTGAGTTGCTTGGTCTGAATCTGTATTGATTGTCACTTAGTAATTTTTGTTCATCAATACATTTGTCCAGTCTCTCATCAATAACTTTTTCTAGAATTTTGGAGAATTGTGGAAGTAAAGAAACAGGTGTGTAATTTGTGAAGTGGTGTTTGTTCCCAGTTTTGTACAGCTGTATGACTTAAGCTGTTTTGTTTTGTTTGGAAATGTACCAGTTTTGGAATGACAGATGTATGTTAGTGGTTTTGAAATCCCATCCATAACCCTTTTCACTACTGTCATGTCTATTTCATTAAAGTCAGTAGACATTCTTGTTTTTACATGTATTAACAATATCTATAACAATCATCTATCATTTTACTGTAGGAGTTCTTCCTACATCTCTTTACAATATTAGTTAACTTATTCTGCCTGGGTCAGGCCTTTCTGGAAATTGTAAACATGCCAAGTAGTGTTTACAAATTAATATTGAATGCATGTACATACAATGGGTGGTTATGTGCAATAGGTGCATGTGCTGTGTATGTGCACAGTATAAAGTGTGTAGGCTATGTTTAATACAGTATGTGACAATGATGGGTGGCATGTAGGCTTCGTATTAAAACAGTGTGTTTGATTTCAGGTAAGAGGATGTTTTAGTGTTACAGGGTTACTGACACTATGACTGATCATGATCATTACTGATCATCGTGGCCGGTGGAAAGAATACATTGCTCTGTAACGCCTCCCAGAGGGGAGAAGGTGGAACAGGTTGTATTCAGGCTGTGATGGGTCTGTACTGATGTTTCCTGACTCTGGAGGGAAAGACAAGTGTCCTGCTGGAGGATATGAACCACTCCATTATTTATTTTTTATTTATTTATTTAAGAAAAAAAAGAAATGAAAAAAACAATAATTTGCATGACATTTCACCTTGTGTAAAAACATGATTTCAAATGTAATTGCAAAGGCCCGTGAGTATTCTCATTTGCAGGCAGCGTAGTGAATTCGAAAATGAAAAGATTTCGTGTAATATTTATCTTTTAAATCCCACTTTACAAAATGTGTATACAGTGAGAGTGGTTGACATTTTTACAGTTTGTCCTACGCGATTGAACGCAACACCTTTCACTTTGTGGAATGACGTGTCAAGAGAGTGCCGGAAGCTTTCAGTCTGTCCAAAATGGCTTACCAGACACTACAACAGGAGTACTTACAGATTCCTGTTGTTACCAGGGCATATACAACTGCTTGTGTCCTCACAACCGCTGCAGTGGTAAGACTCATCCGTATTATCACCGTGTTGGCAGGGACATAGCTTGGTGCCGCCTAACATAGACGTAACGTCGTTACTTAGCTGCTAGCTGGTTAGCTATAGCACCTGCGAGAAGGATACGTGTCTCAACCTGGTTATCCAGAATGTTAACCCTCTAATTCAAATTATTAAAAGATTAAATCGCACCTACATGTGGCTGGAGCCTTGGATTCATTTAACCTGTAAACCAGAATTGTAAGCGCTCGCTAAATTGCGTTTCCGTAGCATAACTTAGTAGTTTACTGAGGGTTCACTCACTGATATGTCTTGTGCTGTTAATGCTGCCAGGTAACAGCTGACTCTATGCTGATCTCCAAGAAGGAACTAACACTGGACATCTTCCAGAGTCTGGCTAAACTATACTTGTCTGTGTGGTACTCTATGTGCTATATGTAAATATAAACTTAATATATTCTCTATGTCTCATGATTTTTATTATCTGTTATTACATACAGATCATGTGTCTATCTGTTTACTTAAAGAGTACTCTATTAACTACAAGTCCTGCATTCAAAGTTTTTCTTTGCATTCCTGAATTGTTATTAGTTAGGTGTATAGGCAGTGTTCATTTTGCAGAATCCTCTCTTTCAGAAATGTGTATTAGATAATTAGATAACTTGTATTACATTATTATTATTGTTGATGCGTTAATAAAGGTGTATGTAATGTTTCAGATGGACACAGTTGAGCCTATTCTAAATATCATCTTATACGCTTTGTTAATTACTACATTTAATTTAATGTTACAAACTAATTATATATTTCAGGGTAAATATGAAAATGCAAATATCCAGTAAATTAAATGTAGTTCAGTTTAAAATTACCGTATTTCTCTCTAAATTGCAGTGGAGTAGTAAGTAAAAAGAAAAAGAAAAGAAAGGTATCATTCATGAAGTGGAAATACTAATGTTAAACACAAGTACCTGAAACCTGTTCCTAAGCCCCAAAAATGGAGATATAGTATTTGGATTGGGCTCTAGACTGTTTTCTGCAGAAAGGCTGAAGGCGAAGCATGAGACCACAGACGGGTGACTACAGTCAGACAGAGGATGCTGCATCAGAGCCAGAGAAGAGCATTTAAAAATGAATTTATGTTATCTGCAATTGGACACAAAAACACTGATGCTGCTAATCAGAAAAATGCTAAATAACTGGCTATTATATACAGTTGTGTCTTGCTGCAGCCTTGAAATTGATAGGCCGGCTGAATCATTTGTTGGAGCCAGTAAAAGAGTTGTTTAGCTTGCTGGTTTTAGAGAGGCAGGGGGCTGAAATGTGAGAGGACAGTGACACCACTGTCATAAAAAATGACATGAAATATAAAAGTGATATGATAAAAGGTATTTGAGGGAAAAATGCCAGTAAAAAAATAAAACTGTCAGATGAAAGGCATCAGTGAAAACTGTATTGTTTTGCACTTGTTCTCACAGTGTGCTTGGACTGATATGTGTCAAAACAGTAAAATAATGTGTTGATGTGCAACCTTTGGTTTCTGATGCACAAATGTTGAAGAAGGCTCTTAGTCATCCAGTCATGGGAAATCTAAGTGCCGTATCGTAAGGTCAACTGGACTTGTTTCCCTTTCTTGAAGACGTCCCACCTCTCATCCAAGAGGCGTCTTCAGTTCTAGCTAACTGTGGGGGAGTTGCAAACTATGTGTGGGAGTGTCGTTACAGAGTCATTAGGGCCACTTGCGGGTTGTTGATCGAAACCAGCCTTCGTGTGGGTTGCTAGGGCTGGGTGAGCCCAGGTGTGAATGGTTGTTAAGCTGCCTGGGGAACAAACTCAGTTACACAAATGTTACACATTGATTAAGGGCATCGAGAGATTTCAAAAACAGCTGCTGAAACCACATTCAGTATTCAGAGACAAACTGTTGACTTTCCTCACAAGATGTTTTCACAGTTTCATCTCTACCACACACCACTGAAAGTTCTGTTACAAACAGCTGCTTCATGCTGCTGGAATCTACGTATTCAAAGGCCAGTAAAAATCCAAATTGTCTTTGGAAATTGTTACTTAAAGAAAAAAAAAACATAGATAAGTCGGTTTTGGAAAGTGTGCACATGAGGTTAGATGTAAACATAATGTAACCAGATCATATTGACTACATTAAGTCTACGAAAACAATTTCCCCCTGGGGATTAATAAAGTATTCTGAATCTGAACCTGAAACTGAATCTGAATCTGAATACCTGTATATAGACAAAAAGCAGAATATGGCTGTATGGACTGCTAGTTCTGTCATGTAAACCCTGTATTGTTTCCATCTCAAGATTCAAGATTCAAAGTGTTTATTGTCATATGCACAGTAGAGCATGCACCAAAATAATACCCCACAAATGTAGACTGTGGGATAAAATTGATTACCATAATTAGAAGTGGCCTCCATGAAGAGACTAACTTCTTTATCATCCCATGTAAATGCCTTATCCCCGCTAAGAGTTTAACCAGGGTGAGACTTATTTAAACAAGATCAGAAAAACTTATTGAACAACAGCACCTTTATCATCTTTAACATCTCTATAATCTTTGTTTTGTCTTCTTTCATAGCAACTCGAGATCATCACACCATTTCAGTTATACTTCAATCCGGATCTGATTCTAAGGAATTACCAGGTGAGTCATCTGAACCAGCTAGTGCCTGTCTTCATCCTCAGGAGGTGGATTCAAGGCACATAACATTTTTATACAGCCACCCGACATTAGCTAGTCAAAAAGTAGTGCTAAACCTAAGACCAACTGAAATTGTATTTGTTTGTCTGCCAAAGCACACAGGTGTCTGTCTCTACATAAATGTGGATCATATTTCAATACAGCCAATCAAATCTTTCATAAAACATTAACATCAGAGTTCTATTATAGGCACAGCAGTCAGTCAAACTAAGGTCACACCGAGCCAGACGGCAGCCTCCAACACAGGAGCAATGACTAAAATTAGCTTTAAAAAAAAATGCTACATTCGTATTGTAGAATCAGTTTTTGTCAAAAATACTGCACATCCATCATGTTTACAGAGACTGTCAGTGGATTTGTTATAGGGCACAGTCCTTTCAGAATCGACATCACGCTGTGCGCATGTGCAGTAGTCACATAACAGGACGCGCAATGTCAAGTACAGCAACTTAACTCAGTTCTTTCAGATTTGAGATGTGTTTTATTGTGTTTGTCATTGCATTTAAGCTAAAAGTTAAGATTACAGCACTTGATAACTTCAGGTTATCTGGTGCAAATTCCTGTATTTCTTTTATCGACATATATATCAAAGAAAACTGAAATATCTCAACGTCATTTTTGTCCGTTTTTTTTCTCTTAAACAAAATTTATAAAATGAATAAGGTTTCTGTCACTGAATGTTCATATTTCTTGTGGCCTCATCACTGTGTTGACTGTGTGACATTAAGCAGTTAAACAAAGCCTCTCGTCTCTAATAAAGTGCAGCTTGATAAATATTTTTGACCTGAGGAAATGACCTCTGGATGTGTTGATCTCACTCTGTGTGTGCATGTTATATACAGCTGAATGTTCTCCCTTTCTCTTTTTCTAGGTATGGCGGCTAATAACCAACTTCCTGTTTTTTGGTCCAGTTGGCTTCAATTTCCTGTTCAATATGATTTTTCTGTATCCTTCTCAAGTCTGACTTAATTTATTGTGTGTGTGTGTGTGTGTGTGTGTGTGTGTGTGTGTGTGCGCCCATGTTTAATACTATTATGTTAATCATTCATCATATCATTCAAACCACTGACATTAATAGGTATGATGTGGTAATTAGGTGATGATGATGAAGTCTGGATCATTCTCATGTCAGAATCTCTGTAGATTTCCTTAACGTTTGCTTTCAGGTACAGATACTGTCGTATGCTAGAGGAGGGCTCTTTCAGGGGACGCACGGCTGACTTTGTCTTCATGTTCCTCTTTGGTGGCCTTCTGATGACTGTATCCTTCACGTGAATGTGACATTAAAAAAGCATTTGAACTTGTAGATAAGGAAGCATAATTAACAATTCAGTCAATAATTACTTGCATTGGCCTCAATGTTGACAGCTCTCTGGTACAGCTAATGGTCCCTTTTGACTTCCACAAGTGATGTGTTTGTGCATGTGAAGCTGTTATTACAGGTCAGATCGCTTGATTACAATCCACTGCACTACTGTGTACAGGAACTAGTTAAATTAGGGCTGGTGCGATATATTGACGTAATCGATTACGTAAATATGTTGATTCATATGTTGAGGCTGGAATCACTGGATCCGACAGTGCAGTGGTGTGGGAGTGTCACTCCATGGTCTGTGTGTGTGACATGTTGGGAACCCCTGCTGATCAGTCTGCTGAAAGACGAAGCTATCGTTAGGTGCAACAAAAAAATAATCGTCAGGTGCAGCCCTAATTTCAACTGATTCTTATTTGAAGCTACCGTTTTTTCCTTAGTGCAAGCTTGTGGGATAGAGTACAGATGCTGCCAAATTAGTAGTGAGTGATGCAGAGATCAGAAAGTGGCGGATGATATGCCCCTCCCAAGTGTCATGCGCAGATACTTAGTGGTTTGCCACTGCTGATTATGATATTCTGCTGCTGCGTGCAATTTAAAAACACACACTCTTTTTACAGTTATACACCACTGGTGTGCCACATGCCTGTTGTTAATGGCATACCACTTAAACAGTGGTATGCTACTGGTTGATTGGCAGTGGTATATCAAAACAGTGGGTCTGTGTCAGTGGTGTTACGTAGGCACCTACATGACCAACCAGCATGCAGCGATTCTTACTGTCAGACCTTGAGGGACACTCTTCCTCCTTTTAAATATTCTGTATTTCTCCTGTTAGTAAGAAACATTTTGATCTGTGATTTGCTGATTTGAAATCATAAAGATTTAATTAGTTATATTGCACTAAACCCAAAAATACAGCTTCAACAGCTTTCATTTAATTTTTTTTTTTTTCATCCACATTGATAGCTATGGATTGGACCTCTTTTTATGCATACTGATACACTGTGTTAAATTATTTGTCAAGAAATAAGTCTGAATGCCTTTATGTACAGGCAGCATGGCGGCACAGTGTTTAGCGCTGTTGCTTAACAGCAAGAAGGACCTGGGTTCGAGACCTGGCTGAGGCAGAGCCTTGCAGAGTGTGTATGTTCTCCCCGTGTCTGTGTGGGTTCTCTCCGGGCACTCCGGCTTCCTCCCACAATCCAAAGACATGCAAAAGTTAGGTTTATCAGTGATTCTAAATTGTCCGTAGGTGTGACCATGAGCGTGAATAGTTGTATGTCCCTATACATCAGCCCTCTGATGAACTGGCACCTTGTCCAGGGTGTACCCCACCACCCAGTGTCAGCTGGGATCGGCTCCAGCCCTTCGTGACCCTGAAAAGGATACGCGGTTTCAGATAATGGATGGACTTCAAATACCACATAACATAAACTGACTTTTACTGAAATTCCACTGACCAGTGGCACTTTTCATTAGCAGATACTGTGTAAAACTGAAGCTCTTACTTGATAATAACCACTCATTGTGTCTAGCTGTCACTGATGTTATGAACACTAACTCCACCTTGCTTGTTCCTGAGGCACAACAGTAACTGGCCATCAATATTATAATTTACATGCTAGAACCTATTTAAAATAGCATCTTTTGGCACCAGCTTTGTTCAGTCTTCACAGTATTTATTTACCATGTTCCTTAACAATGGTTTCAGATATTTGGCACCTTTGTGAGTCTGGTGTTCCTGGGCCAAGCTTTCACTATCATGTTGGTGTACGTGTGGAGTCGGAGAAACCCAAACGTGCGCATGAATTTCTTTGGCTTGCTGAACTTCCAGGCACCCTTTTTGCCCTGGGTGCTGATGGGATTCTCACTCCTCCTGGGTAACTCCATCATCGTGGACCTTTTAGGTACCTCTCACTCTCAGAATTACTTAGTGCTTTGGTGAAACGCTAAGAACCAAGTGGAAGTGGTTTGTGGTGTCCAGTATGAATAGTGCTAGTGTTATTAAAAAAAAAAAAAAAAAAGATTTAATTTAATTTTTTTTATCTTTCTCGAGGTATCGCTGTTGGTCATGTCTACTTCTTTCTGGAGGATGTTTTCCCCAACCAGCCAGGTGGTGGAAGGTGGCTGAAGACCCCATCTATCATGTAAGTTCATGTCAGAAACACAGTGAGGGCACCTCAAACAAGGAAACTAAAAAGAAGGATTATTAAGTCATGCTTTACTTGATGCTAGACTGTGGTGACAGTTCTTTTGAAGCCTGTGGTGGATGAATGGCGAAGCACGCTCAAACCCAACAGAAGAAATGCCTGTATTAAATGAAATAACACACTTCAAAGAATAGCTAACGACTGATTTTTCCAAATGCATGTTCATTTATTTGCTGATGGTCTCCACAGAGTATCTACACATGATGAGTTTTGGATAAACAAATATTCCGCATTCCTTCTCTCTTCCTTTATTGTGATCTGGAAGCTGATTGACAGAGCTAATAATAGTTAGCATATTCAAATGAAATGTGTCCGACCATTAATATTCATTGGTAGGCGATAAACTAACTCTTAGCTATAAAACAAAGGAATACATTTTTATGGATATCAGAAACTTGTAGAAAAACTACCTTTCTTGATTTAACAGCTGTGCAGAGATGTGTTGTCTGTTTGGTGTGGCCTTAAGAATCATCACACCGACAATGAACAGTTCGTCTTAGAGCTGCCACCTCCTATGTGTGTCTTTAGAAATCCCTCATCCTCCTCCTCCTCTGTGTGTCTCCCACAGAAAGATGCTGTTCGACACTCCAGAGGAGGATGCCAACTACAACCCCCTGCCTGAGGAGCGCCCAGGAGGCTTTGCATGGGGAGAAGGACAGCGCCTTGGAGGTTAAATATGCCCCCTGATCAGGTCACTTCCAAGGACATTCCCTCAGAGAAATGAAGGGGACAAACATGGTCTTTGTTTTTGACGTGTTTGTTTAGTTCTGGATGAAGAATGCCAAACAACCAGAACTGGTTTGGAGATAACCGTCTGTTGTGTTTGTATTTGGGCTTAAATCATCCTCAGAAACTCTTCTTGATGCCAGATCGTTGCTCTAAGACTATTGGAGAGAACTCAAGCTTCGAATGGAACTTTGGACGGTGAGCCTTTGGGCTCAGGTGATGTTTGTCTTCATCTCAGAAAAAATATTGATATACAGCCACTGTCATATGAAAGAGGGAAACATGACAGCAGTAAAATATTATCCGAATGAATTTATTCAGATGGCAAGTGCTTTTTTTTTTCATTTCACTTTTTTAAAAAATAAATGTGTGTGGCAAATTATGTTTTGGTTTTCATCTCTTTGAAATGAGGTAGTATTGCATGAAACCAAAGACTTCTCAACAAATTAGTTGAATTTATTTAGTCCAGCTTTTGGGGGGTTTTCATAGCTGTACTCCATTTTCATTTCATTTCATACAAGCAGCCATAAAGAAACAGTTTCACCCAAAAATGAAAATTCAGTCATCTACTCACCCTCTTGTCAATGGAAAATCAGGCAAAGTTTCTTTTTTTTTTTTACAAAAAATGTCTGGAGCCTAACAGCAAGGTAACATTGCAGCATTCTCCTAAAGAGCTGAAGTAGCTGGGGACTTGTTTTAAAACAGAAAAGTAGTAACAAAATTGCTCCCTACAGCTCATCTGGTATAACCCAAGTGTTTTCAAATCAATTTGGGAGCTGGGAGCTTCCGCAGTGCTGGAGGAGCTCTGTGGAGCCATTTAACTTTATTTTTCTCTGGATTTTTGTGTTGATGTCTTCAGTGAGCCGTTTTGTTGTTTTTTCCGTTTTAAGAAAAGTCCCCAGCTACTTCAGTTGTTTAGGAGAATGCTGTTTTGCTGTGAAGCTCCAGAAATGTTTTGTGGACTATAAAAACTTTCCATCAACACAGGAGGAGATAACGACTGAATTTTGGGTGAACTGTTCCATTAAATCAGCTATTTAGGTAGGCAGTAAACAATTAAATACTCAGTCCATTGTAAAAAAAAAAAAATAAATAAATAACAAGTGTATTATTTGCCAATTATTTTATGTGATAATACTTTTAACTGATTTTGCACACATGTAGACTTTGTCTATGTTATCATGTGATCCTGGTTACTAGCCCCACAGCATGTATGGAATGGGTTATAAAATAGTCAGGAATGTTTGGCCAATTTTTTTTTTGCTCATGAGTAGGAATAAGAGGAGTTATGACTTGTAGTGACACATATGTTCCATGAGGTGTAGGAATAAACATTTGGTTTATTAAGGGATGCCATGAAGGCCTTACAATTAACATAATGTATGGGATTTCAGTGTCATCTTTACATCCATATATCCATGTTTGTGCTTCACGTGTTTTGTGTTAATCTATATAAATATTGAGTTTTTATTGTAATACTGCACAAATTTACAAGAACTTCTGAGTTATCCCCAATGAGGTGGAAATACTAGATAACCTTCACAGATAAAGACGAGTTCAATCTGATCCCAATTTAGATCAGTAGGGGGCGGTAATGGGCTTTAGAAATTGATCCTCTACATTGAAATGAATTGAGAGTAAGGCTAATGTCGCGTTCGTGATTTTCGGAAAAGAAATCTCACTAGGCGTCAAACGCCATATCGCTGATGTATTGACTGTACACCGGGACGTTCATGAAAAGTTGTAGATTTAGGTTAATCGGCTTCTCTTCATGTCGTTTTACACGTATTGAGCAGACATTCTCCAAGTTAATGTTTTTGTTTTATAATGCAGAAAGTTGAAGCGAGCGCTTTTTTCAAGGGGTTCTCTGGTTTCCCAGCTTTATCGCAGGACTCGAACACACGTGAAGAAGGGAGAGCAGCATAGTAGTTAGCTGGTTAGCGACTGTGTAAAGATGCAATTGGCTCTCAGTAAAACGTTTGGCCAGAAGCCAGTTAAATTCCAGTTAGAACAAGATGGGGACTTTTACATGGTTGGGTCGGAGGTATGTGACTATCTATTCATTGACTTTTAATGCCGAGCGCCCTCACGTTAGCCTCAGTGTCCATTCTTCTGGCTAGTGAATGCTAACATGCTAACGAGCCCAATTGATGGCTGCATAAACAAAGAAATGCGTAAAAATGAAGAGCGGGTTATAACAGAGTAAAGTCAGGCCAACAACCGGCAAATCAAAAATAATGCACGTTGTTCCAAGTCCAACGGCTAAAAGCTAACCTAACAGCTTTTGCTTTTAGCTGTAACTTCTGGCTGCAGCCTGCCTTTGAGAAAGGAACTTGTACTGGACTAACGACACTAAATTACACGAAGTAGCTTGCATAAGAGTTCTGTGTTTGAAAAAAAATAATGTCACCCCCCAGTGTTCATCGACGTCTGATATTTTACCATCAGCAGTCAGAAAGTTTTTGACGAAAAGAAACAATAGTACAGTGAGTACTCTGTTGTACTAACTGGCGGTGTGAAGCGAAGCACCTGGTCATCGTGCTTTTGGTCTGTGTGTTATGTGAGCGAAAACATTTTTTAAAAGGCTTTATTAAATTACATTTACAACTGTTACCTTTTGGTCTACCCAGACCAAGTTGAGATAGAGATAAACACAGTGTCACTAAACTAGATGCATGTTTGAGACTCTGGAAGAAAGTGACTGAAGCTCCTATGATCTGATGAGACGTAATATTCAGACTAAGCACTAATGATTGGTAAACAACACAACATCAGCATCGTGAAGTGCAGGGATGCTTCCTCACAGCAGGCCCCGAAGGCAGCAAAATATAGAGAATCCTGAGGGAAAACCTGCTGCAGGGAAGTCTGCAAGACAACCGCAGCTCAGGAGGAGATTTCAAATCCAGCATCTATCAACAACAATCGTCCTCCCTCCACTTGAAACTGGACAGTGTCCAAATATTATAGTGTCCAAATATGTAAAACTGACCTGTCCACTTTGAATTGAGGCTGTGAGGCTGCCAAAGTTGCCTCAACTCAATATTTACTTGAAAGAGGAAAAAGGCTTTAGCATAGACTTACTGTATGAAATCTTTTATAATTTTTTATAAAGATTCAGAGCTATGTAGGCAGTTTGCATTATCCTGCAAGACCACTCATGTTTCCATCTGTTTTTAAAAAAAATCTTTTATTGATTTATTTTTTACTGAAAGACTTGCCTTCTGCTCACCAGGTGGGAAACTATCTGCGCATGTTCAGAGGCTCTCTGTATAAAAGATATCCATCTTTATGGAGGAGGCTGGCCTCGGTGGAGGAGAGGAAGAAAATCGTAGCATCATCACATGGTGAGCCTTGTTTTTGTTCTTTTACAGTGGACATTGAAAAAAGCAGTTTGCACTACTAGTCTGGAAGTCCATAGGTTATATGCAATGATTGCTGCTACCTATGGTTCTATTATTGTAGGTGAAAATGTTTTATGTGACTCAAGTGGCCACTTAGACTAGTGACTTATCAATTATCTGAAACAAAATGTGTGAAGTGAAATAAGCTCTAACATTATTAATACTCTTGATTTTCTTCAAATTGTTGAATGTCATTTATATTATAAATAGACTTTGTCTTTTTGGAGTTTATCAGGGAATATCCTCTGACATAAAGGAGATGATGAAACTGGTGAACTGATGGTTTTCATGGCCAGAACACCATGGTTAACCACAGAGCACCAGCTAAAGAAACACAGCTTTCGTCAACATCAACATTGCAAAGCAATTTTTACCATTGTGTACTTTAGATTTACCACTTAAAGGTCCAGTGTTTAGGATTAGAAATGGAATATATTATTCCTAATCATGTTTTCATTAGTGTACAATCACCTGAATAAAGAATTGTTGCGCATTTGTTATTTGAGAATAAAACTTTGGTCCTCTTCCACAGTGTCCGCCATGTTTATACAGAACAGACAAACCAGTCACTCGCTCTAGAGAGGGCTTTTTGTGTTTTTCACATTTGTTATTGGCCAGCGTAGGGGAGGGTCAGACAAGATCTTTTTAATTGGTTGCAGTCTGCAACCTCACCACTAGATGTCACTAAATCCTTCACTCTGGACCTTTAAGTTGATATGCATCTCTGTTTTCTTGCCCATTGTCCATCTGTAGCCACTAGTGTTACTCTGCTGAAGGCCTCAGAATGTGAAGAGATCTTCGAGGGTAATGATGAGAAATACAAGGCGGTGTCCATCAGCACAGAGCCCCCAGCTTACCTCAGGTAATGTCTATCAGATGATGGCTGACTGAAACCTAAACGTTGAACTAAAAAAATAAGTTTGAGAATAGTGAATGTGTGGTTCGTTGACCTGCTTTGCACTGGCCCCAAATACTTTTCAGAGCAAATATAACAGTTGAAATGAATGAAAGAAAACAACTGAGAAAATGGCCCTGATAATGTCATAGTGATGTCAGCATTACCTCAGTTTGCGTTTCAAGACGACAGAATTATAACAGAATTTAGTCTGCATATCTTAATCTTTTAATTGTGAGTCCCCAAATTTTATTGAGGTGTATACTAAATAGTTTGTGTACCGTCAACATTGTGTTTTGTCCTTTCTCTATAGAGAGCAGAAAGCAAAGAGAAGCAGTCAGTGGGTCCCCACGCTGCCCAACAGCTCTCATCATCTCGATGCCGTGCCTTGCTCCACCACCATCAACCGCAACCGAATGGGCCGTGACAAGAAGAGGACCTTCCCCCTGTGGTGAGAGCGATGTTTATTTGTCAGTCTAGCAAAAAGTGCAACAGTATGGCTCATGCCTCCCCAGAAAAAAGGGGACATGGAGAGATGGAGAGACAAAGACACCAAATCGAGTGAATATATATTCCACAAAATAATTGATTTATTGAACATCAAAATATTTGGCAATTAATTGTTGACAACTAATCAATTAATTGTTGAAGCTGTAAAGCAGTACTGATCTTAATGTGTAAGTGGTCAGGTCATATTAGAAGAAGATTTAGAATTGCTTGAAAAACAGTAGTACTCTAACAATAAGTTCTGTTGTGTCTTGTGTCTCACTCAGCTTTGATGACCACGATCCTGCAGTGATCCATGAGAATGCTGCCCAGGTCGAGGCGCTGGTCCCCATTCGTCTAGATATGGAGATTGATGGACAAAAACTGCGAGATGCCTTCACTTGGAACATGAACGGTAAATTTATACATTAGCTAGCTCCAAAACATACAGTATGGTTTCCTGTCTAATTCTTCTACTGTGTCAAGTTTTTCAACTGTGTAACTTTTGTCTGACCTCACCAATCTGCTCTTTCTCAGAGAAACTGATGACCCCGGAGATGTTTGCTGAGATTTTATGTGATGACCTGGATCTGAACCCTCTGGCCTTTGTTCCCGCCATTGCCTCAGCCATTCGCCAGCAGATAGAATCCTACCCCACCGACAGCATACTAGAAGAGCAGGCAGACCAGAGAGTCATCATCAAGGTCAGTGCTGAACCAAAGGAATAATAATTCCTCATAAATATCAGGTAGCTTTACAGGAATATACTAGAACAGTCACCAAAATTATTTTTTTGTTGACGTTTTAAAGCGAGAATGAACATAAACTACATAGAATAAATAATACATGAACATGAAGAAAACAGTACATACATACTTGGATAAACAATGGGAGGGTAAAGAATGTGTTTCTGGTGCTCATTGATTCAAAGTCTGGTCTGATCTTCATCTCCGTCCCCACCAGATCTCCAGCAGTTAGTCTGATTAGAACAAGACTTCTTTGGGGCAGGGGTTCAGTAATACTGAATGACATTCTACCAGCTAAATTCCTTCCTAGATGCATAGCTTGTTGTTTTCCACTGTCTAAATATCTACTCCCACTTGTCTTGTTTGATTTTCAGGTTGGATATTGCAAGTGAACAGCCCTTCTCAAGTTCAGTCACAAATTGTTAATTGGGTTGAGATCAGGACTCTGACTCAGCCGACATTAGGACACTCACATTGTTGTTCTCAAGCTGTCCCTGTTTGGCTTTATGTTTGGGGTTATTGCCTTGTTGAAACACAAGTCTTCTCCCAAGTCGCAGATGTCATACTGACTGTTTCAGGTTGTTTTGCCAGGATTTTTCAACAACAGCAAGCAACCCCGCAATGTGTTGTGTTTGATGGCCAAGAAGTTAAATTTGCAGATAACTGATTTCAATTTAAAATATAACAATGGTTTTCTGTTGCTCTCTGTCAAAAAAGCCTAATTAAATCTATTGTGATTTGATGGTTTAAGACAATACAGCACCCCGAAGGAGGTGAAAACCCCTTGAAATTTGCCCTGACTCAGCCCTGCTGCAACTGCTGACTACACTGTTAAGCAGCCAAACTGCAATACTTCCTGTTGTTTTAGATCACCAGCATGCACCTGTCCCTTTCACCTCATACAGTATCTTTGCCTCTCCCTTCACAGCCCTCTTCAACTAACCCGTGCCCTCCTGTGGAGGCACCTCACAGTTTGAAAACATATGCTTTAGAAAGAGCCCTCCAATTGTCTGCACACAGACTGCACATCTTATATTGCTTGTTGTTATCTCGTCAAGACTATCCTGTTTTTCCAGTGGTGGAAGAATGTCGGGCCTTTTTCTCACGAAGTGTTGAATTGAGATTTAGCCATTGTAATTTTAAAGACAAGGGAATCAAAACCACAAATACCACTGGTATATATGTAGGAAGTTGGTATAAAAACATTGAAGTGTAGATAATGTTTATCTTGTTCCTCAGCTGAACATCCACGTTGGAAACATCTCTCTGGTGGACCAGTTTGAGTGGGACATGTCAGAGAGAGAGAACTCACCGGAGTCGTTTGCACTGAAGTTGTGCTCTGAGCTTGGTCTTGGAGGAGAGTTTGTTACCACTATCGCCTACAGCATTCGCGGTCAGCTCAGCTGGCATCAGAGGACTTACGCTTTCAGGTCAATCATCCACTCACTTTAAAAAAGTTGTTAAAATCACATGATACAGTTGTAGTCTCCCTAACTGTTGAGGCATGTTTTTTTGTGCCTACACCTCTCTAAACAGCAACTGTTTGTGTTTGACGATGGCTAGTGTTGTAATTTGTCTACAGTGAGAACCCACTCCCCACAGTAGAGATTGCCATCCGCAACACAGGCGATGCAGATCAGTGGTGCCCCCTGCTGGAGACCCTCACAGATGCTGAAATGGAGAAGAAGATCCGAGACCAAGACAGGAACACAAGGTGAGACAGTAGGATACAAAAAGAAGGTCAGACTATTCAGTGAATGTATAGAGTCTGTGGTGGAAAGTTTCCATCAACTCATTAAGAACATGTATATCATGGCAGTCTTCAGTTCCAATGATTTCTACAGCTCCCAGTTGTCTGTGATGGAATGGATTGTGGAACACAAACTAATTTGTCACAAAAATCATGAATGAGGTTTGGTTCAATAATGAATTCCTCTGAAAATGTGACCAAATCTACTGGATCAAAAATACACATACAGTGAATTGAACGATCAGTTTTGGTGGTTATATAAAGCTATGTGAATCAAATGTTCTTTGTAGCATGGCCTCTTAACTTCTTCTGAGTGGTTCTGATTGATAACAGCTGGGGATTTTCTGGGCCCATTTTAATAGGGCTTGTTTGAAACAGCCATTAGACTCAGCCACAAACATGGGGGATGGGAATGGGACAATGGGAAAGTCTAAGGAGCTCAGCATTGATTTAAAAGAGCTCATTACTGATTTGTACAAGTCAGGAAATCATGTGGAGCCATTTCAAAGCCATTCCCAAGATCAACTGACCAAACAACTGTTTGTAAGTATGAAGTGCATGGAACAGTTGTGTCACTGCCACGATCAGGAAGAGAACACAAACTATCACCTGCTGCTGAGAGAAAACTGGTCAGGATGGTCAAGAGTCAACCAAAACCCACCAAAAAGCAAGTCTGCAATGAATTAGAAGCTGCTGGAAGACAGGTGTCAGTGTCCACAGTCAGTTTTACATCACCATGAGCTGAGAGGCTGCTGTGCGAGAAAGAAGCCCTTGATCCAGACACAGCACCTTAAAGCTGGACTGAGAAAAAAAAAAAAACTGGACAAAGGAAAAAACCTTCTGGAGGAAAACTCTGTGGTCACAGGAAACACAAACTGAGTTTGAAGGAGAGAAGGTGAGGCCTTTTACCCAAAGAGCACCATACCTACTGTGAAGCATGCTGCTGGTAGTATTATGCTGTGGGGCTGTTTTGCTGCCAGTGGATCTGCTGCTCTAAAGAAAGTACATGGAATAATGAAGAAGGAGGATTGTCTCCAAATTCTCCAGGAAAACCTAAAATCCTCAGCAGAAGATTGGCTCTTGGGTGCAGTTGGGTGTTCCAAAAGGACAATGATCCCAAACACACATCAAAAGGAATGACTGAATCAGGCTAGAATTGAGCTTTTGGAATGGCCTTCATAAAGTCCTGACTTGAACCCCATCAGAACATGTGGACTGTGCTGAAGAAACAAGTCTGTGCCAGGAAGCCAAAAAATGTAGCTGAATTTTACTGATTCTCTCAAGAGGAGTGGTTAAGAATTCAGCCAGAGGACTACCAGAAGCTTATGGGTGGCTATCAAATGCACCTAATTGAGGTGAAAATGGCCAAGAGATATTTAATCAGATATTAGAATTACTGTATGTATATTTTTGATCCAGCAGATTTGGTCACATTCTATTCCTATAATAAATGTATTATTGAACCAAACTTCATGAATGCTTTGGTGACAAAGTAGTTGTCTGAAGACTGTTACAGAGTGTTTGGTCAGTATCACGTCTCTCCTTCGCCCGCCCATGAAGTAAGAGAGAACAGAAAGTTTCTGGTATCCATCCCCTCTTTATCCAGTAAGGACAGAGAGCTCCATAAATTGGCAGTTGTGTCTGCTTGTGAACACACAGATAGCAGGATTGCTTGTCTAACTACAGGATTATTATTATTATTATCTGATTCTCAGATCATTCTTATCTCTGAATTCTTATTACATTGTGAATTTTCTTTTCTAGGCGCATGAGACGACTGGCCAACACGGCTCCATCCTGGTAGAAAGCGACATGAAGCTACATCAGATGATGTGTCCTCTGGAGTTCCCCACACAGGTCATCAGCAAAGCATTGATGAAGCATCTGGACACTGATGGAAGCATGAATGAACTCACATGTGGTCAGTCTCCATGGACACCCCACCGACTGGACACAACACACACACATCCAGGCATTCCTCTGCACACAGGTCACCGTTTTTCACTCTGCCTGTAGCACATCACTCATGGCAGTTCAGATCAAAGCAGCATTAATGTTACATTGAAGGTGTTTTATGTCCGCTACACACGTTACCGCTACACACCACACCATGCATTCACATCACTTGTGTCAAGCCACAGTACAGGACACTGACTGAGTTTACTGTATCTATATGACTGGTTAGTGAAATGACATCTTAGTTGTGCTGTTACATTGATCTGGACAGCATTGTCAGGACAACTTTCACATCTGTTGAATTCTTCAGACCTTTATCACATGTGTAACAGAGGTCTATCTTAAGTTATATATGTGTCTATGATTGAGCATGTTAATGTAAATCCTGACCTAATCAACTTCTGTAGGTGTTTTTCACAGCAGACATTTGAACACCTTGGAAAGGAAGGAGTTACACAGGTAGATCTAAAGACAATAACAATGGCTCTGTGTCTCAGGACTGACTCACAGAACCACATGCAATGAAGTTATAAGTAATATTAATATTAACATTCAAAGGCCCCCATTCCCACTCGCCATGTCAAGTGTCTTGTATCTGGATACAATCTTCATTAAATTTAAGACATTTTATTCACACTCAACAAACTTAAGTGTCTCTGTTGGTCACATCATAAAGGTGTGATTCTACTGCTGTTATCACATGCACAGAGAACACGGGCCATGGATGTAAGAACATCAGGCAGTGAGTGGATATTTCCATAGACTGCTTACTGACATAGTGACGCTATTAGAAGAAGAAATGATAAGTATACTTTTTGGTCACACAGATGCATTTACACCTGTTCAACATCTGGCTAGAATGTGTCTCAGTCGGTCTGGGATGCATTTGAAGTGGCTCTGTGTGTAAAGTGAGTGTGTGTCTGTTGTTCCTTGACTCATTCTCCAAGGAAAACAGTGAAAAAGTGTCAAATGTGTTTTTCATATATCACTGAAGGCTACATATCTTTGAGTTTTGGACTGTTTGTCTGACTTTTGAAGATGTCACCATGGGCTCTGAGAAGTTGTGATGAGCCTTTTTTTCACATGTTGGTATTTTATTGACTGAACTATTCAAACTGGCCTTGGAAAACAAATCTTGGTTACTGGATGACACCCAAGAAATATGGTAGCACATAATGCCGCTATGATTAGAGTTTTAATAATTCTGATCAATAGTCATTTAATTCATGTGAAACATTCCATAATCATAAAAAAATATTTCACATAGGAGCTTCAGTTAACATTGATGAGCTCCATTACAGTGTATTGGCTTCTCCGTTATACTGTGGGTGATGTTAGTGTTTTTACCTGACTGAAATGACCAGCGTGCATGTGTCAAATCAAACTGCAGCAATCCCTGATAATGTAACTGCTGTCCAGACAGGTCTTCAGACAGTGAAAGTGGCTTGGATCTGTCAAGAGTTTTCACATTCTGGTCATGGTACCAATTCTGATCAGTTCTGTGTGCCAGTGTTCATCTGCATGCTAAAACATAGGTAGTTCATACTGTAGCCTGTGCATGAGGGACTAACTATTCCCACTGTTACTTCTGTTTGCGCTGTGCCTCACATTACATCAGTGTCAGCAGACTGGAGCCTCTGTGTTACTACAAGTGTTGTTGGTAGTATAGAGGGGAAAAACAAGCTGACAAGAACCAATGGTGTCTTTTAAAGTGATGATTTTCAACTTGAACATACTCCAGAGAATGATGTTAATGTATGTACTGTTGCTCCTTGTTCTCTTCTTTTGTAAAATTGCTTTACCTTTATAGTGGACTTGTTTTTATATGAAAAATAACAATAAAGAAAACCTGTTGAAAACGTGTTGTTTTGTTAACCTGTGTGTCTTTTTAATTTGAGTATTACGTTGATTTCTCACCAGTTGTTCATCACCAGATGAATAACTTCAAGTGTGCAGCTGCAGTTGCCTGTTTAGTTATCAGTCACCCTCTAAACCATACATTTTTTGAGTGAAAGAGGAAGACTTCGTCAAAGCATTGATTGAATCTGAATCTGGGCGTGTATAAGTCACTCTGAAAAAAATTGGGGTCTTAAACGCACAGTATGTCATTTGTGCAGCTATCGGGGACTCGGTCAAAACAAAAGACTGCAGATGTGTGGGATCATGGGAGCTGGGGTCTTTGTCAATCAGGCAGATATGTTCATGGACAACATAATATTTTAAGATTTTATTCACATTAGGTTCAGTCACATTGATCAAGTTCATTCCTCACTATGTGACCCTTTCTTGGAGTTGTAGTGATTTGTTCAGACTTCACCTCGACCCCGCATTGCATGAAAGTATCTGCACTTGTATGTTCATATCGTTAGCACTTTAATCATAGCACTTATGCACTTGAAGTATCCTTGATAAATGGCAACTACGATCCTCAGATGAGGGCTTGACAGTTGTTTCTATATTTCGTTTTACTCCATCCACGGTGATATGTCGTGGTTTCTTTCTTGTGACAAATGTACTTCTTGTACGTCGCTTTGGACAAAAGTGTCTGCTAAATGCCCTAAATGTAAATGTAATGGTAATGTTTCATTTTTTTATTTTTAAGTGTTTGTTACATATTAACACTTTATAAGAGCTCCACAGATGGTTCACACCCAACCCAAGATGCTTCATGTCATTTTTAAAACTTTTTTTATGGTGTTTACGAATGATATCCCAGATGTCATATCTGATGTAATCAACTTAACTGTTGTAATACACCAGTCAAAACTTTATGGGAGAGTGGCAAAGAGAAAGTCGCTGTTGAAGAAAGCTCAAAGAAAGCTTAAATCTCCACTAGAGTTCACCCAAAGTCATGTGGGAGACTCCAAGGTCCACTGGAAGAAGGTTATTTGTTCTAATGAGACCAAAATTGAGCTTTCCGGCCATCAGACTAGTTGCTATGTTTGGTGGACACCAAGCACTGCACATCATCACAAACACATCATCCTCACAGTGAAGCATGGTGGTGGCAGCATCATGCTGTGGGGATGCTTCTTAGCAGCAGGCCCTGGAAGACTTGTAAAGGTAGAAGGTAAAATGATTGCAGCAAAATCCTGGAGGACAACCAGATTCAGTCTGCAAGAGAACTACAACTTGGGAGAAGATTTATTTCCAGCAAGACAATGACTTGAAACATACAGGGAAAGCCACACAGAAATAGTTTAAAGACAACAAGGGTAATGTTCTGGAGTGGCCGAGTCAAAGCCCAGACCTCAATTCAATAGAGAGAATTTGTGGCTGGACTTCAAAGAAGACTGGAGAAGAATGGAGTGTAATTGCAGCGTCCAGATGTGCAAGCCTGATTGAGACCTGTCCACACAGACTCAGTGCTGTGATTGAGGCCAAAGGTGCTACTAAATGCAATCACTTATTTTACATCACATGTTTTTAATTAATTGACATTACTCTGCAAGAAATCTGTTGATTTTTTTTTCTTTTACATTTTTTGTCAAATGGCAGGATATAAAACGAGAGATGACCATGACTCCTATTATAAAAGCATTAAAAGGAGCAAACAATTAAGACGTGAAACTCTTTTATAGGCACTGTATATCTCCCTTCACTGTATTCAGTGTAGTATTTCACTTAACTCAAAATATCAGTGCCAGCCAAACACCTGAGTCATTTACCTGCAGTCAGTTCATAGATTTCAGTATCAGAAGCCAAGCATTAGAACTATTATACACTTGAAACAATGATCTGAATCTTACATGTCTGATCATATGCAGCCATCTGCACATACCAATCTAACCACAGCAGGATGACTGGAACATGACTCACGTTCTAAAGATAGGAGGAAAAACATGTAAAAAATCAGCATGTCTAGTGGAGCATTCTACACTTATAGCGCAGTGTGCAGCCGTTCATTTGTAAAACTCCGAACCACAGTTTGTTTCTTCTCAATAACTGAAACAACTGAACAACTTGAAAAATCCTTGAAAAGCTGTTGCAGAATAAAAATACAACCCTGATTCCAAAAAAGTTGGAATTTGCCTAATTCATTTTGACAATCAACTGAAAACCGTACAAAGGAAATATATTTAAATCTTTATCTTATCAACTTAACATATACATTATCACTCCCTTTAAAAGTTTGTGCTCACCCCAACTTTTTTGTTTTCCATGAAAACTCGCACTTTAATTTATCTATTGAGTTTCCAAATGAAAAGAAAGTATAGACAAGACATTAACGAGGTTAGAAAAAATGATTTTTACTTGAAATCGTAATTTTTGTCCATCAAAGTTTGCTTTCATCAAAGAATCCTCCATTTGCAGCAGTTATCAGCCCTTTAGACCTTTGTCTTTCTAGCTGTCAGTTTGTAGAGGTAATCTGAAGAAACTTCACTGCATGCTTCCTGAAGCACCTCCTACAGGTTCCCCTGACACATCAAACTTGTCTGTCTATAACAGAGTCTTCCTCCGTCCAATGTCTGTCTTCCTTTGCCCATCTAAAACTTGTCTTTCTATTCTGGTCAGCGCCAGTTTGTGCTTTTGTTAGGTGGGAGTAATACACAACATTGTATGAGATCTAGTAAAAATACATACGTTATAACTTGTAGGCAAGCAGCAGCACCTCAGAGGTTATAAATCATATATTTTTCTACTTTTCATCATGTTTCTTTTTTCTTTTGGTTCCTCTATGTCCCTCTTACACTCATAAGTGGTGTTTAATAAGTGACTCATGACCATCATGCTTCTACTAAACTGGTACTCGAAGAGTTTACAAATAACAAATGCACAGCAGTCCTGTGTGAACATGTGTAGACCTGCTGACCCTCAGGGAGAGTTCCTGCGACTCAAACTGCAGACAGCACATTTATCTTGAGGTGCTCTCACCACAACTGTGCAGCGAATAACTGAGCCTACTTTCAAGGGATTTATGACTGATTTTGATTAGTCCTTGTGGCCATTTAGCATACTGTGCAGACATTAAGATGCCAAGGCAGGATGATAAAGTGGTGCATCTCATTTTTAAGGGGTTACACAAAACTACACACATCAGTTGCTGTGTGGCTACATCCAACCTAAATCAGGGACTTTCAGTGTGACACTCATAAATGTGTGATGAAAACTGGATACAATGTTGGAGGAGCCAACGTTCAGAGAGAGAGAGAGAGAGAGAGAGAGAGAGAGAGAGTATTTACTTTAGACTCAATAAACTCATAAAGAAGGCTGGCTCTGTGATTGGCTGTAAACTGGCTGTAAACTGGACACTCTGGAGGCTGTGGTGGAGAGGAAGACACTGAAAAAACTGTTATCCATCATGGATAATCCTTTCCACCCTCTCCACCTCACACTGGTCGGACAGCGGAGCACCTTCTCCAAAAGGCTGCTTCAGCTTCGCTGTCGTAGCAACAGATACAGGAAATCTTTCCTGCCACAAGCCGTCATTTACACAATAACTCTCTCACCTCTGCCTGACAGAGAGAACTCTGATCGCTCTACTGTTTTTATTCCGTTTTTAACATGTTTACACCTGCACATTCTAGGTTCTTTTAAGTCTCTTTATCTATTTATATTACATGTGGTTCTATTTTTGCACAATCATATGTATATTTTGGTCTGTTATTGCACATTTATAGGAATTGTTTATTTCTTGTACAGTTGTGTAGATTATTTTGTTTATAGTATAGTCTGCACATAAGTCTGCATAATTCTATTCTATTCTATTCTATTCTATTCTATTCTATTCTATATATTTGTTTTTTTTGTTTTGTTACTTTATATAGATTTCAGTGTCAATAACATTGAACATCAGACATTGTTGAGCATTCCTTGACATAGGGCTTTTCATTCTATTTACCTGTTTCAATAGCATCTGGTTATATGGTATGCTTGGGTCTTCAGATACAACATAACTGGACTCCATCTTTGTAGAAAAAATTCAATTTCCATTTGCAGTTTTGCTGTTGTGTACTCATTATATAGACTTGTTTCAGTCTTTTTGTCAGTTACAGTTATGATTTTTCATGCAATCAATAGGAGTTAACACAGTATATACATCTCATCTTTTCCTGTTACATTTTCTGGAGGTACTCCCAGTACTAATAACATAGGATCCATTAGAATGGCAATGTTCATTATCTTTTCAATCTCCCCTTTTATATCCTGCCAATATGCCTGTAATACTGGACAGTCCCAGAAGACATGTGAATGATCTCCCGTCATCCTACAATTCCTCCAACAAAGTGGAGATCCTTAATCTTAATAAAATGTTGATTACCAGTGCAGTCCTGAAAAATCTATTCTATATCTATAAATTTTGCCTTCCAATCAAATTCCTTCCATAGATTACTGTTAATGCCTTTGTGACTATTCATACAAATGTCCTCCCAGGTCCTGTCTTCAGTTATCACACTGAGTTCTAGCTCCTTCTCTTTTACATTGAAGGTATATTCTAACATGTCGGCCATTAACATTTTATAAGTATGCGAGACATGATTCTTAGTTGACAGATGTTTACGTCACCATAATAAAATATTGTTTGATATCTGTTGGGTCTCTTTTAATCTCATCCCATTCTCTATGGGTTTGGGTGTAGTGCCTTATTTGTAGGTAACCAAACAGGTCTTTTTGGAGTAGCACAAATTTATAATTAGGAAAATGACTTTATTTCACTGCCCTCAAAAATGGATGAAATTCTGATCAATAATTCATTCATCACTGTGTGGCCGCTATGTGATATTGGCAGTGCTCTTCGTGGGAGCTTCCTGTTGCTTTCAGAGTACCAGCGTGCACTGGTCCTTTTCACATCACACAGTATCTTTGCCTTGCATCTCTTTCTCTCAGCCCTCGCTTTAACTCTCCGATGTTCCCCTGAAAGCTGGGTTTGGAAACTCCCGCTCTAAATAAAAATTGCAAGCATGATTTATGCAAAATTATGAGCGTATACACACATTCAAACCAGAAAGGGCCAGTGCGTAGTCAAAAGTGAGCAAAACATGAAGCAAAAATCGGCCTGCACACTGCAGGGCTCCATGTGCTTAATACACCAATAATTCATTTTCAGTGTAATTTCACAATTGCATATTGTAATTTAGCAACTGTGCAATCTCATTTGTGTGTACCTTTGTATTATACCAATTACAGACTGCTCATGTGACTGTTCACATGTGATGAAGAGCAGTGTTGCTTGAAATTCAACTCACTTTGCTGCATTAAATCAGTAGATATGGAAGCTCTGCATTGTGTGAGCATTTTTTTTTAAACTTCTTTTAAGCATGAACTATATCACTTATAGAAATAGGAAAAGTTTTTTAGGTAAAAAAAAAAACTGAACAGATTTATTCACATGAAAAATACATAATGTGAGGCAAACAAGTGAATATAAAGGCACAAAGATCAGTAAATGTTGAAAGTACATCAGAATAGATGAAACATTTTTGTCAGGACATGTTAACAGTGTTTGAAATCACGCCTGACCATGTACACGCTACACTGGACTTGCAACACCACAGTGTACTTTACAAATCAATGCAATCATCAGTGTCCTGCACTGACACAAAATAGTAACACCTTGAATACAAATGAACAAATACAATATCCATTAAAATATACAGTAAGTCAAACCATAGTGACGCTCTGTTTTGTGTCTCTGATTAAGACGGAAACACAACATTGATGTCAAACCACATTATATTGTCAGCCAAACATAATAATAATAATCTGAAAAATGATACAGCCTCAGCTTTTCTGAAGATGGCACGTTAACAATCAGAGAATGGAAACAAAGATCTTCAACAGATAATGAGGACTTTTGTATGGCTCCATAAAAATGCACCAAAGTAGTGCATTGATTTGTAAAAAGATTTTTTTTTTTTTTTTTAAAAAGATTGTGTAATACATGAGGTAATGGTTTACCTTGCCTACAGAACCTTAAATAGCACCTTACATATTCAAAGATGTATTACACCGCTTCGTTTATTCTGGGCATGCTGCAGTGACTCTAGAGAAATCAGTGTGACCAAATAGATCTCCAATACCGACTGTCAATGGATAACATTCACCTTTGTGACATAAACTGGTCACCTGCAGAACAAAAAAAGCAAAAACTTTGTATCACAGTCAGTGCCAGGATAATTGTTAAATACAAGGCTGGAAGAATAGTACTAATGGCCATGTCATCACAAGACAGCCCTGCATCAATAAAGATAAGTCATTTTATGACTGGTCTGGATTGAGTGTTTGAGTTGGCTGCAGGAGCTGCAGAAGCAGTCAAAGCACAGCTGAGATTAACATGTTTTGGAAATAAAACAAGGGCCAAGACTTATAGATACGTAAGGAAGAGCAGAGGGTAAGGGTACATGCATGTGTATGGACGATGGCATCTACTAACGGCCCAAGCCTGACGCACGATCGTAAGCATGGCGAATTAAAAGATGTTGTTGGTGACGCAGTGACCATCTTAAAGAACAAAGATAATGTCTTACGAGGAGTTAGATGGAGGGTTGATATCAGTTTGCGTTCAGTGGTGAGACTGTTACAGGATGTGTTAACTTGGTGCAGGGCCTGGTTCGCCTTCAACAGAAGAGGGTAAATTTTACAAACATAACTATGTTGTGTGTTCTCGCTCACGTTGCCAGTAGTAAGCATAGATACAGGAATGAGCTGATTTTGTTCATAGTTGGCAGGTGTGTGAAGCTCACAGTGAAGTACTCTACCTCCATGCTGTGTGCAGTCAATGGGACAAAGCTAATACCTGCACAACGGATGACTGCTTGTTCAACCACAGTAACTGTTTTTCTATTTCCACACATGTTTAACACACAGGATGTAACCTATGGGTGTGGAGGTTTTGAGTTGTTGTTTAAGAACACCTTTAATGGCGCTGTGCTGAATAACTAATGTGATGAATAACTAATTAATTTTGCTGTTGCATAATTAGTATTTTATAGTAAGTAATATGTAATGAGTAATTTTAACATTTTCAGGGAGCTTGACCTACACTGGTCTTCGCAGACACATGCCAACAATCCCAGGGTGGCACAGGTATTTTTCCAGAAAACAGGGGGAAGACTTTGTTGAGAACTTCTAGAATATATATTGTAGATATATCAATCCTCAGCTTTTAGCCAGGAGGCAGCAGGCTTTATGTCCTCACTCCGGGTGTGGTCATTCCAAACAAATCATGTTTGCATTTAGACATGGTCAGGCACGCTGTACGACCTAATCCCTTGATACCTTAATAAATGCCTCAACTTTGCTGGTAAACTAGGTGTTGTTTGATTTGTGTGTTCTTTCTTTTACACTACACTCCAGAGATTAAAGAGGACGTGCACCCAGCCTGGAAATCCTGCTTGCACTCCTGACTTGTGGTGGCTCTTTCCAGAATACAGCCACTGCAATACAATTCACATTGGACTAGAGTTCAGGCCACACAGGTCAGTGCAGCACTACTGACCAATCCAAGATCTAGAGGGAAGATGCTCTTTAAATATGGACAAATTCAGGCAACCTGACAGTGACTTTTGGGACCTGGGGGTGTAGCTTTGTCAGAATTTCCCCACCACCCACAATTTTCTTCTTCAGATGTGTATTCCCACCCAAAATTGACAAAATCATCCCTGGCCCTGCGAAGGTAAGCAGATACTGACTGACTTTTCACAGTAAAATCTAGAGACCATTTATATGTATTTTCCAAAGCAAATCCATTGTTTTGTTTTGTTTTGTTTTTTTTTAAAAAAAAAGGAATCTGGTTGTAGCTGGCAATGACTTTGGCAAGACTTTGCTGACATATTTAAATAGATTTTGAGCAACACGTTCTCACTACCAACTTGTCAAATACAACGGCAAAGTCAGTGGCCTTAAGCCTCAAGCTATGATGCTCTACTTACCACTCTAGCGTTAGTTGAACCTGTGAAGGGCTCTGCAGTTAGCAATAATACATAATCTACAACATCCCATTAATCTTTAAAAAAAAACAGCTTCCTGACAAATAGTTTACATATTATGACTTAAAACGACTTTTGGACTGTTATTAACGTTGTCAAACAGTCTCAGGATGGTTAGGTTTAGACACTAAAACTACTAAGTTAGGTTTGGCAATAAAACATTCCGGTAAGTAAGTTTACTCATGTCACGTAATGCAAGTACATCATGTAACATAAGTTACGTCATCTATGTACATTAACTTAGCTTTCGTATCGTAACTTAAAAACCAAATCACTCTTGACTCTTAGTCACAAGCAGTACACAAACCTCAGTTAAGGAAATGAAGTCTGGTTTATGACCAATCCATTCACCCCACACTTTGTAGCTCTTACTACTTCTGCACGAGGGTGGCGCTTCTAGAAGGGATCCTAGAGGGGTACCTACAGCTTTAAACTTAGATGCGTTGGCCCGCTGACCAGGCTGCTGTATTTGACATGATAGGAATGAGAACGGGCTGTTATGAGACGTCTTATTGAAATACATCAACCTTATAGTATATTTCCAGAATAGTAACAGTGTTCTGTATAGGGACATAAGCTGAAAAATCAACCCACTGCTCTTCACAAGTTTAGCAGACGTATGTGTATGAACTCATTTAGACAGAACGGCAGCCTAAGAAATCCATGCCAATGCTGCGGGGGTAGCCTTCTAGCACCTTCAACTCCACAGGGTCAAGCTTCCAATAGTACAGCCCACTCAGGAAATTGGCGTAGCCTGTCGGAGGGCAAGAGAAGGCAACAGTCAGCTTTGGACTTTTCCCAGTCACTGGGCCAGAGGCAAAGAACACAAGTATGAAAGTCAACATGTAGCTTTCCCCAGCTCTCCCAGTCCTTACCATATCTGTCCCGAAAGGCTGCATCAATATGACTGGGCACTCCCTCCCACTCATGCATGCTACGAGGATGGACATCTTCAACTCGATTCTCCTGAAGACTGAAGGGCCAGTAAGAATAGGACTTGAATAGGTAGACTTTCTCAATACGATTGTCTTCCCACTTCAAAGCTGCCTGAATATCTGAAACAGGAAGACCCAGCTGCCGCACTGAATCAGGTCCTGTAATCTTCCTCTCAGCGTCAAACACCCAGTAGCTGTCACCTGTCATGGGAAAAAAGGTACAAATAAAACCCAAAACTTGAACCTCATTTACCTGGACATTGTATGTCAAAGACTACCATTAATATTCTTTTTACCCATGTCCTAAATTACACCTGGCCCATGAGTTCTGTGAGTTCTTTTGGAAATTGTTTGTTCAGTCTTAGTAAAGTGGAATAGAGGTCATCACAGATCCAAAGATTTGTGCCCAAACCCGAGAAGACCCAGAAATGTGCAACCCCAAACCAAACCGCACCCGTCATTTGGAGAACCAAGAAATGCTGGACCCAAACCCTATCCATATTCATCTATTCTTTAAAAGCGGGAATCCAGACCCTACCTTTCCATTTACCAGACCTAGTCAGTAAATCTACTATTACTGAAGACATATTTTCATTGAGGAAAGCCTTCAGAGCTAATGACTTACCGTCTGCAAATGAACGAATACTCTCTAGTTCTGATAAAACTGATGCTATGGCAGCTACGCTAATCTCTTGAGGAGCCGCCACATGAGCTGCTATCGTTGTTTTTAAACCAAAGATCGCTTCTCTGCTTGCTAGCGTGAGTGGCCATTTGTCTCTCCGTATCAGCTAATAGCTTAAAATTAATAATAGCTCATGATATGCTTCTTGGCTCCAGAAGGAATTCTACTGTAGGTAATAACTTATTTGTTACAGTGGATGAATGCCACTTCAACATGTGAAGAAATTGAAAACTTGAAGGACCTGCTGAGCCTAGTTACACTTCTAAGCTATGATCTGAGGGAGGGGTTAAGCAAACAGTCAATTGGTAAGGCGTACACTGCGTATTTAATTCATTGAAGTGGAACTCTATGCTGCATTGATTTTGCCTCGCTGACATTTCAACTACAGTACTTTCAGAGCACACACTTTAAGTGTGTGTTTAGTACTTAACATTAACTGACATTTCACTGCCTATATATCTTACTCCAGTGCTACACTTATTTCTTATGGTCTGACACAGTTTCTCATTTCAGTGACTCATTTCAGCTT
This sequence comes from Lagodon rhomboides, assembly GCA_039737535.1. Taxonomy (NCBI): domain Eukaryota; kingdom Metazoa; phylum Chordata; class Actinopteri; order Spariformes; family Sparidae; genus Lagodon; species Lagodon rhomboides. The sequence goes on along the minus strand of CM077800.1, from coordinate 24,853,096 downwards.
CTCAACTCCATTTACTGCGTACATGTCAACTGTTACTTGAAACACTTTAGGTCTCTAATATTCATCTTCTTTCAGCATTTGTATTTTTAAATACAATACAATACAACAAAAAAATTTTTTGTAGTTTTCTCTGGAGAACACATATTCTCTTCGAAAGTCAAGCCTTTTCAAATTAGCTTCTGTATCACGACTAACCTTGGAAGAACCAGATGTTACCCGACTTGTCCTCATACGCAGCATCGATGCGATCAGGAATTCCTCTCCAGTGGCGTGATGCCAGGGCTGGATAGCCTGGTTGTAGTTGCCCATCACGGATACGCCAAACATATCGAGACTTAAAGAAGAATAGCTCCCCCCTGATCATGGACACGGCATCAAAGTTTGTTCGGCAGGCGTCCGGCTGGGGCACAATGACATACATAACAGGAATATTCTTATCTGTGGACCAATATGTGAAGCTCCAAAACACAAGACTTTTGAAATCTTCAAATACAGTATTTGTAGCTTTGAGGTCCATTCTCAGTATTATTGTCATACCATTCCAATGTCTATCTCATTGGTCTCTGTCATCTCGGGCGGTGCGTGCTGAGGAGGGCCATACAGATACTGGATGCCCCTCTTGTCATCCTCACTCAGCTGCAGAGGGTAGGAGTCGCTGTAGAAAGGAGACATCACAGCATCGGGCTCCAGGGAGTGCTGCAGGCCCAGGACATGACCAAACTCATGCGCTGCCACTTGTAGGAGATCTGTGCCTAAACATTACAGCAAAGGATAAAGGGAGAGTAACACTAAAATTAGATAATGAACGTTGTCTCTAATAGAATCAAATGAGGAACACAAAGGAGGTGCAGTTTTAAAGAAAACCCCTTTAAATGACCATTTTTTGCTCAACCTACAATGAGACTGTTTAACTCAAAGCATTGCAAATGCACTCACCCACATCGTTGCCCACTATCCAATCCTCATCATAGTCAAAGTGGACTTCTCCTTCTCTGTGTGTCCTCGGGAAAAAGGCATGGGCGAGGATTCCACCCGGACCATCGAATGGTAAGGTGTCACCGTGCCAGTACCTACACAAGCACAAGCAATCTAATATGTAATTTTACACAGTTTATTTATGTTATTTATGCATGCTCAGCATGTTGGAAAGCCAGGTGGGATGATGAAAAATACAAATAATTTGTAGTTACACAATGTTGACTGCCTGTGTAATTTTTGGGGACGCCCCTTTTATGTATGTTCACACAACTGGAAAGTGTCATGAGATACATTTTGTGGTGAACTGGTGCTATATTAATAAAATGGACTCGACTGTTACCATCCTGGAACCATGATGCAGAGGTACCTCCTCTCTGTAAAACAGTTGCATGAACACATGCTCTGTGAACTTGGACATTACTCTGTCCAGGAGAGAAAAACTTTCCTTTGATAGTTGCTGAATATTAAATTAACAAAAGCAGACATGCTGGCAGTTGCAGGAGTAGGAAATGTATGTTTTCTTTCCTCAAACTATTAATTCCAGGAGGCACCAATGAAGATTTCGCTGTTTTTATGTGTTCTTATTTGGGTTTTTAAATGTTTTCAAATCCTCCATTTACTGTGTGTTTTTAATCATTTCTTTTCATTTTTGTGTATTAAGAATGGGATTAACATGGGTTAAAGTAAACAGTCCCCTCTGACTCTCCAACACGTGTAGTAAGGTAATTAGTTGTTATGACTGCTTCAACATCATCTGATTGAGTTAATCTTTATGTTTTTGTAACACTAGCAGCATGGCTAAATGGATCACAATGTCTGTCTGGCGGTCAGACAGTCAGTTCAAGACTTTGGTCTGAAATATCTCTTCTGCTGTTGGATTAATTACCCTGCTAAAAACATTAGCTGGTTACCAGCTTGACCAGTTTAAACTGGGTTTGAGCTAGGTTTAGACAGCTGGTAGGTCAGCTACCAGCTACTACTGTTAACACTAAGCACCAGCTCCTATTCGTACCAGCTACCAGCTCCTATATTTACCTATTACCATATTACCAGTTACAAGGTCTTATTACAAATTACCAGCTCATAATACCATTCAAGCTCTTATTACAGTTACAAGCTAAGTACTAGGTACTTCAGTGCTACTCTTTCATCACTACCTGATCTGTTATCTCAGACCGGAGTAGGTACACCAGCATGGCCATGCAGGTCTGCAATTAACAGACCTGTAACACTAGCAGTAGCAATCTGGCTGGTAGCCTTTTAACCAGCTACACAGAACTGGTCGACCAGCTGATCGCCGGATAAACTGGCCAACCAGGTAAATCCAGCAAGACCAGCTAATGAACAGATAACTTTTGAAGCTGGTTCATGGTTCCAAGGGGATAACTCCAACTTTGGTGATGCTCCGACAGCCGCAATGGGGACACAACACGGCAAACAGAGTGAGCCTCCGCTCTGGAGAAGACCCCAGAGCTTTCAACTGGTTTAATTTTACCATGCCCTGCCTGGACTACCAGAAACAAAAAAAGGGCATTCCCAACCTTGAAGAGGATATCCAACAACTCTCAGAGGTACTGCGGTAAAAGGACCCTCTGCTATCCGACTTCATTGACACGGTGGCCACACAGTCCAAAGTGATCTCCACCATGAACTCTGCTATTTCAGTCACCATCCTCTGGAACCCATCATCTCATTGCCAGCCCTTCTTCTGCTCCACTCCCAGCTCACAGACTGCGTGGTCTGAGGTGGTAGTTCTTGGCAAGACGGAAGATCCAGAACTGCCTCATCTCCCTCCATACTTCTCCCAAACCGCTTTGCTACTGGTTGATCCCATGGCACAGCCAACTGATGCCAAAGACTCTGCTCCACCCCGGACGACAACTGCTGCAACAGGAGCAAATGCTGGCCCTTCACATATGGAACCGGTCCATGCTTCAGATGGGATAACTTCTGTTGCCACGGCTGACCCACCTCCCATTGCCGCTCCCATCACTGCCACCACAGACCAAGATGCTGCATCTGTTTTGCACCATCCTCCATGGAGCTCAGGCAGGCTGGTCACTCCTAACCCTTATGAAGATTTGGTGTGGAGGGCTGACTTTTCCTCATTAAATTTGGTGATTTTACTTTCTTTATAAGTTGCCAAAGACAGTAACACAATAGTGGAAAGCGACAAAGACATGAGTTCAGTTTTTTGCTCTAAATCAGGTCGCATAATCACTGCCTTCCAACTGCAGGAGCTGCCTTGCTTGTGGGTTGAATTGTGGGACATTTCTCTCTTTTATTGAACGACTTTTATTTTGAGTGATATCCAGTTTTTTGAACTGTTGAGTTGTCAGACTGTGAACAGCATCAAAACATCACACCCCTGTCCCACGCTGCCACTTACCCTGACACACAGAAGTCTATTTTCCTCTGCTGCAGCTCTGTTACTACCTCCGCTCGCAGATCAGAGGCAGAACGAAACTGTCCCTCCATTCTGTCTCTTGGGCGCAATGTTCCTGGCTTGAAAAGTCAGTATGAAATGAATTGTCTCTGGCATCTGTCACTCCTCACTCCTCTACTCCCCCTAACTACATTGATCGTTGGGAACTCGATTACATTGAATACATAAAACTGTTTCACAAATGCGGTCATGCGCTGCCCCAGACATCCTGGACATCCTGTGAAACTCTGGCAAGGACTTCTGGATTAATTCCCGACAAGTAGTACTGCACATTGGCAGCAATGACACAGTCGGCCGGCATTTGGAGATAACAAAAGCTAATGTTATCCGCCTTTTTAATCTTCTGAATAGTTGTGGAAAAAACGCTATTATCTCTGGCCCAATTCCAACACTGGGTTACCATGTGGGGCATTTTAGCAGGATTCTTCATACCTGGCGCCAGTCTGCATGCTCAGTGCACAATATTGGTTTTATCTGCAACTTTGACCTGTTCTGGGGTCCGTTTCACAAAGCAGGTTCAACAAACTCTGAGTCTAATCCTAAAATCTGAGCTGATCTACTCTGAGATAGAAAACTCTGAGTTTTCGGTTCCAGAAAAGCGGATTTGAGTTAGTTTAATCAACTTGGAGTAGTTTCACCTGGAGTTAAGCGCGTGCACCACAACTATAAAAAGCCAGCATCAATGGAGCCCCGATTCGACAAGTCACCATGGCAACGGGGAAGCGGAGGGCTACGTGTTTCACCAACCTCGAATTGGAAATCCTAATGCCCTCATACGGCGAGTTTCAACACGTTTTTAGAAAGAAGTGCAACACCGCTGCAGCTGCAAAAGAGAGGGAGACAGCGTGGGAGAACATTGCTGCTCGGGTCAGTGCGTAAGTTTAAATGTAGTCCTTTGCAATCACAATAGTATTACAGGGGAAAACTACTTGAATGGTAGCCTATTTATTTCATTTAGGTGCAATCCCGCAGGGGAGAAGCACACTTGGCCTCCGCATTCGAAATGATGTATGCAGCATCACATATGATCTTGACAGTGCAGAGAATGACAGATGTTGGAACTATGATGCAGTCTTTCACATTTTGAAACAGTAGTCAATCTACATGTACCTGCACATTTATGTTGTGAATGGACTTCACATAATCGGCTTCATTATGTGAGGGAGCCGTGATGGGGATCACACTGGGAAATCCTAAAAGAAATGAAAATTACGAATCCCAGTCTGAGGTTGCAGCTCATGTCATTAACAGAATATAATTTAAAATTAATTTAATAGATCCCTGCATCATTCACCTGCAATCCTGTGGAAATCCTAATTGATGGCTCTGACAGGTTTTTAAAACAACAAACATGGGTAAAAGCCGTTTCAGGGCGGGGCACACTTTTCTCCGACATTGTACAAAAATCTTCCATTTGCAGAGAAACGCAGTGCAACACACAATATCTGCTGGGATGTGAGAGCATGACTACGGTTGGTAATGTTGCAAATGTAAGGACGGGTTAGGTTGTGTAGGTAAATGATGGACTGTGACGTGAAACGGTACCGCTCAAAAAGATAATTGTCTGGAAATGCTAAAACATCTATGTGCGGTCTGATAACCATCTCCCGACGAATATTTAATTCTCTGCGCAGTAATGCTGCACCTTCATCCACGGGATCGTTGTCAAAAGGACATGCCATGTTCGTGAAAAAGTCGCCTCCTACTTTGCCTAATGGACTTCTGATACAGCCCACTGACTGATTTTTTTAATGATTTTTGACAGACGGCAGAACGAGACTACGCAAAAACTCGCCTGCTGACTGAATGAATGAAAGAGGAAATCAATGGCGTGTGTGGCTGAAAGTGGGCGGAGACAGAGAGAAACTCGAGGTTCATTGAGAAAAACCTGGTCCCGACCAGGTTAGGTTCATAGAGTCTGTTACTACGGTAACCGACCGAGAGCTTAAGTTACCTCTCTCTGTGAAACAGGCTAGAGTTACCCCTCTTTCTCTGGTTTGAGTTACCTCCCTTTGTGAAACGGAAAACTCAGAGTTTCCCTCATTTCAGGGTTAATAAACTCAGAGTTTTCACTAAACCTGCTTTGTGAAACGGACCTCTGGGATTAATCCTCTGTTTGGAAGAGACGTCTTCAGCTGAACAGGCTAGGTGGACATACGCTTGCTGACAATTTGTTCAGCTGTCAGTACATGATTGACTATTTCCATCACACTATTTACCTGAACTCTCTTTCTCCCCTGTACCCACAGCAAGGACTGAAACACCCTTCACTCACACCAGCTCCCCCTTGTGGAGTGACCAAACTGCTGTTCAGCCTCTCTCTATCCCTGTTCTCATTACCAACAGACAACATTCCTCTAACGCCGCGATTCCACCAGATACGTGTCTGCTGCGTTGCGGCTCCGTCGCGGCAGCGGCAGTCCGCAGCCCTCCGGAGCAGATACGCAGGACTTCTATTTCTGGCGGATGCCGGAGCACGACGCAGCATAACAACAATATAACATCCGGTTACTTTTCAAAATAAAACACTCGGGACACGGTCAGGAATACTTTGTGTTGTTGTGTTTATAACACATACCTATTACTGTGGTCACAAGTGATTATGTAATTATCGCGGAAACTCCTCGGTCTCGCGACACCAGTCTAGCAGTGCTGCGCCGTGGTGGACCCAAAATGCAACTGCTGGGGGTTGCCGGATCAGAGCCGGAATGCAGCGGACGCGTATCTAGTGGAATCTCTTGCTGTCCCCCTACTAGAGCAAAAGCCTTGTGTGGCAGGGTTAATACAGCAAATCTCCATCCATTACCAAAATCTTCTGGCAATACAAATTATAACTACACTCCTCTGGTTAGTTGTGCCCTCTTAAATTTATGGTCTCTGGCCAATAAAATTTTTATTCTAAATGATTTTATCTCAACCAGTAAATTAGACTTTCTCTTTTTAACTGAGACGCTAGAACTGTGTGCTTTTCCGAACTATACTCTCACAGCTATACATTTTTTAACTCTCCTAGGCTTATTGGTGGGGGAGAGAGACTTGCAGCTATCGATGAAGAATATCTATCATCCTGCTAAACCAAATAGTAGTTTCTCATCTGAATTTTCAGAATTTTTGTCTTCCGGGTATGGTCACATTTTATTGGTTGGTGATTTTAATATCCATGTTGGCCATGCAGGTATGTGTTAACCATTTAATCTGAAACAGCATGTATCATCGCTGACACGTGAACGGGGCCGCACTCTTCATGTTGTTTTTGCTCTGGGTTTAGTGAGTCCCTTCTTTTTGAGGAATTTTGTTTTGAGACCATAAAATGGTTTTACTTTAAATTAATATATATATTAATTTATGTCAAGTTTGAGGTGTGCTTCACTATGAGTTAATAAGGCAATTCAGCACGTCTTAGTTCAGTAAGAGAGACAAACCTGAATTTAGAAGATGTACAGTTGTATTCTTCTGTTTAGAAAGAAAAATAAAAGTAAAAGTGTTTCATTTCTTGACATTTTGTCAGTTTTTCGTTTGCTTATTTTACTAAAGGCAAAGTGAAGTTGCACACTCTCAGCTCAAACATATGGTTGACTATCAGAGTATCATCATGTATTATATGAAACAGGATGGGCCGGGGCTAGCTGATTAGCATGCTAACTTGAGCGGATACTGTATCTCTGCAGCACAGTACACAGACATGTTCGACATAACGTCAACACTGTTGTTTCTTCACATTCTGTTGTCACAGATGTTTTTATTTTCAGAATGTTTTATTCTAAAATTCTGCCTATATCTGACACACTGCCCCTTTAATTTACCAAAGGTTTTGATTCATACATTTATATTTGAAACAGCTTTTTGGAGGAGCATCTCAAACACACCTGGCAAAACAACTCTGGTCATTTAACTGGTCTGTCGGACATCTGGTCTCACATATAACAGGCTACATTAGCATCTGATCTAATTCATATTTATTTGATTTATTTGGACTTTGAGGGGACTTGAAAGTATCGCATGCCTAAATAATTTAGGAGGACTGCTAGCTGGCTCACTCAGTTTGTGGCTGTAATAACTTAAGCGGCTATATTGTCTAGAGATTTTAATTTAGAATTCTTTTTTGCCATTTTGTCACGTTTTCCATAAAGACAGCTTTTTGAGAAACTGTGCGGTGGGCATGATAATTTACTTTTACATGCAATTTGAACTGAACATTAAAGTTTCTGTCCTCAAAAGAACGACAGAAAGTGAGTTATGAAAGTAACTTGTATACAGGTCAAACTAAAGAGGGCTTGGCACAATGGTTATGAAACTGTAATGTAATGTAACACAGTGAATCTGCAGAGTTGTTATGACATGGACGTATCATACACTGAATGCCACAATGATTCATCTTAGCAGAAAAATGTAGCTGGAGGCACACTATTAAAATCCCTGCCAACAAGCACTGTGTTGCTTTCATTCATGTTTATAATCAGACCTTGAGCTCGGCCGGGACACAGCTGGTTTAGTTTTTCCTCGGTCACTCTGACAAAAGGATCCAGATTTATGTCTAGGTCAGATTGCTGAGATCATTGCAAACATCTGTCTGTATTTAAACGTTTTTTAAAAACATTTGGTTACATGCACATATTCCTCAAAACTCTTCACACAGTTTTCCCCCGTCGGCCCTGTACACTATCAAACATGAAAACTTGTTCAAACTCCCTTGTCCATAATCCTCAATGTAAAATTTGTTGCATGGAAGTTGTGGATGAAATGTGCTGTTATCCATTTCTCTGTCAAAAAATCCAATAAAGTCTTGTTGAAAAAAAAAACTCTTCACACAGTAAACGCTGCAGCTGTCAATGTGGACAATGTGGACACTTTTCATTGCTTTGATACAAAACGTAGGAATGACCACATCACTCCGAACTGTTGGGTGTTTTCCTGACCCGAACTCATAACACCCCTAAAACTCTTTCTTAACACTCCATTTGGAAACTATTTTAAAAATGTGTGATCAAAGCATAACTCTTAATAACTGTTAATTATACCGTAATTAGCTGCATTCTGGAACATAAAAAAAAACAAAAAACGTCTGATTCCCATTCATGGCTGGGCACGATGTGACTATGCTATTCAATTTCATTCCATTTACATAAAAGGCAAATGAATGCATGATTTATTCATTTTCACCTGTACAGTTATGTTGTGGGATTTTACCTTGTACGGCTGTCACCCTATTGCTCTGCCAAAACTCTGTCACAACAGATAAACACCTGGAATAATACTTTTCATAGTTCTTCATTCTCTGATTTGCCCTTGCCTGTTCCCTTCCTTTTCTCTTTCCAGCTTTAGATTTTTTGGGACTTTGGTTTACAGCTTTATTTTGATAAAGTTGGCTTTTTGTTTCTTACCCTGCCTACCTCCTGAGCCTTTGGGCCCTCCTATTTTTTTTTAATCACATGATCATTTGCTTTTAAAAGTCCCCCCTCTTTGCACGGCAAGTAGGTCCATCTACAATCACACAGTAGCTACAGGACACGCCTACTACATGATACACCCTAAACACAGTTGGGTTGAGGCATCAAAAATACTACTTTTAGTTTATTCTGTGAAATCTACTGTACGAAGGTGCCAAATGGTGACTTTTAAGAACCTGCGTGCTGTGTTGCTCGCTGGTGACCCTTTCTTACCTGTTGAAGTCAATGATGATGTCGGCTTTCTCAGCGGACCTCTCAGTTACCTCTCTGAATGTCAGAGGCGTCACTGCACTCCACAAACCCAACGCCTCCTGCAGGACACGCCGCACTTTGGCCTCACTCATCTGCCAAGGGAAACGAACAATCCTATTGGACACAAACACACAAACACACACACACACCAATGTGCTGTCTTAGAGAGCACTCAAGAAAAAACTGTGCATAACTACTGTCGAATTTTCTACATCACCTCATAGAATATTTGCAGCATAATAGTCTAATGTTAAACTTTAACATTAGGCCTGGGCAATGTGGCTTTTTAAATATTATCACAACACTTACATCACCGTATAAAACCATCCAAAATCTTAGATCATATATAGTCTCATATCACAATAACAATCTATATTTTGCCCAGCCTTATTAAACATCACAAATGTATAACCAAAAAAACAGAATAATAGCATGCACAATAGTTGAACCTGTTGACAAAACTGTTACTATGGACACAGATATTAATGTAAAGGCTTTGAAGTTCATTGATCAAGTCTAGAGTGTTGATCAGTAGAACACAACATTGCAATTCTTCAAGTTTCCCCCTGATCGTGTTGCCATAATGTTAGCATCTATCTTTAGCTGTAAGCTAGTGAGCTTTTCACCTACGAGCACAGCTGATGTGAGCTTGCCAGCTTGTGTATGCTAATCATGTTGTAGCAGTGACAGCATAATGCCACATGTATCCAAAATTAGTTTGACTTCGTCCTCATCATATCGTTAACAACAAGCTATTTAGTCTGTCCAGTATTACTGTCCACATAATAGGCTACAAAAGAAAATACATACACATCATACATGCTGTTTGACGGTAATGGGCTTAAACGGAAGAGGGTTATGTCTAATAGCGGGTAATCAAGGCATCATGGGATTGCCAATGGACGAATAATAATCCTGCTAACAACAACAATAACTACTTAAAAACACAGCATATGAAACCATAATCACTGATGACAATCAGTGATTAAAACTCCAAAGTCTCCAAAAGGAAACTGCAGTGCAATGCTGGATTACAGAGCCGTTCAAAGGGATGCGGTCACACCGGAGGCCCTTTTGATACAATGTTATCAATGTGGGCAAAGAAGGAAGTCATGAAGCATGAAGCCTTCCAGAAAGATTTGTATGCAACATATTTTGAGGTTGTTTGAACCGGACTTTGAGCTAGCCCGTGTGAAGTGTGAACTTCTGGCTGAAGCTTTATCCATCCACATTTTAACAGCTTTAATTGGTGGTTAGACCCTTTTTATCAGCTGGCAGGAGAACCAGGGAGATATAGTCTAATGGGCCAGAATGAGGGCGGGGGAGGGCTTTGTTCCTGCCAAGAATGTTGGTATCAGCATGGTTCAGGGTATTTCTTAAGCTGGTGGGGATGTGGACGTGGTATGCTGCTAGAATTTTTAAAGTTCTGAGGCCTGTTTGATTAAATTTACCATCTACAATTACAAGAAATCATTTGGTTGCTTTGTGATGTTGCTGCCGATGACCTCATCTTTAATTTTTGAATTTGCATCTAGAGGAAATTACACAGGAGGAACAAACACAGGGCTGAATTCTCTGGGCAGATAAATATGGTTGACATCTTGATGTTAAAAACATCAATCAATGGTAATGATTCGGAGAAACTTATTTCCTTATTTAATAGGATTTAATTGATTAATGTAGTTAATATAAGTAAATGAACTGTCTCCAACACTGTACATGCAGTAGGACAGGCTGGGAAACTGGAGCATGAAATGACTGGACCAACACCTGTGTGTTGCAGCTGTAGGAAAGGTGCAGTGACTTCAAAAATAAATACTCAAAATCAACGTCAGTATATCCACATACATGACAGTCACTGCACTCAGTACATCTTGTGATATTGTGCTATCCGACACTCTAGAGGTTAGAGAATGGGCTCTTTCTTTTTTGCTGTGTGGACGAGCTCAGACCTGACAGGATGTAATATGAACCTCTTTACTTCCCTCACGCCACACCGATGGAAAGCTGTGTGTGCTGCTGTGTAAAGAAAAATGCATCTGTCAAAAATATGGTGTACATAGCTAAAATAACCTGATTAGTTGAAACTGATGCTCTCATATACATGGAGACACTGGTCTCTGATATTCTGCATTTGTTCTCAGATAATTGTTGATGGTCATCAAGTTATCATTTATCATATCATATCATTAACTTAACTTTTAACGCACACACATCCCACATGGTTATGTTAGTTAAGTATTACAACCATGGGGGCCACAGGCCTCATAGATATCCAAGTATAATAGCATTCTTTTCTACTGCCATCATCAGGTCAAAATTTCACATCATCCAATGCTTTGGGTTATCACCTAAAACCTGCAATGCTAATGACATTTCCATCAGCCTCAGCTGTACTTTGTGTTGACTGCCACAGCTGAATGTCCTAGTGAGGCGGCTGGATTTGCAACATCATATGGTCATGTTATTTCAAGAGTTTATTTTGCCAGGCTTTAAGCTGTATAATCAATGGTTTGGACCAATCAGCGTCCATCCTCTGAGGAACTACCAGCAAGAGAATTAACTTTTCATTTGAAAACAACAAATGCGGCTCCTTTAAAGGTTAGGGTAGCTGCTATAGCATCATTTCAATCAGAACTGGAAGGTTTCTTTCATTGAAAGAGCAAAAAACAGCACTGAAGGCTTTTCTTCATGGAAAAAATGCTCTTGCTCTTCTCTCGACTGACTTTGGCATGAGTTTGATTTACCAACTGGCTCTGTTGGCAGCATCTCCTGTGGTTGATCTGATTGGTTGAAGTTAACCAGTGGTAGAAAGATGGTTTGTCCAATCACGTATTAATCAAGTATTTTCTGACAGTGCCTGCCCTTTTTCAAGCAGTTACTATAAACAACTTCCCAGATGTTTCTGTGTGACAAGCCAAACATTATAACTGCTAAACATTAACATGTCATCATTTTCATTGTGAAATTGCATATCTGTTGTTTTTCATTTATTCAAAGATAAAGTGTTTATGCTCGGTGGCAATTTTAACCAACTTAAAGGCAGTGCAACAACCTGTAAATACAACACAACATAATATGAATTAATTATGCCAAATGTGTCTGCAAACAGTTTACTATTTACACATTCAGTAGACATGGAGCTTTTTTTTTTGCTTTTTTTTTTAATTGTGCATCTGGCCACCTAACAAATGTCCAATGGTGAGTTTTATTGTAAAGTGGATTTGGAGCTTTTTCACTGAAAACAGAACAGGGGAACCGTAGAGTTGAGTGATAACTGTCCCTATGGCCCCCTTCACATACACACAGTCATTTGATTCATTGCTTATATACAAATATTAGTGTGAGCAGCTTTTAATGTTTTAGGTTGGATTTAAATCCTTGAAGATAGGAAAAATTCAAAGTCATCCTCTCTTAAGGAGTCATATTTGTGTTTGGCTTGTGTTTGGCTGAATGCTCATTAAAAAAAAGCATACAGAGCGCAGTCTGTTTGTGAATGTTTTTACTAACGACACAAGGATCTTTGCAATGTAGCAACAGCCTGTGTACAGTGTGAGCACATCTGCACCCACACAAATAATCTTGCAAAAGTCAGTGCCAGTGCTGACTTGACTTGGAACTCTGCTTTTGTCACACGGCCGATCTGGTAGAAACATAAATATCAATGTCTCTATGATAATAATCAAGCAACGCAACTTTAAATTACAGGAGGATTCCACAATCAACAAGGTGACTCGCCTACTTTGCTGCTTTTATAAACTCAATCTACAAACAAGTTACACCATAAGTTGAAATCTTGCAAAGAGAAAACACAAACACACAATTGTGTAACTAATCATTAGCTCGCCATCTCCACCCCTCTTCTATCTTGTTTTCTATACATGAGGTCCATATCAAACTAAAGCCAACAGCTTGGTTCTGTTTCATCAAGTGCTCTCAAATAAAATTGATTTTTTTTTTCCGGAGGTGAAGAGTGTCTTTACTGTGACTGGAAAAAAACAGGTTTTGCTGCACAGAGCTGTTGATTTGTCTTGTAGTCTAAAATAAACTTACAAACAGTTCCACTGACTGATCATTCAAAACATGGCCCTATGGAAACTGAATTTTTGAGGCCAGTAACAAAATTGGTATTTGGGAATTACATTTTTATCTTTTTAACACACCAAGATACATATTGAGCATGACATTTAATAGTTGAAAAATCAACTGCTCTCTGTTTGCCAAACTGTATAATGGTGACACTGTAAATTACCTTAATGGTTTCTTAATAATTGTTGGACAAGATATACACCTATTAGGGGACTGATGAGAAATCAAGGAGAATGAAAACCGATAGTTGGGACAGATATTCATTTGCAGTATAAAAAAAACAAACAAACAAACAAAAAAAACACATAGCTGTAGCAGAGACCAATTTCTAAATATATCATGTTTATTGATTTCATATTTATCAAAACATTCATCAGTACATTCTGGATCAAATGAAAGTGGCAAAAGTCGAGGTAAATAGCTAAACAACTGAATAAACCAAAAGAGTATTTGTGTTTCTTACTTGTAAGTGAGGTCAGTCTTTTCCCAGCGCCCTCCAAACAGGGCAAATCGCTTCTGGCGCTGCTGTCTACTCAGGCCTCCCCTTTTCTTCTTCAGGTTGAAGTATGACAGGTCCACCTGCATTAAGGTTGGATCGTCCGGAACTCCACAACGAGGCCGCTTCCAGAAATCTGTGTCATTTTTAGGTGGCAGCACTGATTTCAAATGGTACTGATTATTTAGTGTGTCCTGTTCATGTCTTCCCCTCTTCTTCAGACCAACATGACTGCTGCTGTGAGGCCATCCCTGTAAAGAAAGGCTCAGTCACTAAGGTCATCACAATGAGACATAATCTTCCTTAGCCATGATAAAAAATGATAAATAACAGCTATTTTCCAACTGATCCTTAGCTAATATCCAGTCTTATGCTGATGATACCATCTTGTATGCCAGGGGCCAAAATTGTAAACCATGTGTACACATGTAAAATGTACTTACATTACTTTTCACACAGGTTTCCAAATGTATAAAAATCCACAGAGGGAGGAAATGTGCATATCGGTACACATGAATGCAGTCTTTTCAGTCTGATTAGTGTGATATCGCGAGTTGGCAAATAAAGACAAGTAAAGTGTGATTTAGAGTGTAATTTTATTTAGAGCTGTTTTTTCCCTAAATTGTGTGAATGTTTGAAAAACCTTCACTATGATTAAAAAGTGTTGTTAAAATAGCTTTTACTGTCATCTGTAAATGTGTTTGTCAGTGTTTATTATGATAATTATAATGATAATGATCCTTATGTAAATAAACAAATAAATACATGACTTTATGTTCATAAATAAAGAATATTTTTCTGTATTATTAGGGAGTAAGAATACATTCAGATGCAACCAGCATTGTATAAGGGCTGTAGCTGTGTGTAATGGCTGTGCCACATGACACAATGGCCTCTTACTTGATATCAAACCACTTTTTTTCCCCCTAAAGTCCGTGGCTCTGAACTTGTGGCGAAATTTGAAGTTCTACCTGCTAATATTCTAATATTAATAAATCAATCTTAACACTGTACAAATGTAGACGTTAAGAAAATCTGAGAAATAAGACAACAAACAGAAAAGTCTAAGGGGCCACACAGTTAGATAGCTGACTCAGTTTACAAAGTTGTTCTGTTTATATTAAAACAACACCTCATAGATTTGGTATTGCACTATTGGACAAGTGTTTATGTGGCGATATATGTATGTGAATAACTGAATATATTTCATATGTCTAGCATGAAGGAGTTTACAAACTCAGTTTACAAAAAAAGAACACAAGTTAACTTGGTTTGTTGTGGGAACTGAAATTTTGAAAAGAACAACATGTAAATTCCGCTGCTAGAGGGCTCGCTATCAAGTCTCTATAAGACATCTGCAGAGTGTTATCTGCAGAGGAGCCGCTGCTCAGCTGATCAGAATCGGCTAGAGTGTCAGGAGCTAAGCCAGACCTGAGGGATAAACCGTCACATCAGATCTGCTCTGATCCGAGCAGTTTACTGATGGGAGGAGAGCTCAGAGATTACTTTTTAACTTTTGGGGTTGACAAGTGGATTTATCTTCACTCCCGCTCATCAACCTGACTGTAGCAGTGATCCGTGGAAATGATTACAGGAGACTGGAAGCTCCAATGACAAAGACCGGCAATGAGAAGCAAGTTACAGTCCCAACAGAGACCATCAGCAATAGACCTGATCTGACACTGCAGTCAGGCTCAAAATAATGTGTTTTTGATGAAAAAAAATATTAATGATTCAGTGAAATGTCATGATTTTCCAGAGCCCAAAGTAGGCTCCTGTCCTGAAACATCAGGGCCCAGGCCACTTTTATCAGTGTCATAATAAAATGTCTAAAAAGACTTGAACCTGTAGTTCAATTTTCCCAAATGTTTTTAACAATGTTCAAACCCAGAGAAATCTGCAATTTTATTCAAGGTGATGGTGCGTTTAATTTGGTCGCCTGTTGCTACAACTTCCGGGAAAAAGTCAGAGGGTGAGGAAAGAAGTCGGCAAACATGACTAAACTTCAATAGCACTTAAACACATTCCCTTGCCTGCAAATATGATTTCTGCCTGACTCACTTCAGATAGAGTTTCCTTGGCAATGGTGGCTGTTTAACAATTAAGACAACAACTCCCATGATCCCATGCTTGTTTTGTCTGACCAACATTTCAAAGCTTCAGCTTAGAAAATCATCTGAAACACATCATTTTCTGAGTGTCGTACCAGGTGGCTGTCACACTCCTTCCTCACACAGTAAAGTCGGTTACTTGCTGATACAGTTTGGTGTCTGTGTTGCTGATTTGACTGTTTGAAGCCAGCAAAGTCAGCTGTCCCATTAGCCTATGATTGTTGGTACAGTTTAGAGTCGCTGAGTGGGCCATTTGAAGCCAAGTAGATAACAAGCTAGACCAATGTATACACTGCTGTGGCTGAGATCTTAGCTGGAGGGTGGGAATTATTGGGTGAGAACTGTCATGAGGCCTGTGTACGGTTGTCTGGAGATGACTTCATCTCACATCATCAAGATATTGTCACAATTTTAAACAGGTATATTTTCCCCCGGGGTCAACAAGAACCACCTGATAAATATAATCTGTCATCGGATTCATCAGTTGTTGAATAATTGAAGACTTAATTTTCTCTAACAAAACATGGGGACTGTTACTACAGGTCACTGTGGAAAATATGTTTGTACTGTTTTCATCTGATATCAGACCACCTACAGCTGCAGAGCTTTAAGCTACTCTAATAAAGTGCTTGTCAGAATGAACTCATGAGATATGAATCTCTGCTAGATAAACCCCAACAACCACTAATCTGTCAAATAAAGGCGAACACCTGTGCTCTTTGTCCCGTGAAACTAATGATGCAACAAACAGGATTAATTTGATTTCACAGACAATATGTGAGTTTAAGATTTAAGTAATGTAACCTTACTTGTGTAAGAAGGTCCCCTCCGCCCTGTTTAGAGTGTAATTAGGGTCCAATTTATTGATGAATTCTCCTTCATGATTGCAAAGCAAATAAGACAATCAATGACAAGAATTTCATGCTTAAGCAAAACTTCACAAAGCTCTACTGTAACAGGATTATGGTTTGATGTTTGCTCAAATACTCGACAATAACAAGCCACACTGGCCCTGAGTCAGCCTCGACAACAACAAAGTACCTGGAATGAACTCAGGTGTGTTATCGAGGCCAAATCCAGCCACTCATTATG
This sequence comes from Lagodon rhomboides, assembly GCA_039737535.1. Lineage (NCBI taxonomy): Eukaryota > Metazoa > Chordata > Actinopteri > Spariformes > Sparidae > Lagodon > Lagodon rhomboides. The sequence goes on along the minus strand of CM077800.1, from coordinate 24,836,185 downwards.
CTGTCGAGAATAGAGGAGTGGTTTGTTGCATTATGATGGGTATAATGGGCCGAATTTAAAATCACAACTTTAAAAGCAATGAATATGAACCCATTTAATCAATTATTACAAATTCAATATATGGTTGTTTTCCAGTAATTTACCCAGAAAGTTAAAGCAGCTGCAAGGAATTTCGATTTTTGATGATTCAAGGTACAAAGAAATGTGATTGTCATTATACAACAAGGATTGCATAACAGAATGAGTTTGTAAACTCCTTCCTGCTACACAAACATTGACACAAATATAAATAAACACTTTTAGCATTTTTTTTCCAATCTGCGTCAGGATGAATGTAAACAGCAGCAGCAAGACGGTGATGATAACACGGTCGACATCTTCATATCCAAAGTTCAACACTAGTTGAACACTGTCCACTGTCAACTTTGACTGTGTGTGATCAAGCATCAATGACGTAAACACAGAGTCCACCTCTCCTCGTCCAGCTGTGGTCCTGCTTCACCACCAGCCCCGTTCGCTCAGAACACGATCCGCCCCTGCAGTGCAACAGCTTGATCTAAGAGGTTGTGGTGAAGCAGGCCTCTGTGGCCACAACAGTCTCACGTTGTTTTGTCAGCTAGGTCCCATTTTGTCTATTTCATTTTCCTGCAACTGGACATCAGCCAGGAGCAGCCTTAAACCAAGCTGGATTAGTAAGGCTCCCATCCTGGATCTTCCTGGGGCAGTCCCGCTGGTTGAAAGACACCATGGGCAGTGATGTTGACCTATCACAGATACAGTATATCTGTATCTGCATATATATTATTGGATATGTGCCAATATAAAAGTGCTGTTTCACTGCACTGATTATTTGGACAATAAAGTGTCTTGTAAAATTTCCTGCCTCTGATACATTTTCAGTTTTTGAGGGATCATTGTAAAACATGTGTGTATATTGGCGGAACATCGACACCTAGAGTTTTGGTTGGGCTCTAATCCCAAAGATATTTTGTTCACTGAAAGCAAATATATCTTATATATTCAAAAGCATTTTTGCTTTAAAGATTACCAAAACGATAAATCAGCTCGTTGGGATCTACAATGCAGTCTAAAATAAACTCATCGGTCAAAAATAAACATCGGTCTGAACAATAGCTGCACAACAATCAGAATAATGGGCCCAGTGGTCTCTGTAGCAGGGTTGAAGAGGCTTTAACCACTTCAACAAAGTTGAAGCCACAGTCTCAGTTGAGCTGACAGGCTGCTAAATTGAAGGTGAGTGACAGAACTAAAGCGAGAGTGTGTGCAAGAGGCAAGTTTTTATTTAAAAAATAGAAAACAAAGCCACACATGCCATTGAAACAAAGCTTTGTGTATGTTGGGGAGATCCTAGAGATGGAGCTAACATGTCACCACAGGACTCTGTGGTTCTGGCGTCTCGCCCAAACTGGCGTGCCCCAGCTTCAACCTAAATTAAGCGCTAAGCCCGGCTACAGAGGGGAGCATTGTTGTTTTATCTAATAGGTGGCATCTGTTACATTGGGGAGTCTTTGTTGTTGTCACTCAAACATGTAAATATGATGTGTGCGTGCAGGTATGAACATGCACTTGACTGAAAAAATTTGCACCACACACACACACAAATCTATTCTCCCAACCTACACAAAGCTGCATCGCACACAGTGAGCAGATGTCTGGAAATTCCCTGTTCAGTCATGACATCAGGTCGTCTGCAGTACAACACAGGGAGTGTGTTATCAAAGCTTTCGAGGATGCTGATCTGACAGTACTGGAAATGACTAACTTTATGTGTTGGAATAAAAAAAAAGGGAGCTGATTTCAACCGTCAACCACCACACTATAAATGTGATAAGACATCCTTTGGCAGGAATAACTGGTGCAGACTTGACATAAACAGTACGCACAGTGGAAGAAATCTCTCAAGAGTAAATATTTAACCGCAGAAAGTCCCAGATATCAGCAGGCATGCTATGCTTTGCAGACAGCAGCTGATTATGCCAAGTGGAAGGAATGTTTACAGGATAAAGAGGATCCTCCGCTATAAACATTACTCACATCCTTTAAGTGTAAATAATTTAGCTTTTCTTGGTGGATTGAACCAAGATTGTTATTTCCAATTCATTCAAAATAATTTAGTTTCACTCAAACAAATCAGTTTCTCCATTATCACTTACTTACATTTTTCGTAAGTACGTCCACGTTTTTGTGTGAAATGTTCAAGTGAAAAGTAACCAGTAATCGCTGACAAATCAATGTAACTGGGTTTAAAGTACAACATTTCCCTCTGTAATGTAGTCGTACATGCGTAACTGAAGAAAATGGACATACTCATATTGCGATTGCTTCTTATTAATGTAGAGCAAACTAGCGAAGTGTATGGACAACAGTTCTGTTCACAGCATTAACTGTATGAAATAGTGGACAGCACATAGTGGACAGAACAACTGTGACATCACCCAGAGGCTTCTGAAGAGCTGAATCTCAAAGCGTGTGATACTGGCTGTAGCCATCTTGGCAGTGCCCGTCTCCACTTAACTCCCGGTTGATCAAAAATTGGGATCAAACATGCCCACCTAGCTCCAAGCTTGCTATGGCTAAGACCCACAAAAAGAAAAAAGAATCAGAAGACCGAAAGTGTTATTGTTTTTAACCTGTGGGAAGCAGTGATGCACTCCCTGTGCCTAGTTTACCAGAAATGAAAAGAGGTTTGCAAGGCAGTGTTGTTGCACTGACTCTACGACCCACATGGAAAACGGACAACGTGTATCATGTGCGTTCATTCACGAGAATCAATTTAGTTTGTTGTGGTGGCAACCTTGTGTTGTATCGCACTTCAACATGAAGCTGTTGGTGCATTAGTGAGCATGTAGCCACTTGCAGTTACACAGAGGACATCAGTTGAGTAGGCAGTCGTTCAGTGTGGCCAAGGACACACTTGCATACACACTGCTAAAAGAATGTGGTCATTAGGGAAGGGACAATATGAAAATGTTAAGGTACAAAATAATTGTGATAAACAATTTTATCCTGATAGTCATCAAAATATGCTTAATTCTCATAAAACTCAATACGCACTAAAAAAATACTGGAATAAGTCTAAGAACGTTAAAGATATTCAGTGCATATTTGTTTAGTGGTGCAGTGGTTAGCGCTGTTGTCTCACAGCAAGAAGGTCCTGGGTTCGAATACTGGGCGGGGCCTTTCTTTGTGGGGTTTGCATGCTATCCCTGTGCTTGCGTGGGTTTCCTGCAGGTACTGCAGTTTCCTACACTGTCAAAACATGCACATTAGGTCAATTATCCAGTCAGCGCCCTTTACCAAAGGCACTCTTGAGTTCGTCCTCAGGCGCTGTGTGTTGGCTGGCCACTGCTACCCCGTGAAGGGTTGAATGCAGAGAACCAGTTTCACTACATTGTACATTGTGTGATTAAATATCCGTCTTCTTCATGTGAGAATATTGACAATCATCCTCATAATGAATATGCACCATGATCAGTCCACGTTAAATCTTACATTGTCCCATCCCTTGTGGCCATATGCAGCCCGATCTCTGATGGTGGTCTAAGCAATCAGATCCCAAAAACATCCTTGATGCTTCTGGGGGGGAATTAACACCTGTCCACCCTTGGATCACCCAAGATGCATGTGCAAACAGGGCCTGTCAGTCAAGAAGTGTCAGAATGTCCACACTAGAGGTCGACCGACAGTGAATTTTTAAAGGTCGATATAATAATGATAGTTGGGAGAAGGAAAAAGCCGATAGCCGATTAATCGACCAATGTTAAAAATATATATATATATAATTAAAATTGTTGGTGAAAGCTGTCTTTGTCTTTGTTTCTTTTTTTTTAATGTAACACTGTTGAAATTAGACAGTCTTTGGCATTATCTTTATTAGAAGTGTTGAACTGAACATTAGGGTCCTTTTTCTCTCACACCCTCTTGGTGAAAAGTTACAGTGAATCTAGGGCTTTGTAATGTTAGTAAAACAGAGTAATTTTAGAGATGTGCAGGACACAGTCTTTAATTAAAAGCTAGCAGTAGCTGTCTATTTGATATCAAGACACAAGATCTGGAAACTGTGATCTAGTGGATTACATCATTGGAATCCATTGTATTTACCATGGATGATGAGCTGTTCTGTGGCTGAACTGGCCAGGATTACGTCTATTGTGCGTCGCATAACATTGTTAAATGCCACTCTTACAAACAATTAATTTTAGCGCATATTCCCGGGGTAAGGAAGATCCAATAGTGTGCGATTTCATTTGATGAACGGATGAATAGTTACATGGCTTGATTACTTGGAAGAGAGAGTGTCACATTGGTAAGTACAGTATTAAGTAACGTAACGTTAACAGAATGCTTCCTTTTCCTGCCTGCCTGAGATTAATCTGACAACAACATGTCAACTAAAATCAAGCACTTAAATATTGATAATTATAAAATGAAAAGCAGCGTTTTATGCTGTGGCGATGTTGTTCTGTTTTTTACAGACACAGATGCACAGACAAAAGACTCACTGACTGAGTGTATGTCTGCCTGGTGCGTCTCCCTCTCCTTAAGTAGCTGTTTGATCCTTTTCCCCTGAGTCAGCAAAGTGAGTTTTTAACCCCCACCGGTTGCCAGATGACTTGCCTCTGCCTGCTTAATCTGACTCTTTCACTCACGCTGTTGATTGCTACACCGGAAAGCAGGCCTGGAATCCATCAAGCTGCAGAAAGTTTGAAACAAATGCTATCCAGTTTGGGGATACAGTACAAGGCATAACATGCTAAATGCTTTTGCATGCAATTTATTATTTTTTTTACTGCAAGAAATGTTTAATTCCAAAATAAAATATCCTTTACATTTATAAAATACATTTACATTTATAAAATACATCTCTTCCATACGTCACTTGTCACAAGTGAAATAACCACTGGGTGTCCCAGGGTTAAAACTGACTTCAGCTGTCAGATATTTCATGAAGCTGCTTCTGACCTGCTGATAACTCAACCATCACAAGCCCTCACTGAGCAGGTTCATTTCTTTCATACCATTCAGCAAGAAAAATCAAGCACAAAGACATTTAGAGTAAACTTAAGGTTCAGTGAACAGCCTCGTGTGGAACTAGTCAGGAGTTTGCAGCTCTGCAGACAGTTCACTTTACCTCATTTCTAGCTGCTTCACGTTTCATGACTTTTCAGCGAGGCTTTAATGATCATTTCATTAAATATATTCACCCGTGGATTGCTTTTGTGTCCTATTGTCCTTTGTCTTTAACTCAATCCCTTTCACACACTCGCACACAGCATGCTACACACTGTGATCTCCCGCGTTTCCATGCGCACCTCTGTACCCGCGCTCTTAACTCTGGCTTCGACTCACCTGAAGCTTGCGCCTGCTGCCGGTCCTCCGGTCGCGCACCGGCAGACAATGGACGCAGAGAAAAAGGTGCAAAGAGAAGATGCCGCCGCAAAACACGACAGCCCGCATCCTCGTCCTCCGCAGACAGACAGACAGAGGCTGATACAGAGTCAGTGCGTGCAGAGCCGAGAGAGGAGAAGCTGAGGAGGAGGCTCAGTGAGTGCTGCTGGACGGAACGATGGCAGGGGATCTTATAGCTCACCGCGGGATGTCTTTGTCCTCTTCAAATGACACTTTTACGAGTTTCCAAGTGCTCCACACACGTGATTTAACCCTTTTCACGCAGCCTGTCTCAGATTAACAAGGACTAGCCAAAGCAGGAATTGAACGCCATAAAATAACGATGATGTCCAGCTGCTGTTGTGTGTGTGGGTGTACTTATTTATGTTAGGGCCAAAACGGTGGCTCTCAAAGTGGGGTGAGGGGACCACCAGGGGTCATTGAGGGCGCTCCATGGGGTCCGCAGAAGAAAGGGAAATTATTTATTTTTACTTTAATTCTAACCATAAGTGACAGCACCATAGGCTTCATACACTTTGTGTGATAAAACATATAAAAACAAAATTCCTATCAGATGTGGAACCCTGGAACATAATCACTTTAAACAGGGGACTATGGTCTCATTTTTGTCAGTTTAGAAGTCCTCGCCATCAGTGATATTGTATAACTGAGTACATTTACTCAAGTACTGTACTTAAAGGAGCACTCTGTAGTGTTGTTGAAGAAATGTTAATGAGAATAGATTTTTTGGCTGATTTTTTTCTGCCTAAACAAACTCTCTTTGTATTCATGACTGAATAAAAAAACTGAGCTTAAAGGACAACAAAATTAATACGGTTTTACTTTGTTTATATGTGGCAGACCCTGCCACCTTTCTAGCTTCAAACAGTGTTCCTGGACTTTATTTTCCTCTGTGAACAGTTTGTTTGTTCACTTATGTTAAAAAAACTACATATTTCTGAGTTTGTATCATTACCTCATTAATATTGTAAATATTTAAATTCTGACCTTTAATGAAAACTCCAAAACTGCACTGTAAATAATTTTGAGCTGTGTCAACATAAAGTCGTTCAATTGCTGCTTTAAATATTTGAGTTAATTTGAACAGTTTGTTTAAATTCTTTTAAGTTTTCTTATTTTTGTGAAATTTAAAGTTAACTGAACTTGAAAATACATTTTCAGCTAACTTAAGATGTTAGGTTGAATCAATGACTGTTCAGTGACACTGACAGCCATTACAATGATTTCTTTACATTTGAACAGCACTTTGAAGGGTTAATTCTTCATTTCACACAAGAAACTGCAATTGCTGTGACTATTGGTGCTTCTTTGTTCCAGCATAGCATAAAGGCATTATGTTAACCAACTCAAGGTCACTTGAGGAAAAGATTGAGAGTTTGATAAAGTAAAGACTGAATTCAATACAAACCTTTGTCATGGTTGGCATGTTAGTTTTTTTCGTTATTGTGGAAAAAGAAGAACTGTGACTTCTCTCAAAATGTATTTAAGGCAAACAGCAAGTTTTCATAACATATGGTTTCTTCAAACTATAAAAAAGAAGGGTCTGTCAGTATGTTGATCATGTTTCTTTAGAAATGTATTTCTATGAGTTGATTGCACATTACACTCATCCAACTCATCATTTAAAGTCAAAAGACTTCAAGTTATAAGAACTCATGTTGATTAAGTTCAGAAGTGGTCTGTAAATAAAAAACAATAAACTTTAAGTTTAATCAACTTAAAACAAATGAAACTTATGTATACTATGTGTCAAAAGTTTGGACACACCTTCTCATTCAATGTTTTTTCTTTATTTTTTATTATTTTCTACATTGTAGATGAATGAAATGAATGAAAACATATATTATTCAGTAAACAAAAAAGTGTTAAACAAGCGAGAGTATGTTTAATTTTTTAGATTCTTCAAAGTAGCCACCTTTTGCTTTGATGACAGCTTTGCTCACTCTTGGCAGTCTCTCAATTAGACTCATGAGGTAGTCACGTGGAATGGTTTTCCAACAGTCTTGAAGGAGTTCCCAGAGGGCTGCTTGTTGGCTGCTTTGCCTTCACTCTGCAGTCCAACTCATCCCAAACCATCTCAGTTGGGTTTAGGATGGATAATTGTGGAGGCCAGGTCATCTGATGCAGCACTCCATCACTTATTCAGATAACCATTACGAAGCCTGGAGGGGTGTTTGGGGTCATTGTCTTGCTGAAAAACCAAAAATTGGTCCCTCTAAGATGAGATGGCATTTCGCTGCAGAATGCTGTGGTAGCCATGTTGGTTAAGTGTGCCTTGAATTTTGAATAAATCACCAACAGTGTCACCAGCAGAGCACCCCCACACCATCACACCTTCTCCTTCGTGCTTCTTGGTGGGAACCACACATGTAGAAACCATCCACTCACCTTTTCTGCGTCCCACAAAGACAGGGCTGGCGGAACCAAAAATATCAAATTTGGACTCATCAGACCAAAGTTCACCAAAGTTCCACTGGTCTAATGTCCATTCCTTGTGTTTCTTGGCCCAAGCACTTCTCTTCTTGTTGTTGTTCTTCCTCAGTAGTGGGTTCTTTGCAGCAATTCGACCATGAAGGCCTGATTCATGCAGTCTCCTCTGAACTGTTGATGTTGAGATATGTCTGCTACTTGAACTCTGTGAAGCATTTATGTGGGCTCTAATCTGAGGTTCTGTTAATTTGTGGTTTCTGAGTCTGGTAACTTGAAGGAATGTATCCTCTGCAGCAGAGGTAACTCTTGGTCTTCCTCTCCTGGGGTGGTCCTCATGAGAGCCAGTTTCATTATGTGTTTGATGGTTTTCGCGACTGCACTTGAGGATACATTCAAAGTTATTGATATTTTCTGGATTGACTAACCTTCATGTCTTAAAATAATGATGGACTGTCTTTTCTCTTTACTTAGCTGAATGGTTCTTGCCATAATATGGATTAGAACAGTAGTCAAATAGCGCTATTCACTGTATTGAACTGTGTATTAACCCTAGCTCTGCACAACCCAACTGATGGTGTCAAACACATTAAGAAGGCAAGAAATTCCACTCTTGACAAGGCAACCCTGTTAATCGAAAACCATTCCAGGTGACTACATTCTGAATCTGATTGAGAGAATTCCAGAAGTGTGCAAAGCTGCCACCAAAGCAAAAGATGGCTCCTTTGAAGAATATAAGATATAAATCATATTCTGGTTTGTTTAACACTTTTTTGTTTAGTACATAATTCCATGTGTTTTCTTTCTTAGTTTGGATGTCTTCAGTATTGATCTAAAATAAAGAAAAAACACTGAATGAGAAGGTGTCATCACAACTGGGTGACGACAATGGACTCACAAGCACAACTTGACACAGTTTAGGTAAAGTAAACGTATTTTACTTAAATCAGGTTTGGTACCCAGGAGGTCAGTCAGCGAAAGCAAACAAATCCAGCAGGGGTTAGGTAGAGACGAGGTGCCTCTTTAAGTACAATTTTGAGGTATTTTTTTCCATTTTTGCTCCACCAAGTTTGTTGAGGCAAAAATTGTACTTGCTTCAGTTTTGTTATAACTTTATTTCCCAATTACTTTACAGATTGCTAAATGTGATATTGAAAAAAAAGAAACACACTGATTCTGATAATCAGAAAACTGTTGATAATTGTCTAGACTGTTAATTAGTTTCCCCATGGTTTACAGTATATACATGTGAATACATGTATGTTTCCTTGGTTGGACTTGGAAAACGTATTGCCAGTTTCTTGTCAGCATGTTAAACCCCGATCCACCAAGAGGCAAGCAGCCTGGGAAAACCAGTCTCTTCTGAAGATGGCTCAGAGATTAACCTTTTCGGGGTTTCTTGGACAAGAACTTGGTTTTGGGTCGATGTAAGTTAGCACACTATTCTTGCACTTATTCTGTCCTATGCTGTTACAGCACCCATATTTTCTGTATAGGATATCAATAAAGGATTATCTCATCTTATTAGAACTTAAAAATAATGTTAGAGGGGACTTTGAGGACCAAAAACAGTTTGCTATCCCACGTAACACATCCTCCAGAGAGCACCTGATCAGCAACTCATTAGCGGAAGAAAGCACGGCAGATCACAAAGCTGGACAAACACATAAAGGAAAAGATGCCTTCTTCACTGATGTAGAACATTTTAAAAAATGTTCATCAAAGAAATACTTTCTATATCATGGTTGCATCAAAGCAAGATCCTAAGATCAAGGTCATGAACCCTCTGACAAGAAGGGCACTGCAGTGAAGGTTACAATAGATGCATTGTCAAAACATTTGCAGACACACATTATACACATTATACACATTATACACGTTGTAGGCTACAAACATCATTTGTTTGTAGCCTACAACATGCACAATAGAAACATCTGCTGTAAACAGTGGATACTTTGTAAACACAAGTTGAGGCCTCGGCTCTCTCCATCTCAACAATTCCACAAATGACACAGTTATTTGGTCAAACTATATGTGTATGAGAGACTGTAGGTATCTAGGGTGGCAGCAACCGCCTCAGAGTGTCGGTCAGGACACTGACTGGATGCTCAGAAGAGTGTAGAATGAAAACAGAGCTTGATCAAATCTCTGTATGTTTGCATGTGTGTGGTTTTATAAACTGAAAGTCAGCAGAATTAATACAGAATAAGCAAACAGCTCTACAACACACAATACGAGGTCTCTACTGCTCCTAGTTAGCAGTTAGCTCCGCCTGGTTAGCTAGTGGTCATTTCTACATTCAAAACATTCAAAACAGAGAAAAAATTATGTAGCAATCTGAATACCCTCTTGAGTAAGCACAAACTTTAACAGAGTGCAACAGAACAGGAAAAACACTGAAACTTACATCTTAAGCGACGCACATACTAATGATCATTCAGCCAATCCCTGTCTCTGCACCGATACACATGTCAGTGGTGCGTTCAAGTACCTGGAGACTGTCGGACTTTTTATGTGCAGAAGGAGCTTTTATACAGCTGCCCCCAAATTTGGTGTGCAAATTTAACCTGGATCGATAGCTTCACTACATCTTGGTAGCATCCTGAGGAAGAACAGGTAGCCTGATGAGCCGCACCACTGGGCGAGTATAGGTCCGGTTCTTGACTTAGACGACTGCAGTCCGAACCCAACCATCAGCCCCAGGTATGACAGTTTTCACTGCTCCTACTTGCCAGAGAGCTCTTGGAGTTTGCTGATCAACAATGAGGACCACAGTTCCAACAGTAATGTCGTCCTTCTCAGTGTGCCATTTGTGCCGTGCTTGTAAGGTGGGCAGGAAGTGCCATATGAAGTGCCTCAAGAAATGGTCAGCCAGGACTTGAGTGTGTCTCCATCTCTTGCGACTGAGCAGTTCTGATTCTGGGTAGACCACTTGCGGCAGAGAGCAGTCTGGCCGCTCCATCAACAAGGAGTTGGTGTGAAAGGATCCGGGTCTGCAATGTCCGTGGAGATGTAACCCAAAGGCCTGGAGTTGAGGATGCTCTCTACCTCAAGCAAGACGGTCCTCAACACCTCTTCTGACACAGTTTGAGCTCCCGATGTGGTGCACAGGGCTTCCTTCACTGATCGCACCTCTCTTTCCAATGAACCACCAAAGTAAGGAGCATAAGGGGGATTGAAGTGGAACCAGATCTGTTGTGCCGCCAGTTGTTCTCGGAGGGCTGGCTCCATGGCTTTGAATGCTTCATGCAGTTCTTTACTTCCACCCTTAAAGGTAGTGCCTTGATCTGAAAGCAGCTCAAAATACATTCCTCGACGAGCTATAAACCGTTGGAGCGACATCAGGAAGGAATCAGCATCCATGTTCACCACCAGATCTAGGTGGACTGCCCGAGTGGTAAGACACTTGAAAAGGATGCCCCACCTCTTCTCATTGTGTCGCCCTATTTTGATGAGCATAGGAACAAAGCAGTCCATCCCAGTTGAGTAGAAGGCAGGCCGGAGGAGCGTCAAACTTGAGGGGGGCAGATCTGCCATTCTTGGGACCACTGGTTGGCCTCTCCACTTCTTACACTTAGTATAGTGGTGTTGATATCTCCTCACTGCTTGTCTACCCCTCAGTATCCAGTACTTCCTGGGGAGCTCTGTGAAGACATGTTCGGCTCCAGGAGCAACTGGAGCATCTCAGTGCTGGAGTAGGAGCCTCATGACTGGATGAGAGGGGTCTAGAAGTATCGGATGCAGAACTTCAGGGCCCATCACACCTGCGGCGTCTACCTCCTACTCGAATCAGGTCAGAAGACTCGTCATACTCAGGAGCAAGGGTGAGTAGTCTGCTACTGGATGGGATGGCCTTTCCTGATTTGAGTAGTGTGAATTCTCCTGGAAAGCTCTCCATCTGAGCATGTCTCAGCAGGGCCAGCTCTGCCTTTTGGAAGTCATCAGCAGCAGGATGCTCGGTGATAGTGGTCGCCTCGTGCAGCGACTGTGTGGTGGCTTTCAGGAGTTCCTGGTAAGTGCTGAACTGTTGGATGCCGGGTATTGCTGGACTGGTCGACCTGTCAGCAGGCTGCAGATTATTGGCTTCCTCAGCTCCTCTATTTCTTCTGTGGGTACTGCAATTGTTGTCTTCGGCCAGTGGCTGGCCTGCAGCTGAAGAAACAGTGGTCCTCGGCTCCAGCGATTCTCTCCAGTGAGCTGAATCAGTGTCTTCGCTCTTGTAATATCATCAGCAGGATTGGTTCCTGAGTTGATGTAGCGCCAGGTGGCTGGGGCAGAGTGTTCTTGTATCTCTGCAACTCTGGTTCCCACGAACACTTTATACCGGCATAAGTCTGAATGGAGCCAGTTGAGTACCGTAGTTGAGTCTGTCCAATACACCACCTCCTGGATGTCAAGAGTAAGTTCTTTCTTTAAGATTGCAAGTAACATGGGGGTGACGTAGCCAGCATCGAGAAGTTTGTGAATCTCCTTGGAGTAAGCCACCACCCTTTCTGTTTCTCTGGCTAGCTGCCTCTCTGTCCCATGTAGCTGAGCCAAGACTGCCTCTTGCGTTGCATGGAGTGGAGGAAGATTCTCCTTCCATAGTAATGGGGGGGCATAGCGTCTCACTCCATTCACTGTAACCCTGATCGTCTTCTCCTCCACCCTTCAGATGGCCTCCGCATCTTGCCTGGACCTGGTAATGAGCCGTTCAATACGATATGGTAAGGAATCCATTTGCCACAGTCTCTCGATATAGCTGAAAAGTTTGGCTTCTGGCAAGGCACAGGAGGTGAAAAGGCACTGCTGTGGTGGTAACCGGTGACGCAGGAATCTTGAGGGACTTTGTAGAGTCCACCCAAGTCTGGTGCGCACAGCTGCAGGTCCACCAGGGGACCCAGGCGTACCGGCTCCACTGGAGTGATAAGATGTGGATTATCCGACCCGATGAGCAGCAGTGGCTGTGCCTCCCTTATGTCTGGCAATGGCAGGTCCTTGAAATGATGGTACCTCTCCTGTAGGGCTTTTACTGGGTAAGTATGGCAGGCAAGGCCGAGTTCCTTTGCGGTGAAGGCTCTGTGGATCTGGAAGGGCTTGCCAGGCTGTGATGCAGGATCTACAGAGAGTGAAACAGTGGTGCCATTGATGGTGCACACTTCTTGCCGGAACAGGAAAAACACGGATACTTACATCTTAAGCGAAGCACACACTAATGATCATTAAGCCAATCTCTGTCTCTGCACCAATATACACATCCATGGTGCGTTCAAGGACCCAGAGACTGTCAGACTTTTTATGTGCGGCAGGAGCTTTTGTACAATATGTGCTCCTCAACCAGAGAGAGATCCGTTGATCAAACTGAATTCTTCCTGCAACAAACATCAGCTCCATGATTCTGCTCTATAGTTGACAGTTCACAGCTCTTGTGTGGAATTATTGTTGTCTTCTCTTCTAGTATGTAGAACAATGTGTCTGCTTGTCTTTGTGTTCACTGTCATGTTCGCAGGGGTCGGAAAACCTGACCAGCTGCTCCACTGTCTGGAAGGCAACACAGTGCAGACTCTTTGTGTGAGACAACTTCAGAATGACGGAAGTGGGAATGTCTGGCTAGTTGATGCTGATTCATATTGGATAACAGAAACAATTCATCATACACTACTTGACGCACTGACAGTTGTATGTCTGAGCTTGGAAACTCCTCAGAGTGAGAATGCTGTGTAATAACTGGGTCGTGTTGGAGCTTGATGATGTTCAGTTGGCAGCAGCTACATCTGAGCTTTACACAAATTTACACAGGATTCATGTTGACCATTTATTTGTGAACTAGGACAACTTTACAGGGATTAACATACACATGTGGACAAAATTGTTGGTACCCTTCCATTAAAGAAAGAAAAACCTACAATGGTCAATGAAATAACTTGAAACTGACAAAAGTAATAATAAATAAAAATTTACTGAAAATTAACTAATGAAAAACAGACATCGCTTTTGAATTGTGGTTCAACAGAATAATTTAAAAAAACAAACTAATGAAGCTGGTTTGGACAAAAATGATGGTACCCTTAACTTAATGGGACATGAGGCAGGATCAAGAAATAAGACTCAATAGTGATACGACGGCCGGTAACTGCAGCCATCAGCCAAGCCGGCGCTGGACTGTGCATAAACTCTTCACAGCAGTGCAGCTGATGCTATGACACTGTTATTTCTTTACTCGCTGTTCACATGGCTGTTTACTGCAAGACCTCCGTGGAATGATGTTGGTAGCCTACAGCTGCGAATTGTGCTGTGTGTAAGGGATAGCCTTATCCCCGACACACATGAAGCAGCCAGGAAGCCGACTCACTGTGTGTAGCGACACACAGAATCCATTACTATATTACCATATTATTTTCCAAAAAGCTCCAATTTTGTCTCATCTGTCCCAAGTACATTCTCCCAGAAGCTTTGTGGCTTGTCAATATGCATTTTGGCAAATTCCAGTCTCGCTTTTTTATGATTTGCTTTCAACAGTGGAGTCTTCCTCAGTCGTCTTCCATGAAGCCCAGTTTGGTTCAAACAGCGACGTATGGTGCGATCTGACACTGATGTACCTTGACCTTGGAGTTCACATCTAATCTCTTTAGAAGTTGGTCTGGGCTCTTTGGTTACCGTTCATATTATCCGTCTCCTCAATTTGTCATCAATTTTCCTCTTGCGGCCACGTCCAGGGAGAGTTGGCTACAGTCGTGTGGACCTTAAACTTCTGAATAATACGTGCAGCTGTAGTCACAAGAACATCTAGCTGCTTGGAGATGGTCTTATAGCCTTTACCTTTAACATGCTTGTCTATAATTTTCTTTCTAATCTCCTGAGACAACTCTCCTTAGCTTTCTGTGGTCCATGTTTAATGTGGTACACACCATGATACCAAACAGCACAGTGACTACTTTTTACCCTTTAAATAGGCAGACTGACTGATTACAAGTTTGAAGACACCTCTGTCAAGTTATTTCAGTGAACACTGTGGGTTTTTCTTTCTTTAATGGAAGGGTGCCAACAATTTTGTCCACGTGTGTCTATACATACATGTATATAATACGACATATAAGTGATTACATTTACTGTTGGCTTATGACCCCATACTTAAAGATACAGGAAGGAACTTTTAACTGGCTATGAATCAGTCTGAATTTAATACTATATATGACCTACATAAGCAAACAAGTCTATCAGTGAAAAGACAAGTTATTTCTTTGTAATTATTGTTGTTATTCTTAAAGGATAAGTTCACTTAATAATTAAAATTCTGTCATTATCTAGTCACCCTCATGCACATGTGATGTTTTGAAGTCCAAACAAACATTTCTGGATCTTCACACAAAAACAGCATTGCAGCATTCTGCTAAACACCTGAGCTGGGCACATGTGATAAAATGTAAAAAAACAAAAACAAAATCTAAAAAATCATAAAATGGACAGCTCGTGCAGCCAAGTCTCTGAAAGCCCCAAGATCTCAAATTGATTTGAAAATATGTTATTTACACCCCGTTTAAAGCTAAAATCTTCACTGTAGCTTCTAAGCTAAAGGCAATAGCGAACACCCCGTCTTAACTGGGTGACCGTGCATAGAGAGCGTGAATAATGTCTTTTCAAATCAGTTTGGGATCTCATGGCTTCTGAAGACTTGGATAATGCCGGGCGATATGGAGCCGTCTTAAGGGGTGTATTTCAGTTATTTTAGAGAGATCCAACCCTAAAACAATATTCTACATTTCGAGCTTGACATGTTCACCTGTCTGTTCAACAGATTATTAAAACAATAAAATCTGGTCACAGTTAAATTAATAATATCCAGGGTTTGAGACTGGTGTGTGATAAAATTGATTGATTCAAGTCAATAATAACACATAAGTTCTACATTGTGCAGGATTTGAATTGGATTGTGTTATATTAAAAGGAATTTCTAATACTTTATCCACTGCTGTGAATACTACTTGGAACAAATAAGGAATTCGGACTCCAGGTATGCCTAGACGTCCATGAAATCCACAATTCTGCTCTTAAATTTGTTACATAACCAAGAAAGTGCTTTTTCTGTCAGTGGAGGATGCTCAAGTGTGTCCTCCAATGTCAGCTGTCGGTTCATCTTAGTCCCACTTGTTGGTGGCAGCTGTTTCCTGTCCTGTGCTCTCTGTCACTTGGTCTGGTTTGCCCTCTGCTGTCAGGACTACAGTGAAATGTGAAATGCACCATGTATGAATTGCAACCGTTCGTTCACAGCATAACTATGACACGACTTGATTACAAATTAGATTGAAATTACCAAAAGAACCGAAGCAAATACAAAAACAAACAAATACACTTCGAAGACCATGTCTATGATTACACGTTATTGTGCAAGAGACACTTGTGGTTGTAGCAGCAGGGGGTGCTGTTACATTTGCCCTGCACAACAAACGCCAGTAAAGGGAGCGTGAAGTCGGGCGGAGGTACTGCCATTCTACTGTGACCTTCAGAGTAAAGGCTTTTAAACAGGCACTGTGTTTTTCAAAAACATTATACAATTTTAATAAGTTGGTAAACGATATTGAATATACCGTTTATCGCTTCGCTGATTTCAGTTCAGTGTTTTTCATTACGACGAGGCTGTTTCGTCCTTATAGATTTTTATTTTGAAGGCCGTTACAGGATGTGATTGGTTGAGTAGACGGCGTGATGGAACTTGAAGATGAAGGAGCGGCGAAGAGGAACAAGGAAAGGAACTTGCTAGCCGGCTAACTACTTTAGCAATCTTCTAGCGTTAGCATTTTGATAATGGCGCCTTTAGACCTCGATAAGTACGTTGAAATAGCAAGACACTGCAAATACCTGCCGGAAAATGATCTAAAGGTGAGTTTGAGAAGCTGAAATTGTATCATTAGGCTAAGGTTTTGTCATATCAGTGGAAGCAAATGCGGTAACTGTACGAAGTTTGTTCAACAAGCGTGGCTAGTACCGTTAACTAAACTGCTAGCATTAATTATTCCTCGGTGGTAGCAACTACTGTTATTCTTTGTATGCGCATTTTACCAGCTTCACTGGTGTTAATAAAGGCGGTTGAAAAGCTTCGTGTGTACAGGAGCGTCAAAGAGGAAGCGGTAGCGCTGAATGCTACTGGAAGAGTTCAATGTTACGAATGATGCGGACATGGGAACCACGGCAGCGCAAGCCAAACAGCAACCTATCGTCAGCAAGTTTCATCGGCAGGCTAACTTAGATCGGTGGGAATATCGTTAGCCGCTATAGCTACTCAGTCTCAAATGTGTTGCGCTCAGGCACAAGGCAAATACTATGTACATGTGCTTTCTACAAGAAAGCAAAACGGTTAATTTTGAAACCTGCATCTGCTTCAAAGAGCCTTAGAGCTAACGCTAATCTGTTAGTCGTCCTCCTCAAACCTATCTGCTAACATCTCGTCTAGTCATCAGCAATTATATTTTGATACTGTAAATACTGCTGTCATACAGCAGCCAAAACCAGCAGTTATTGCACCACCAGTTAATGACCTTTAGTTGATAATTATGCAATACAACGGGGCTTCAACGAACAATTATTGCCATTGTCGAGTATTTTCTCGATTATTCGATTGGTTGTTTCAGCCATAAAATATTAGAAAATATCAATCAGTGTTTCCCAAAACCCAAGCTGGAGTCAGATTTGATTTTTAAGAAACAAAAATCTTAGGAAAAGGTAACGAAATCAGTTGGTATTGTTGATCTGTGATTATCAATTTCTGATCAGACTTATATTTTTACATCTTTAAATTGGGGTAAAGTTTACTGTAAACTAACGTTACTTTTGTATCTATTGTACCGAGAGCCTGACCTATATATTGTCAGCCTATTATCAATAGATATATCTGTATAAGCGTATATGTTGCCCAATTTGTGCAGATATGAAATCATTTTTTTTTTATTATAATGGAGAAAAAATGCTTGTAATAATGTATACCTTTTGCATTCCCCGTAAGTTTACTCTATCAGTCTACTTGTGAAGTTTTAGACTTAAGATGTTATTATTAAACAGTAAAATATCTTGACTCCGTAACATATTGATTGATAACCATCTTTTAGGGATTGCTGGATTCACTTACTAATGTTAGTATCAACATCAACCCTAAAGATTGAGTATCTATGGGGCTCCAGTTGTATTGTCAGCGGTAATCTTTTTTTACCCTACTTTGCCCCACAACCACCGTGAGACTGGCACAGTCACTGTGGAGATGCTGGTTTGGAGGTTACTTAGACCCGTGAAGAATCGTATAAGCCAGCGAACATTGGATTAATGATCTTTTTAGCTCTTTGACTTCAGATAAGCAGACTTTTTTTGGCTAATACTTTGCTAAGCTTTTCTGAGCCATGTTAAAAGAGGGTTTAATATAAAAACATAGAAAGCCTATGAAAAGCTCAACTCATCTCTTTTCTCATCGTTGAGTAAAATAAGCTTATGTCAGCTTGCAGTGTTTTGCTGTTATTATGTTGTATTGTAAGAGGATGACTGAGACCGCTTACTGAAATCATGTTTATTTTTCAGAGACTATGTGATTATGTTTGTGATTTACTCCTGGAAGAATCAAATGTTCAGCCGGTCTCAACTCCAGTTACTGTTTGTGGAGATATTCATGGTCAGGTAAGTCCAACTGGTTTCTTGTTCTTGTTTGTACTTTAAAAATGACTGAGATCCAGCCTGGACACTGACGTTACTGATTTACAGTCATTTCCATTTCCTTGTTTCTTAAAATGTCTAAAAAGTCTCTGTATATAGTCCTACATTTAGCAGCCAAATATGTTACTAGGAATTTGATTGCTAGGTTGATAATACTTTTAAACGTATTATGCTATAAAACAAGTGTCCACATTTATATCAGTCCGTGTACAATTCGTCACAGTTGGAGTTTGTTTGATTTTTATTGCTGAAACTGTGGTACTTTCAAACAGCCTTAGTCTCTTCCCTTTTAAAGCAAACTAACAACCTTCATGTTCCTGTCTAGTTTTATGATCTTTGCGAGCTCTTCAGAACTGGAGGTCAAGTTCCAGACACAAATTACATTTTCATGGTAAGTAAGTTTTCTATGTTCCAACAGAATTGAAAATGCGTACCTAAAAGTAAGAAAGGCTTTTTGTAGTATAAAGTACAAGTTAGGGTTAGAAAATTATTTTTAGAATAATAAGTGCAATTATCAGTTATCTTATCAGTATCATGCCATGAGAAACAGGTAACATTTGTTATCCTAAATTTTATTGTGCATCCCTTCATGCACTGTATCGTGGAGAAAACTGAACTGTGTTTTGAATGCATATTTGGAGGCAGTTAAATGTGTTGGGGTCTCTAATGGTGTCTTCTTTTTCCACCTTTAGGGAGACTTTGTAGACAGAGGATACTATAGCTTGGAGACATTTACACACCTGCTAGCTTTAAAAGCAAAGTGGCCGGATCGTATCACACTTCTACGTGGAAACCACGAAAGCAGACAAATAACACAAGTGTACGGCTTTTATGGTACGTACATGTGCCTCACTGTTACTGTTGATACATGCAGATGTTTTCTGTTTTCACCAGCAAATCAAACCACGTTTCCATGTCTGCTCTGCTTATTTTTAGATGAGTGCCAAACAAAATATGGAAATGCAAATGCCTGGCGGTATTGCACAAAAGTCTTTGACATGCTGACTGTGGCAGCTGTAAGTTCATTTATGGTTCTTTCACGTTGGTTGCATGATGCTATTTGCCTGTAGAACATAATACTTGTTCATGGGTTTGGAGGGCTGGCTGACACACACACATACATGCATTCACTCATGCACACACAGCAACGAACAGACTTCAGGAGCAGTATTTAGTGGACTTGGCAGCGGTGTCATTGTACACAGAAGTCACGGTTTGCTATGTACCTCAGCATAGGTGTCACGGTTTGGTAAAATGGGAAGAGAAGTAAGAAAATCCCAAATGCTGTAGGCTAGATTTCTTTTCAGTTATTTTCAACTGACAGTAGTGCAAGTTTCCGTGTTCACCAAGTATAGTTCCACTTAAGATAGTTGGTACAGCCTGAAGACAAAGCAAGTTTATTTATTTATTTTATTTTTTGGTCTTTTCATGGTGTTATTACATAGGACAGATGAAGAGCAAGGAAGGTTGACATGCAGCAACCCTGCATGGGCCACTGCTTCCCAGGACAAAGCCTCTGTTTGTGGGACGCACTGAGCTATTGGGGCACCCCGGCTAAACAAGTTATTTTTTTATACAGCACTGTTCCGACACAAGGCATTTCAAGGTCCTTTAAAAGGCATATAGAAATGTGTGAATAATGAGACATTGGACATTTTAAAAAGTATTTAGACAAATAAAAGCAAAAGCAAACAATTGGGTGAAAAGAAGTTATGTATCTAAGATGTTGGTAAGCCATGATAAACAGTAATGTTGTAAGACATGATCTAAATGAGCCTTAACTGAGCTCTAAACAGTTTTAGCAGAAATCAGGTTCTCAGGAAGGTTGTTCCACAGATGGAGAGTAGAGAAACTAAATACTGCTTTACATTGCTCCGTAGTGCATCAAACATCAAACATTGTTTCCTCTTTTTAACAGTTCATTTTCCTTTTTCTTTTTTTTTTAAATGGAATGCTCCTTGACATAGGACCTCCCATCAAAAATAACCAATGATTTAATAACACAAAAAATAAATAAAAGCAACATAACAAATTACATTTTACAAAGTGATAGATAACTTCAGCAGAGCAGGGTCAATTCTATGGAAACATTTTCTATGGCATTCCCTTATAACGAAGTTCTATTACAACAACCCATATTGCTTAAACACCTAAATATAATGTATTTACAGTTCCACCTCTGAGGAAAAGTGTTGATCTTCATTTATAGATTTGGTAAACTCTCACATAGATCATATTTTCATGCAAAGCTGATGTTAAATGTAAATAAAAGTTATGTAAATGCCAATTGCTTTGGTAATGTCTTTGCTCCGGTTTGCGTTCACATCTAGCGGCTGCTTTAAAACAGTGGGTTGAAATGGTTGGATGGCTGTCTTCGTTTTTGTTTAGTGTTTTTGCTTGTTTATTTGGTGATTGACACATCTGGGTGATGCCGTCTGTTATGCGTTAGCGTTTTTGCTGTGTTCCCACTCGCATTACACTGTTGAACAGTCGACACATACCTTCCTTGTCCGATCCACCAATGCTATGTAGTTGGAAAACAACTTTCAGGTGCATTACCACCACTAACTGGGTTGGAGTGTGGATCATAACAATTATAATCTTGCCCATTGACATAAGCTTTCGCCATAGTGTGACGGTCAGACGTCTTCTTTGTGTGATTGCATGCACTGGACCATGACTAATATATGCACAGTTACACCCCTAGTACTAGTAAAAATGAGTGTTGGCTGCAACTGTATGCTGCCACCCCAAAAGTTGAATGTAATTGTCTAAGCTGTCTGGGTTAGTGGCAGAATAAAGTGAGGTTTGCAAAGCTCCATTTTGGTATATTAGATTAGATAACTAACCCTAACCCTTATGTTTGGTGTGTAGGTTTCTTCATTCATGAGTTTTTTTTTTGTTTGTTTTTTGTTTTTTACTGACAGAGAATATCAAACCCATCTCTCCTATCCCAAACTGCCTGATTTTTACATATTTTAATCTCTAATCCCAGTTGATAGATGAGCAGGTCCTGTGTGTCCATGGTGGCCTTTCACCTGACATCAAGACTTTGGACCAGATCCGCACCATCGAACGCAACCAAGAGATTCCACACAAGGGGGCCTTCTGTGATCTTGTTTGGTCTGATCCAGAGGATGTGGACACCTGGGCTATTAGTCCACGAGGTGCAGGCTGGCTGTTTGGCTCCAAGGTTACTAATGAGGTAGGATGTGTTGCCAATATTTAAAATAAATCAGTGGAAAATTATGGTAAAAAACATCCTTTTGACCTGTAGCATCAATTTTATCAAAGTAACGCTCACATTTTGTTTATAGTTTGTTCACATCAACAACCTGAAGCTCATCTGCCGTGCACATCAGCTAGTTCATGAAGGCTACAAGTTCATGTTTGACGAGAAGCTGGTGACCGTGTGGTCGGCGCCCAACTACTGCTACCGCTGTGGAAACATCGCATCCATCATGGTCTTCAAGGACGTCAACAGACGAGAGCCCAAGCTGTTCCGCGCCGTCCCTGACTCTGAGCGTGTCATACCTCCCCGAACAACCACCCCCTACTTCCTCTAAAGACAAGAGCCAGTTCTGTCTCCTCCCCGCCCTCTGGAGATCTCAACTCTCAAACGTATTTATATGCAACCTATTTTAAGAAATTCATGGGAGTTACATCCCTTTCAGGTCTACAGTATCTTGAGAAGCAAAAGGTTTCTTCCAAAGCTAGTCTGTTTGCACCTCACTCACTTTGTTAGGAAAGAAACATCCTCTTCTATCCCCAATAAGAAAATGACACTTTGAAATGTTCTCATATTTTATTGATAAGAAAATGTAAAATGGCTTAATTTTGATGTTATGTATCCCACCAAAGCAAATAAACTGCCAGTAATACACATTCAAATAAAGTGATTCACGGACAGGTGACAAATTAAAGGGAAAACTTGAATAAATGAGATGAGAAACGTAACGGTGATGCAGTCATGCTGTTAGGGCATTTTGCTAATATGGTTTGGGTCCACTCGTCCCCTCAGAGGGAATGCTCACTGCAAATCAACACAAAGTTGTTCTGATTGATCACCTTTATGCTGTGGTGAAACATTTCTATCCTGATGAATGAAAATGATGAATCATATTCTGTGACCTTCGCATTCAACACATCTCAATTAAATTGAACACCTATGGGAGATTTTGAATCGATTGCTCGCCACCACCTTCATCAAAATGCCAAATGAGGGAATTTCTTTGACACTTGTTGATTTTTCCTTTACCTTTTCACCTGTCTGTATATTTTTCTTTAAGTAGTTTGATCTCATTAGTTGCCTTTTTTTAAGACTACTTTTCTCATTTCTGGAATTAAGAAATAAACTGTTGTTACTGCTTCTGATTGAACACCTCAGACCCATTGTATAAACAGCTGCTGAGCCCATCCTCTGCCTTAATTGGGGGGTTTTAATTTTAAGCCTCATTTTTAGACTTTCTTATTAATTTATTGTTTTTACAGTGTCCTCTTCTACAGACAGTATGTATTCTTATGGCAAATATCCACAAGTGTCTGTCTTAAAATGGCAATTACTTTTGCATTTTCTAATCACTATGTGTATGTGACTACTTTGACAGTGTGAAGAATTGTTGCTGCAACAGTGGCTTTTATAAGCAATATCATTTAAATTTGAATCTCAATTTTCCAGTGCAAGTGCACTTTCTTGAATAGCTCAGCTCCATAGTTGTAATTGTAGCAGAGAATGGTTTTATTTGACGTTCCCCTGTTTTGTAATTTCAATAAAACATGATTCATTGAAGTCTTTGAAGAGTGGTCACTTTCACCAAAAACCTATTGTTATAATTAACAATTATAAAATTAGCCAATGTTTTTTTCTCTGCCATTTCAAGACAGCAAATTAAGAACTTCATACATATTACAATGACAGGTATGAAACAAATATATTAAATAAATAACATTTTAGGTTGAAAGTGAGGCCAAGAAGTTTTAGGATACACAATAATCAGCATAACAAATGGGTCTAATTCTTTTCTGAATTAGATGGAGAACACTGGATCAATAAATAATCCCCATAACTTGGTTTACTGACAGTCACATATTGTCTAATAGTCACACATACAGTTAATTCCATGCATTGCCCATAATTATATGAGCAATGCATTATTATTAATTATTAAGCATTTAAAGGGTAATTCAACCAAGTTTACACATTAAAGTGTATCAGGTGTCGGGGAGTACCACTACAAATGTGTAAAAGTAGTATTAAGCCTTTTGTGGCTCCAGAGGAAGCTGCATGTAATCTCATAAATTGCCTCCAGTGATGTCACTCAGTGACTAGTTGCATTGTGGGTAATGCAGGTGCCAGGTTTTGAAAATCAGTCCATTGGTCTAGCATTGCTGTAGATTTCAAATATAACTAGATAGTGAATGTAAAGCCGATTCCTTCCAATGAGAATAACAAGCTGAAGTCACGCCCCTTCCGGTTTGCCTCATGGGACCTTATACCTGAAAAACTCATAGCAGTTTGGTATGGAATGGAGAGACAAATGATTTTTTGATCCTGTTTGAATTGTGTCATGTATCACATATTTGTCATGTTTGTCAAATTAAAAGATAATTTTCCATGTCAATAAAGTCTCAGTTTGTCATCAAACTAATTAAATATCAGACTGTGAAAATATGTCATTATCAAGACTACGCAGCCAACAGTCTCGTTAGTGATGTTGTCTCATTGAACGCTCACCAAAAAAACTGAACTTAAACATTGTAGAGCTGCTCCTGTATATTAGCAGCTCACAGAACTGACAATCTCTCCTTTAACATAACTGCAGTTGTCAGTATGAACACATTTATTGTGATTTTCACCTTTGTAAATACTTTTTCTGTGTCGAGTGTGTGGCCATATTGATGTTGGTGACGTGTGATGAGCGAGATGATGTAGTTCACCGAGTGCATTAACACAAAACTAGATGCTACTTATCTTTAGTTACGAGAAACTGCAACTTTATTTACTGGGAAAATTATTTTTTAAATTCACAAACGTCATATGTGTGATTCATGACACAACTTAAATTGGATTAAAAAAAAAATATTTGTCTCTCCCCATTATTACATTTACATTTAGGGTATTTATCAGACTCTTTTGTCCAAAACTACTTTCAGTAATTCATACATGCATTCACACACTGATGGCGGTGGCTGCCATGCAAGGTGCTGACCAGCACTTCAGGAGCAGTTTGGGGTTCAGTATCTTGCCAAAGGACCCTTTGACATGCAGACCAGGGGAAGTGAACCAGTGACCTTCTGATAACAAGACGCTGGCTCAACCATAGACATATGTCTATAGGCTCAACCCCCTGAGCCACAGCCGCCCATTATTATCTTCTGTACATTTTTTTTCCAAAATATCATCCATTGGTGCAAACCAGAAGGGGCGTCGAGTCTATTGCTTGTTGGGTGCTTCCGTCAAAATTATCTTGGCTTGAGGAAAGCAAATATCAAACGTCCATGGATCCAAAAAAAATAAATAAATAAAAATAAAAATGCCTCTCGGGCTGCAGGGAAAGTTTTTGCTGCAATGTTGCACTCCTGTAACACTGCTGGACTCGTAATTTGCTTAAAAACAAATGATGACAATCGATCACCTTTTTATCCCATACATTATTTTTCCTCTTTCAAAACTGGGCATCTACATTACCCAAAGTGCAAGTTAACCACTGAGTGATATCACTGGAGGCAGTTAATCAGATTACATGCAGCTTTCACTGGAGCCACAAAGGGCGTTAAACTACCATTTCACATAGAACTCCCCAACACCTGATCCCTTCAAGAAAGGTCAGAGCCACCTGTATTTGCCCAGGAGATCGTTTTATTACCTGGTGATGGTCAGGGTCATCTTTTTTTTTTTTTTTTTTTTTTTTGCAATTTCTGGCGCAAGTTCTCTCTCATCTTATCTTTAAACACGACCTAATGTGTAAAATTGGCGGAGTTACCCTTTTAATATTGCTGGGTAGTGTTCGAGTTAAAATCCGATACTAAGAAAAACACAATAGCTCATCACCACAAACTTAGGTTGGCAGGTTAAACCTGGCTGGTGATACTAAGTGATTAAAATTTTGAAGCTTATAAAAATAAAGAAAATCACCGGTAAAAAGAATTTTGCTTAAATGTATGAATGCATATTAAGATGAATGAATTGCTCACGCATGTGAATCCAATTTTGTTTTTATTAATGAAAATATTATTGCCAGATCATTTCTCTCCCGATAAAGTCTGACTGTTGTAATTAAAATTCAATCTCGTCATATACTTCCCACATTGTAACACATTGCTACGCATTTTGGCGTTCTGTCAGTGCTTTTAGTTTGACAACGTTGACCCGGAAGCAGCTAGCCAGTCACAGTGTATTGGACTGTCGCGGTCCTGTCCTCACCCTGCCGCCTCCTCCTCCTGCCTGCCTGCCTGTCACAGGACAACAACCTTTCATACAGAGTAGCATTTCAGCGTCAACGGACGGCAGTCCCACTCACACTGTCGGGGGGTACGGCTCGGTACATAGCGGTCCAGGCTCAGTTACACACAGTGAGATGCCAACAAAGTCGCGCTTCACCGACAGAGCTCGTCGTGGCTTTTGCTCTGATTTTTGAAAGCATCACGGTGGTCCTCCTCTTCATTACGTTAGCCGGCTGGCGAGGTAAGAATGAATGTGAATTACACAAGCAGCCGCTGCAGGCGGGCTGCGTAACCTGTCTTTATTAACTTGCACATATTCGCTTCCACTGGTTATCTTTGTTATCCAGCCATTATTAACCAGACGTTATTTCGCTGTGACGTTAATGGAGAGGTGTCCTGACTGTTGGAGATGACAGAAAGCTGTTCGCGTTACACACTAGTGAGCCATAGCAGTGTTCCAGCTATACGCCCAATTAAGCTTGGTTTCATCAGTAGCTAACAGTAAGGCACATTAATGTTGACAGAGCACTTCACTGAACATTGTAGCTTAGGTAGAGAATTGCAGATACTGAATACAGCTAGTAATGGGTTAAAAACACACCAGCTACCCCTGAGCGATGCACTGACATGCTTCTCTCTAAACCTCTTTGACTCAGACGTCTTTTATGTATTTTGTGTTGTCGCGAAGGACTCATTATAGTTTTTCCATCCAATCACTGCGTCCGCGAGCCTACTGTCATGTTCACGTCAAAGAGATCTGCCACTAAAAAGCTGAATGAGATCTGTCGGGCGTCTTAAATTCAAATCGTGCAAAGAGAGTGTCTGCAGATTTTAACCTTTTTGTGAATGAGAGATACTATACGCCATGCAGGTGTTTAGGCGCTTCTTAACGACAAAGACGATGAGCAAGTTGAAGTTTTTTTTCCCCAAATTGTGCATTCCGGGTACAGCAGCTAAGGTTATCCAGCATACTTTCTCTGGCGACACTGACAGCCACCCTCCATCATACAGACACACATCTCCAAGGGCTGGCAGTGGACCTATAGTCAGTCATTTCATGGCAGAATAAACTTTACATTGGCTGTAAATGTTTTTAATAAGGCACAGCGTTAGCTGAACATTGCGACCAGACTGTGTGCTGCCTTGACCTGATTGCACATCCATCTTAGCAAACTGGAGGTTGCAGCTACTGTGAGAATGAAATCTGGGACAGCCCAGGTCATCCTAAAAAAGGTGACCATGTGACACATTTCCTCCATAGTTTCTTATTTCTGTTCATTATTAAGTAGGGCAACTGTAAGATACTCCAATATTTGCAAATAGCTACATTATTAGTTGCATTATGGATATCAATATGTTTTCTATAGGTTCTTGTTACTGGTTGAAATGTATGTCTTGTTAATTTGATGTATTAAAAAACATAAATGAACATTGATACAATTAGCCTTTGGTCTGGTTGCTGCTGGGTTCAGTATTTTTAACAAACCAATCATTTATTTTAATGCTGTGCATTTTTGCAGGCTAAAATACATCATTTCTTTTTGTTAGTAATAAGGTGTGAAAAGTCAGGGTCATGACTGGAGCTGAGACTGAGGATGATATTCCGTTAGGCGAGAGGAAGACTGTCACAGATTTCTGCTATCTCCTGGACAAGTCCAAACAACTCTTCAATGGGCTAAGGTCAGTTTTTACTTACCTTCTTGTCTCCTGTCTGCGGGACTGCATTTTGTGAATAAGCATTTACTTCCAGCAATGAGTTGTAAGTACATACGGTGCGCATGGGTGATATGTTAAAGAATCCCGCCAAGCATCCCTAAGAAGTATGTTCATGTTGGATGATTGGGCAGTGCATGATGTCTGTCTAGTGCCAACGCAGGAAGGAGTGTGCTTATTATGTAAGGGTGTGGAGGTCAGGGTGGTGGTTGGGTGTGTATCGTATCTGACTGTCATGGGTTGTTACAATGTAATGGTTAAGGTTCACTTAAAGACAAACCTTAATCAAGAATTTTAAGAGACAAGACATTGTGTTGATAGTAAAATGCTCTGCAACTGTTAGCATCACTCAGAGTTGCCCTGCTCATTTGTGATCAACATACGGTAATATGTATTTATACATACATAAGCAGTATATGATACAACCCCTGATTTCATAAAAGTTGGGACGCTGTTTAAAACCTAAATGAAACCAGAATACTGTCATGACTGAGCCTGTCATGGATGTGCTTTTCAAGTATAAAGGGCTGGGCAATATGGCCAAAAGTGTTACAAAGTGTGTATATTATCTGCTATTGATCAGCTATAATGAAATTCTAGCATATTAAATATAAGTGATAAAACCAAGCCAAATTGCACTCATTGACTTTACAAGCACAGCATCTTGACACTTGAGTATTAGGTGGTGAAATGCACCTTTAAAGTTGGTTTGTGATCTCCCAATAAAGAAGAAGAAGCAGCAGCATGCTGTTGTGTGGCTTTTCATGTCAAACTGCTGCAACTTGGTAGAGCCACGACATGTAAACTAGAGAGCCAAATATGTTGTCTTGGGTGTGGACATTTTTTACAGTTTCAGAGGAAAACAACACAATTACAATTTGCAATACATGTTCCACAAGAGATGAGGAAAAAAGTCTACGAGTTTTAACATAACAATCTTATTAGAGCTGTGAAATATTACAACATTCATCTTTGCTTAGCACGTCTTAGCCTTTCAAAGTCTCAGGTGTGCATAAACTCCAGTTTAGGAACCAGGCTTGGGCCAATATTACATATTATCAAATATTGTGAAATTTGCTGTCATAAGCAATAATTTTCACAATATTGGATATCGAACAGCTTTGTGATTCTTCACCTGAGAGGAACTGCTCTGACTGTATTTTGATTTATGACAGTGTTATTTCTCACCTGTCGGGCCCTCTAGAGTTTAGAGGGAAGTGACAGACTAGCTGAACTTAATATATTATAATATTATGATTACTATATATCAAATTCAAAAGTTCCTATTTAATACTACTTTGTTATTTAAGTGTTGTTTATGTTGTCAAATAATAGATTTATCTGTAATTTAGTGTATTTATTTGTAGATAAGTGTGTAGATAAAGATAAATACATTTGCAAATTTGTATAGTTTTATTGTAACATTAGTTAATAATTCATGAAATTGTTTGTTACTATTTCTGTGACAACTGTGGTGCTCCATAGGTATGTTCTGGGAACTAAATTTTGACACTGTTAATTCACACCTATTAATTTCAGTTGTTTGTAGGGAGTTTTATTTTGCAGTGTCAATTAAATGTCTTGAATTTTTAATTTAAGAAACAATTGAAATCAGAAATAATAGTTTGTTTTTGTTTTTTTCTTTTAATTGAAGCCAAGGTCGAGTCCTCTGATTGACTCCTAACTGACACTTAGTTTTATTCAGTATTTTGGATGTCTTTGTTGTCATATTGTTACAACGGATATCACAACAAGCCCAGAAAGACTGTAGAATGCAAGCCGACAGATTGGCCATCTGGAGTAGCAGGAGTCGGTGAACCTGTCATCTGGTGGTGAGCCAAGCAGGACAATACTGACAGAGAGGTAGAAAAGGGCCAGGACAGACGGATACATAAGAGTCATTGATTAGGAAAAATTAGACAAATCAACTGCTCCCTGTTTTCACCCTGTCCCCTTGATGTCTTATTTGAATCACTGCCAGTTACTTGATTGTGACCACAAAACACCCATTTTAAAAGGGCTCACAAATTCAGACCCATGTACCCTGTCTGATGATTTCATTTAATTTTGAGGGTTGATAGTTAACTACAGTAATCAGAGCTTTTTCCAAACATTGATCACTGTGCTAAAAAAAAAAGTTTCACACAAACTGAAATTGCAGCTTTAAATAAGTATTCATCTGGCTGTTAAGTCTTCTCCTCTAGTGATCATAAGATTTGATAGAAATACATGTAACATGAAAAACATCACTTCGTCAATAGATAATTCAGTTTGATAAGGTTGATTTAGGGCCAGATGTTGCCTTTTGAAGTCAACTGAGCCTATGAATTGATGAAAGGAAGTAGAAAATAGGACAAGTAGGACTTCATCTATATGGTTAATGACTTAAGAATTGGTACAAAATATTGCAAGGCAGTAGGACATTAAATGTTGGATTTCTTTATATTTTCTTCTTTATTATTTGTTTATTATATTTATGTAATTACATTTATATTTAAAGTAAATACTAAAATATAAATCATAAAAATATGATGGTAATAGTTACTTTAATTGATTTAAATAACTGAGAAGGTCCTCAATGTATAGTATTATTATTTCAATCAATTTGACATTAATAACAATATTGATAATTACAATATTGATAATAGTGTATCGTATAACAATGACAAGACAATGTGACAATTGGCGGGTAACGTCCTGAGAGTTGGATAGGTTTTTGCTTGTCGGTTTCAAGCAATGGTGGCCTGTTTGCCAACATTCGCGTATTACAGCTGAACAGTTCACTTTAAAAATGTTTCTGAGGCGAGAGAGAAGCTATACAGTAACATAATCTAGATCCATGATTACTCCATACTCATGATTATTGATCAGAAATCATTGTTGTCACATTTTGTGAAAGCACCAACTGTCATCACTACAATGTTTTCACGATATCCATATCGAGGTAGTCTGTTAAAAATGATGTGATATTTGATTTTGTCACCTAGTCCTAGCATTCATGAAGTGCTTTAGAGGAGATTTTAAAATAGAGCCTAAAACTATTGTGATGTTGTTTTAAGGCCATATCGCCCAGCCCTAATGCACGCCCATTCATTGGGACCATGTGTTAAGTATATAAGTGTTTGTTTGTAGAAATATGGCAATGTTCTGTATGAGACTGGTTCTTTTCTTCTCTCCTCTCTTCCCTCTATTGTATTCTTTGCTACAGAGACCTTCCTCAGTATGGACACAAGCAGTGGCAGTCCTACTTTGGACGGACTTTTGATGTCTACACTAAGCTGTGGAAGTTTCAGCAGCAGCACAGGTTATTTCCATCTCTTATTAGTTCACAGTGTTTTAAAAGATAGAATTGGTGGAGTGCCATGTTTGAAATATGTTGTTCACGGTATGAATAAAGGAGATGTTATGATTCAGCAGTCCACACCATTCACACACAAGAATGAAAGAAAAATATTGCGTCTGGATGTGATAGTATCCAGTAGTATTTTAGAACTCAAGATGAGTTTACCAAAAATACAGCACTGTTGAACTTGCTTGGACTAGTGTTCGCTATTATCATCAAGTATGGTACAAAAGGTTTCTAAATGGGTATTAAACTGTACATGTTTTTATATTAACACAAACACAGCTGCACATGTAACAGGTGAAGACAGTGTAACTTGCCAGATATTCTGAGTTATCTCATATTAGTGCTCAGTATTTTATGTTTTCATTTACTGACAGGCAGGTTCTGGACAGTCGGTATGGCTTGAAGCGATGGCAGATTGGGGAAGTCGCGTCTAAAATTGGACAGCTTTACTACCACTACTAGTAAGTCAGCAAGTGCTCTCACTGCCTCACTGATGTCTGTTTTCCTCTGTTGCTTTGTCCAGCCATCTGAGAGGGAGGGTGGAACAAAGCTCTCATTCAGGACATATTATTTGTTAATATTCTTGTTTTAAACTGCCGATGAAATGATACAAGCAGCAGAGAAGAAGGGGTGCTCTGTGTGTGTTATTCTCTGTGTTATTGACAAGTAGGTTTTAACACACAAGGAATTTACCTTGGTATTTGTGTGCATTACAATAACAAGAGAAAGGAAAAAGAAATGGTAAGAAGAGGTATTTCAAAAGTCAGGAGTCATTCATATAAAACAGAAAGAAATACTAAAAAAGAGAGAGAAATATAGTAAACAAAGAGGCTGGATGTGCAAAATGTTGACCAAAAAATGTGCAAAAGTTGAGAAGATAGATAAAATAAAGCTCTAAGAGTGCATCAGTCCTTTGTTTAGTTCAATAGCAATAAACCTACAACTTGTTAAAGAACCCAACCACCTCAAAATAATTAAGTACACTGTTTGACTAAATTGTACTTAGTTCCATTCATCTCAGTCCTGAACTGATGAGGTGAAACATCTTCATGAAACTGAAACAAGTCCAGTTGCCTATGATACAGCACTTAGAATTACCATGACCTGGATGACTGAGAACCTTCGTCAACACTGTTCAGTTTACAACTTTGTTGTGTATGGCTGCTATTAGCCTTCTAGCCATGCACACTCGTGCATTTAATGTTTGCATCCCTGCCCATGAGTTTTCCTGATTTCAGTCTGACTGTGCCATAAGACCCACTTTCCACAGAAATACCAAAAGCTTGAAATTTAGTCCACTCCAGAGAAAGTAATGCCTACTTTCTACTCTTGATTGACAGCCTTCGTACCTCAGAAACAAGTTACCTGAATGAGGCCTTTTCATTCTACTCAGCCATCCGTCAGCGCTCCTACTACTTTCAGGTCAACAAAGAGGACAGGTAAGTTCTAAAACATTTTCTCTTAAATCATAAGATGCAGTTTCTGGATGTAGATGCCTTTGCTATATATAATTAAGTGCTTGGACATTTACTGTGTTTTTTTATTTTTGTTTTCTATTGTCTTGAAAGAATGTTACCATAGGTCACTTTTCTCGCTATCATCCATAGGGTTTTGTGTAATGAATATGGCTGGGGATATTCTTTATTTTTGTTACTGTTAACAAATCCCTGTCAAATTGCGACTTAAAGCCAAAAGCTCAGTTCCCTCTGACGATGCAAATCTTGAAAATTATCAAGTATTGAATTAGTTGGGCACTATTTTAGATGGGTCTCCAACTGAATCTTTAGAGAGTATCTGTGACAGCAGGATGATGTGTGTGGACAGTCAAAATGAACTACAATGTGTGTGTTCATGGTTATGATGGAACATGTCACCCAGGGCGACAGTGTGCCTCACTGATGTGTTAGTCAATAGTTTTTGGACAACAATGGAGCTCTACGACACAGAGAAAGAT
This sequence comes from Lagodon rhomboides, assembly GCA_039737535.1. Taxonomy (NCBI): domain Eukaryota; kingdom Metazoa; phylum Chordata; class Actinopteri; order Spariformes; family Sparidae; genus Lagodon; species Lagodon rhomboides. The sequence goes on along the minus strand of CM077800.1, from coordinate 24,803,198 downwards.
GATATATCGGACTGTGATACACACATTATATTATTAGGATACATTCTGTGTTAGTTTGAGTCTGCAAATGGGATTTGGAGACAAGAAAACAAATATGGAAGATTATCAGACCTTTTCAATTTCTCAATCACTATAACTGGCAAGAAAACCGGGATTATCGGTTGTATGTAAAAACATGCTAATTGTAGTAGCAGCCTTGATGAAAGACAATTGAAACATGTCCGTCTGATGTGGATTTATTTGCCTTAACAAGATCATATTGTCTTCTCTTGTCTTTTATCAGGCCAGAATTAGTAGTGAAGAAGCTTCGATATTATGCTCGCTACATAGTCGTCTGTTTACTGCTCAACAAGATGGACCTAGTCAAAGTTTTGGTGAAGGTATGGACCAAGTTTTATTTTTTACAACAATATGCTGAGTGATGGAAACCTTGTTACAAGGTTCAACTCATGTTTATTCTATGACTCGGTTGAAATGAAATCTAAGTTGTAGACCCTTTTATGCTACACAAGAAAAAAAGAGCTATTTTATGATCAAGTGTTGATGATGGGTTCAGAGGTCTCACAGTCTGAGGAGTGAAGCTGCTCTGTAGTCTAGTGGTATGGCAGCAGATACCTTTGTATCTGGTGATAGGGCAGCAGATACTTTTGTATCTGGTGGTACAGCAGCAGATAGCTGTTGTCAGATGGCAGCAGGGTGAACAGACTGTGGCTGGGTGGGTGTTGTCTTTTAGTATCTTTGGGCTCTGTGCAGACATCTCACTTCCCTGATGTCAGTGATGCTCTGTAGATGGTCCCAGTGATGTTCTGGGTGGTTTTATCCACAAGCTGTAGAGCCTTCCTGCCCTGTGCCATGATGAACCATGCCAGTTTGTGATGGTTCCAGTCAGGATGCTTTCTTTTGCTCTTCTGAGAATTGGAACCAGACTTTTCTGTACTTTTCAACCAAACAGTCTCAGTGGAACTGCTTCATTCAACTGCTAGTGAGTGTTTCGTAAATCTGGTAAAATTATATATATGTATGGGTATAATGGTGTTATTCACTGCTTAGTATCTATCTCAGTTTTTTTTCTCAGCTTTTTGTTATAGCTGTTTTTTTATGTATTTATTTAGCTAGCTAACAGACACCAAGACATCCTAATTGGCAATACATCTTACCATAGAACTTGAAGAAGACAAAGAAAAAGAGTCTTTATTTTATCACAGATAATCATATAGTATGCAATATGATGAAACTGGTTCCATGCATTTAACCCATCCTGGAGGAACAGTGGTACAGCACTTGGCGACACATTTGGGTGATTGTTTGCGTGGAGACAAACTAAGATTTAATTGCTGCCAAACCCTATTAAGTCTTCAGTTGCATGCCTTCTGTCAAGAAATATGCTAATTTCATAGATAGTCACAGAGATTGTAATCGTGCTGTGGCTCTGGTGCACAGGGTCCAGTCTGAGAGAAGCCGCAAAATGTTGGAGATCAACTCCAACAGCCTGCAACCCTGCCAAACCGTGCCACAGTGGATCTAAACATTCCCTCTCTCCTAGCTAACAGCTGGGCTTACAAGAAGACCGAATAAATCCCAGAAAGGGTGTGTCCTGTTTTGGTGTTATCAACCTCCTGGTCACACAATAGCAGAAGTCTGGAATATATCTGCCTCTACACCTTAACACACATCCAAAAACAACTCTGTAGAGCAGAAGCAAAAAATGTATTTGCTCTTCAGGTCCAGAGAAGTGTAGTGTCAAGAGCTCTGACAAACCCCACAACAGAAGCCTGTATTTTGTGTAGAGATGGAGAAACGAAGATGGTTTTGGGCTAAAGCTTACCTGCTGGCCAGATACATTCTGTAATGGATCATGGAGCTGCAAGGCTTTATGCTCATGCTCATGAATCTTTGTACTTTTTCTGCATGAACTTGACAACGGAACTTAATATGGCCTTGGTAAAACTTGAATGTCCAAAATATCTTGCTTTTCCTTCCTATCTGAGAAGTTAGTCAGTTTGACCAGCATGACCACAGACTGATCAACACAGTCACCAACTGTCTCCACCTCCTCATTTATAACCTGACATGAGCCCCTCTTTGGCAAATGGATTCAACAGACTGACTGTTGGGTTATTTTAAGAATACGTAGGGGATGTATCACTTGGTGACAAATCTCAACTGATGGCCTGACTCTGATCGTAGCCTCCACTTTCCCTGTTTAGAATACTGGGGCAAGTTAGATCTGGCTCAAGGAAGTTGTATGAGACCTTATTTCATAAATCTAAAACCAGTTAAACTTTTGCAGTACTGTGAAAAAAATGTGAATTCAAATTTACATGACCCCATCTGAAACTTCATGCCTGTCTACTACCTGCAGGAGTTATCTGAGGAGATCGAAGATTACACGCAGCGATTCAACACAGAGGACCAGCTGGAATGGAATCTGGTTCTACAGGAGGTGGCAGCTTTTGTAGAGGTACCGACCCTCCAAGATGCAACAAAACTTTCTAGCATGTTACATATTTGTTTGGTGATTATATATATAAAGTCCTTGACTATATATATATATAGTCCAGCAACCTCTTAATGTATCTTTATAAAAGAAAATTAAAACAAGTGTGTGCAATACAAATTGAATTAAAGCTGCAAGCAGTGATGAACGGGCCCTCGCAGGCCGCGCGTGTCGGCGAGTACTGCTGCCGCGGCGTGCAGCAATTGTGACCTGCTGCGTGCAGTGTGCTGAATGAGTGGGCTGTTGCAAGTGTGGGCTGCAACAGGTGAGATAAAAAAGGATACCCGGAAGACTACATGAGAGGACTACATTGTGTTACCCTAAACACTCTTAAACAGAGGTTTGTGTCCATTAGCAAAGCAGCATTTTTGGTCATTTAGCAATAAAAGCACCACCTATTGACCGATCTGCAGAAAGTTTTGCACATACCCTCATCGAGCCATGGAACACAATTAGGCAAAGTTTCATTGTAATCGGACTGTATTTGGTCAAGATATTCAAGATTGTCTGTTTTCACTACAATGTGCAGGAAATTGTTGTTTTATATTTTGGAGTTTTTTGGACTATCAAAATTCTTTTGATAAGTTTTTGTCAGGACGTTCCACAGATGCTACATCCAAAGTTTGGTGCAAATCGGTGAAATCGTGTAGGAAGAGTTGGAAAAAGTAGGTGTTGGATATACGGTGACTTAGCCATGGAAATTTGCAGCAGAAGTGGGCGTGGTCTATGTCAGAAAACTCAGCTGTATTCAGGGAATACAGGGATATAATGGTTTTGAATGTGTCATAAAAACTGTGGAACTTACAGGCAAAAACGCGTTTTCGTCAGTTATAGAGCCACCTAGTGGAGTACATGCGCAATTTTTGATATGGAAGGTCGATGTCCTATTCAAAACTGACTGTAAAAATTTCACAGTCCTCAGCACAACGGTTTTGCTGGAATTAATGTTTGAATGTTTAAGTGGTAATAGGCCATGCCCACATTGAGCAGTCACAACCACCTTCAAGATACGGCCTCAGGAATGGGCCTACATCATACTGACTGAATTTAGAAGAAATTGGTCCAGCCATTTAAGAGAAATAAACTTCCCATATTTGTAGCGCCCCCTAGTGGCCAACATTTGCCAAATTGAATTCGTAGCCCCACAGTCACATGCCAACCAAGGATCTCAAGTTTGGTGTTAATAGCATTTAGTTTGACAAAGATATGCAACAGTTAGCATTTTTATAGCTAGCTACAGAAATTAGTTTGTTAATAATTAGCGCATTTTTGAAACTAATCAGAATCTTTTAATAAGATAAGCTCCATCAGAAGAGTGTACATGCCAAGTTTCACGCAGATCGGACAAAATCCCAAGGAGGAGTTCGGAAAAGTAGGTTTGCGACATTTCGCGAATTTGCGGGAAAAAAAAGGTAGGCGGAAATGGGCGTGGCCTATATCACGAGATTCAGCAACATTCAGTGAACGTGTGGATATAAGGTTTTTGAATGTGCGACAAAGTATATGGGAGTCATAAGCCAAAACACACTTTCCTTGATTATAGCGTCACCTAGTGGTGGAAATTCAGGACGACAATAGATTATAAAATTTTTCGCCAGGTATGACTTATATTCCAAGTTTGGTGACTTTTGGGGTATGTTCAGGCAGTGAAAAATGCGATCATTTGGGCAGAAAAAGAAAAAAAAATCACTAGAAAAACAATAGGGACCTCGCAGGTCTGTGACCTGCTCGGGCCCTAATTACTGAAATTAAAATCATGATGCAGTATTCCTGTGGACTGACAGCGAAGTAAATAAAGAAGTTGTGCCCAGTACACTGGATCAGCCTCTCTCACATGGTGTTTCTCTCCCCACCAGGCAGATCCAGTGGTCGTTCTGAATGACAACAACTCTGTCGTCGTCACCAGCAATCGGCTGCAGGAGGGATGTGTGCCTCCATTGGAACAAGGCATGGTGGTTGGGCAGCTCGTCCTTGCAGATGCACTAATCATCGGCAACTGTAACAACCAGGTTTTAACCCACTAATTTTAATTCACAGTACTTAACACTTCATACACATGAACACGGTTGTTCACCAGTTATATTGAAGAAAACTTGTTTTGTCTCTCAAACAAACAGTATCAAATGCTGAATACCTTTGACATATAGAATTGACCAGTATTCCCTGAAGCTTTGTTATCTTTGTTTTACAGCTGAATGATTAGTCGATTTTAAATTGAAATTGGGATTTGAAACAACGGGATTAGCAAATCGCAGAGGCTGTGATTAATTTTGCTGCAGGATATGCACCTGACCTACGTTTAAACATGTGTGTCAATGGTTTTACAAATTCATGCCGTCTTCGTAGTATGACAGTCACGCTCGCCATCAGAAGTGCCTGCTCCTCGTGCACCAATCATACTCACCAATCAGACGTGGCCCAAGGCAACTGCTTACACGCCGACGATTTAAAACTATTACACAGTGAATATTGAGCTGAAGCTTGACTTTAACAAAAATTGCAAGTGCAATATCCGTCAGAAAAATCGCAATTAGATTTTTTTTCCCAAATCGTTCAGCCCTATTCTGTTTCTTCTTATTACTCTTGATTAATAGTTTCACTACTGAATAGATAGATATGCATGTCCTAATAAATTCATGTTGCATGCCATGTACTGCTCCATAAAATGTTAAGTCATGTCCTGTTTCTAACCATAACTAGTATAGGGCTGTAGCTAAACACCCAAGATGACAACCCTAAATGTTTTGTTTCACTCTAAACCCAGAGATATTCAGTTTACTGTCATAGAGGAGGAAAAATACCAGAAAATGTATATATTTAGGAGGCTGAAACCTGACAATTTTTTTTGTTTTGTTTTTTTGTTTTACTCTGCATCCCAGCTTTTTGGGAATGTTGTTTATTTCTCTTAAACACAGTCAACTCCACTGATTTTAAAAGAATCCAATTGTACGTAAGCTTATGAGAAACTGACCGTGCTTGTCTCTTAATTTATTACCTCAGAAACTGGTTTCCTAAAGAGTTTATTGTCTGAGTCATTAGTTTTAAGCCTCCTTCAATACAGCATGATGTTCATTTGTAAATTATGGTCAAATTCAAACAAAATAGACAAAAAAGCAGGATATGATTTAGGACGTGGATACTTTGTGATTGACAAGTCACTACCACGTCGTGTCCTCGGGTTCTCAGTTAGAACCAGTAAGGATATCCTCCCCAGGTCCAACCTCTCATCCAAATGTGGTCTCTTCTGACCCCAAAAAATCAAGATGGTGACTGCTATAATGGCGAACTCAAGGCATGAAAACATAGTTCACAAAGGAATGGATGATGTCACAGTGGCTACATCCACTATTTATTTTTGGCAGATATGTGTGTAGCACTTATTCTTTATCCCCTTTTTTGGGAGTTGTTACTAGTAGTTTGAATGCCCTCTGCTTGTCATAATATCTGACTGACCAAAACTCTAAAATCCCTGATTTGAAGAGGATTTTAAATACATTTTTGCTCAGTTCTTAGAGTTATAGCATCCCTGATTTGTCTTTAAAGGCTCTCTTGACAGTAAATGTTTTCTTCTTTTTTTAGGTGAAGTTTAGCGAGTTAACCATCGATATGTTCCGAATGCTTCAAGCTTTGGAGAGGGAACCTGTAAACCTGGCCACACAGACTTCGAAACAAGGAACGCTGGTGAGACTCTTGTCTGGATATTCTTTTTCAGAGCAGAATATTCCCACAAAGGCAACAGTAAACATGTTATGTCTCATAAATGATGCAGTCTCTCTCAGGGCCAATCAGTAGCAAGTACCTGTATGTGACCATGTTTTGGCCTGTAATAGCAGCTATGTAATTATGCTATAATTGAGTGGTGAGTGAGACGCATCAGTCCCTCAAGAGTTGCATCATTCCCCACTGGTGACAAATGTGAAATGAACAAATTAACACACAATCATAAGACTGGTTATGCTGTGTTCAGTGCAGCAAGCTTAAACTGAAATAAGAACAGTAAACCTATAAAATGTGTCTCCACAGGAGCCCAATGAGAAGCCAGCTAAAAGAGAAAACCCTCACAAATATTTGCTGTACAAGCCAACGTTCAGCCAGCTTTTTACTTTCTTGTCTGCCTCTTTTAAGGTCAGTATTCACTTGACACCCTCTGGGTTAAAGATCGAGTCATGTACGAGCTGAGGTTTTTTTTTCATCATCTGGATCACTTGCATCGAACATAATCCTATTACTTTGGTACATTATCTTTTTCCCCATTCCAGGAATTGCCTGCCAACAGCGTTTTGCTAGTTTACCTGTCAGCTACTGGAGTCTTCCCTACTGGGCATTCAGATTATGAAGGTACAATGCCAAATTTTTGACCACTTTTTTTTCACATATTAGCAGTGTTTTACACATAAAGCCTACCCTTGGGTGGGTCACACCGGTATAATTAAGGCCACCAATGTAAATTTGGCGACCCATTTTAGCATTTTTGAGTTTATTTTAATAACCAACTGAGGGGATATTCAGACTGTGCAGGTGGAGGACTTAATAGGTGCTTATTCAACTGTCTGAAATCTGTAACATACATCATTAAATCAGCTGCTCCTGTTTATGCAATACAATGATGCTAACCAATGTAGTGTAGATTTGCAGTGACATATCTGATATATCACACATAACCATGCATTTCAACTGAAACTTCTATCTTTGAACATTTCCTGTAGGGCCGTATGATTTTGGAGGAGTTCTCACTAATACAAATCGAGACGTGGTGAATGGAGAGACGGTGCAGAAGAGGAATCAGGCCCAGAAAGAAATGCACTGGTTGGAGATTATTTTTCTCTCTGATATATCTGTTGTCATTTTCAAAACATTTTAGTAAAAGCTAAACATCTGAAATATTCCCATGTGTAACAGAAGAAGGTTGTTCATGCCTTTGAATGTGAATTCCTCATGCTTCTGTTTTCACAGTTAGCAGTTGCTAGACCTGACCCAGGAGGAAAATCAGTCTTTTGCTTGTTGTGACTAATCATGACGAATAACATCTATGTGACTCATCAATCTGACGTCTGACTGCTGCCTACTTTCTGTTAACAGCAAGCGTAGATACTCTAACCATGGTCACACAACTAGCAACCTGAGAGATGTAGCTTCCTCGTATTAACTTGTTTGTGATGTTGCAGCCTTCATCCAGGGGATTTATTCCCATTCACCCGGAAGCCACTTTTTGTCATTGTGGATTCTTCAAACAGCACAGCCTACAAGGTACGTCAATTTAGGCTAAGTTACCAGAAAAAAACATGTCTAACAGAAGTTTTAAGATTGAAACGGGAGCGTTGAAGTGGTACTTTAAATCACACAAATAACACCAGATCCCCATAATTTGCATCATATTTGAACATACATTTTTTGATTCAGAATCAGATGTCATTGAATGTCCATGAATATACTTCACATCATATCACATCATAAATAAGATGGTCCTTATAACTCCAAAACTTCCTGAACACATTTTGAAGTTTTATTTGCATTGTAAACAGAAACTTTTAATAGTTAAAGTGCCATACTTTTAATTACTGAAGCGTATTGCTGCCATACAAATAAAAAAAGATTTAAAAAACACTATCATGTATAACGTGATCATTTATATTGTTGTTACATGTTATTTACATGATTTGATTAAGTTCTACTTAAGTTTCTTACCTCATGCTTGGGCTGAGACAGGGCGAGATTTCTCTGTTATTGAGGATAGTGGAGAACAGTGTGATCAGCAGGTATACAGTAAGAAGGATTTTAAAATGCATGAAAAGTATGAATTATTTCAGCCACCCACACACCCTCCCGTGTTAATCACAATGATAGTTCTCATGACCTGTCCGGTCCGATCAGAGGACTGAGATCCTCACACCACATTACGCACCACAGCGCTCCTCCTGCTCCAGTTAAATACGGTTTTTGCTCATACATAGTCAAACGGAGTTGTTATCGTCATTTTTATTGATTATTGATCACTATCAAAGGCAAACTCCATGTAGAAGATAGGAATGTCATTAGATGTGCTGGGTTGCTTGTATCCATGGTGGTTCCAGCTGACCAATGAGAAATTACGCTAGCTCCAGAGGAGGACTGACTCTTTCCTCTGTACAGCCTCATGCATTTCAAAATCCTCCTTACTGTACACATGCTGATCACAGTGCCCTCCACCGTGCTCAATAATAGCAAAATCTCTGTATAATCACCAAAACTGATCATTCAAGTTACTGTATGTCTATTTTTGATCCAGCAGATTTGGTCACATTTTCAGAAGACCTACAATAAATTCATTATTGAACCAAACTTCATGAATATTTTTGTGACAAAGTCTCAACCCTAGCATGAAGTAGAATTTAATCAAATCATGTAAATGAGATATAATCTGATCATGTAAATGATCACGTTAGTACAATAACATTATCATGTTTGGACGATACAAATTATCACAATATAACGTGAAACTAATCTCGTTCGTACAATAGAAATTGTCACGTTATAACGTGAAACTAATCACATTTGTCCAACTTTTCACTTTATAATGTGATTAGTTTTTTTTTTCTTTTTGTGTTGCAGCAATACCTATCCGTATTTAATGATTCCAAAATGTGAACAAATGTCGGCAAAAAAGCGAAACTGGGCTCAAGTTGTACTGTTCACACTCCCCATGTTAAGGGAACTGTCCATAATACTGATTTTTTTCTTGTTGCTGTAACTGTACTATTTACATGGACTGGGGTAGTAGCCGTGGAAGAGGACTATATAAACATATGGTTTATGTAATAAGGTCACACTGTGAATGTATATTGTTATTATTAATTAATTAGTAATTTGACCTCTTCTGTCTTTTGTTTATCCATTAGAATTTCACAAATCTGTTTGGCCAGCCTCTGGTGTGCCTACTATCACCTACAGTATATCCCAAGAGTGTACAAGGTGTGTGAACAACACTTCTTTAAAGGACAAGTCTGGTGGTAACAATGTGTTAGTCTATCTCAAGTTTTTCTGACAGTCCTGTCTGTGGCTCTCAGCTTCAAGCCCACTGGTTCCTTCTGAAGATGTAAATCTTAAAAACATCTCACAAACATTCAAGCTTTCTTCACTGTAGTTTTTAACAAACATTGCTGAAACAGGAGGAAAAAGTGAATATGTTGAGGACTATTTTCAGCAGTGGATTAATCATATTGAGGCAGTATAATGGTTTATGTGTGGTGAGTCATAATAAACTACAGTGTTCATGGTAATGAAGTGACATTTCATCCAGTGTAACAGTGTGGCTCAGTGATGTGTTTTTAATAGTTTTTGGTTTGGTTTGTTGTTGGTTTGGGTCTGCACATGGGATTTATTGATGCCAAGAAAAATAAAAAATACTGCGGCTTGTAGTAGCAAAAAATTGCAGTTATTTATTAGCTGACAGTTTTGTTGAAATTTTATGAAATAGTTTTGAATTAATATAATAAATGGAATCTTTGATTTGAAAATCAGTCCTTCTCTGCTAACTTAAATCTTAATTATTTAGGTGTTAAAATGTCCAGTGTTGATGTATGTTATGATGAACTCACATTTTTAGGTCAGCCTTTTGATTTCGTTATTGAAGATGGTGAGGCTTGGCTCTCTGTTAAGAAATGCGTCTCATGTTCTCACCTCTTACCTCTGCTATGTCTCTGCTCACCTGTTCAGATCAGTCTCAGCGTGGGAGTCTCTTCACTCTGTTCCTCTACAGCCCACTCTTGGCTTTCTCCTCGGTGTGCGGCTTGAACAGCGTGCGACGAGGACTGTGGGAGAGGGCTCAAGAATTCCTTCGTAAAGTCTATCGTGACATTGGGCAGATGATAACTCGGTCACGGACCATAGGTAGCACATCTATAGATTATTTTATTCTGCTGGTGTGTTATTAAGATTAAAGTGGCCAATGAAAGTATATATTCATCCATGTTTTTCATTTTTTTTTTTTTTTTGATGGGAAAAGTAATGCATTTCAGTGCTTACAGTGAGATGCTCTGATAGCTAGGAGGTTAACCACACCAACACCATGAATCAAAGTGTGATATATATTATCATGAGCATTCATAAAGAGTAATCCACTGTAATCTAATAATGGTAAAAACTTTGTCGTGATCAAGTAATTTGAAAACCAACTCAATACACGCCCAGATAAACAAATAGTCCAGTATAACATAGTCAACCTTGTCAAATCAATGAAAGGAGTTGCTCAATGTTTGCTGCGGTCCAGCGCCTCAATAATGTTATTCACCACTTAAAATAAAAATATTTAAGACTGAAATCATTCATCACTTATCAATATGTCTTGATCAGCCAGTCAGTTAGTCAAATACTCTTTTTCACTGTTTCCACAGATCAAGCCTTTTTACAATTCTTTGGTGACGAGTTCCTCCGGCTGCTGCTCATCCGCTTTGTGTTCTGCTCAGCTGCACTCAGACTGCATAAACTCTTTCGGGTGAGTCACTGCTGCTGTCATCCTCCCAAGGAAGTGGCATTCTTTATCTGAATAGAAAAAATGCATGGTATGGTTAAGAGCAGGGTCTGTCGCAGTACCCAGGCACTTAACACGCACCATCAGGCCCATATCAAAGTGCGTCCCACTTCTGAAAAATACCAACACACAATACACTTAACTCGCACTGGATGCACACTTGTCCTAATGGCACTCCGGATCGTCTATTCAATCCCACAATTCATCACAGTCTACTGCACTGCAATAGCACAGGTGCTGCTGGTAATACACAAGCTAGTCTGCTGATCACCATCACATGTGGGGCTACATCCTATCACAAAACCCACAGTAAGGAGTCAAGTATTGGATCATTTTTCGGACCATGGTTCGTGTTAGGGTTAACTTAGTTAAAAAATATGCTACCCTGGCTCTGATGTAGCTGCCTCTTGCTGAAGTCACCAACAGATGTATTAGTATAAGTATTATTTCTAAATGTATTTATTATTTATTTAGATTTAATTTTTTTAGCCTTTTATATAAATATATTTTTTTTATATTTTGCCTGAAAGGAAAAGAGAGACTGGAGCTTCTCCATTGAGAGCGGAGCTGAGTGTTGAAGGAAAGGCAGAGGATATTACCGAAGTTGCAGTAAACATCACAATCTTTTATATTTCCATGATGACAATGCCTGTATCAAACAACAGAGACGCTCAGCATAGTTTTTTGTTAGCTGACGTTCATTGCGGAGGAGAGTCTTAAGATATTTACTCACCAAACGGAAATAATGCCCACATTTGGCATCTGGCAGACTCTGTCTCTGATTCAGACGTATTCTTAAAACTACATTTACAGTAGTTGTAAAAACTGTGCACTGGAGAAAATGAAACACATTATGTATCTGCGTCTTTGGGAGCTGACAGCAAATTCTCTGGTGTAACGTGCATGAACTGGGGAGTAACATGTTTCCAAGGCCCTTTCAGTGGAGATTTCTTTCCACAGTGAAACACCAAAGCAATTAATTGCAGCCGGTGATGATGGAAACAGTTTCTCTTCCAACCATTCCCTCAAAGTGTGTTTGGAGTGATATGTGCGGGACTCACAGGTGTGTCATGTTGTGCTGGCAGGAGTCCCGGAGCTTCCCGGAGTCGTACCCCGAGCTCCCCAAACAGGACACGGTGGAGAGCAGCCTTCTACAGAAGCATATACTGGACCTGGCGACCATGCTGGACGTGCAGAGCCTATTTTGGGATGACTCATTGGAAGCCTACTAAGATCTTGGCACAGGGCTGAGTGGCATCCGTGTACATACAGACTCAACTGCCAGAGCCCTCACAGTTGTCTCTCTGTTTTTTACAGGTAACGAAATAACAAATTCAGCACATACAAGTTTGTGTCCTGCATTAAATGTTACTCGTGGAAGCACGTGTAGTGCGACATTACAATGTTCACATAGATAAGCCAGAGAGTTTAACATCGTGTAAATTCCCCATACTGAGTGTCAGCAGCTTGTCTCATAAATATAAGCATCATGTAAGACATAAGAGTAAACAAACAAGTGAGAGGCTGCAAATAACATTTCAACTCAACATTCCCATCCAAATATAAGGTTCAAAACTTTATTCCTCATGTCGGATAATTTTAAAGAGGTTTGACAGTCTTGGTTTTGTATTTTTGAATAATAGTTATCATTGTTTATTAAAATGAAGGTTGCGTTAGCCTAAGGGATAGAGAATGGGAGAGTCCTGGGCAGCTTCCAGGTGTGACGTTATCTATCTGTATGAAGGCAGAGCGGGTTGGTGCTGAGCGAGAACACACTCCTAAATATTCAAAAAAAATATAGTGTTAGCACATTACACGCTGAGTTGAAATTTGAAAGATTTCACCAAAAATGTTATTACTGTTCTGGATTTTCTGTGTTTGCCAAACAGTGCTCACTGTATAACAGCTTAACTTGTAGCAGGCTGAGGTGCATGAGGTCATGTTCTGTTGTGTGTTGTAGAGGTATCACTCTCCTTCATGACATAAACCAGCAATCTAAATAATACCTTTAATTGTCCATTGTTTGGGCCTTGTGCATTTTGAAAGTGGTAGTTGTTCCTTTTCCATATCACTGTGCTGTATTTGCATGCAAAAAGGCAAAGAAATGTATCAATTTTATTCTTTTCTCCACAAAGAATGGTCTCCACCTTTTTAATGATTTCAAATGGAATTGAGTTGGGAAGTAAATGGAACCATCGCATGTGTTGCATGGGCCTGTACATTTGTTGTTGAGTCAACAAATTAAGACAATCTAGTTTGATAACAGAGGAGATTACTGAGTGTAAAGATAACATGGCATGTACAGCAACAGTTTGTCACTAGCCAAAACACCACAGTCGTGTTATTTGATGCTATGATTCTGCCATTGATCCACTGCTTCAAGCTTACAGATGCTGCCATCTTTATCTCTGTTACTGGAACCACAAAAAAAATTGAACTGGTGTGAAAAGATATGAAGCTTGGGTGGAGCTGAGGAGGGATAAACAAGCAGCACCCACCTTGACTGAGTTTAAGTGTGAGAACAATTGAGCCTTTTTTTACTTTGTCTTGAGAGAAAAGTTCCTCATTTTTAAGGCCAAAATGATACTCGCGCCCCTGTGTGGCCGTGAGGGTCCAGCCGACACAGATCATCTGCTCATGTGGGGGTCGTTTGGACTGACTGGAATCGACTGTATACGTCGACAAACCTGCATGAACAGGTCTGTGTGTGCAGACACTCAGTGTAGTACAAACAGGACGACATGCACATCTGCTGTCCACCAGGTGGGTTCACGTGTCAGTTATACCAACCTGCAGGCTTAAAGAAAAAAAAAAACACGTAATTACAGCATTGTAAAGCTTGTAGTGGGTGGACCCAACTGGAAAAGGTAATGGACTGTCTCTGCTGACATTTAAAAGCTGTAAAAAGTCTTGACTAGGGCAGCGCAGGTGGTTCGGTGGTTAAGAGCGCATGCAGCATACGCAGCGGACCCCGGTTCAAATCCCAGTCGGAGGACCTTTGCTGTATGTCACACCCCCATTCACATAACATTCAATATAACTACTTCAGACCAAAACGAGGAAAAGATGAAAAAAAAAGAAAAAAACCTTTCCGATCCTCAATGATAGAACTTAAATGAGCTACTGATTTTGAATACCTCAACGAAAAACACACATTGAGAAAAATTTGATAAAAAGGCTAGGAATAGGTTCAAAAGCATTTAATGGAATATGAATCCAGTTCTGAAATCAGCATTTTTCTCGAGGGTATGCAGGAGTCTGACTAGTTATCATTTAAAGGAACCATTGTAACCCTCATTTTTACCCCACTAACTGAGGGGCTCAAAGGTGGCAGTGTCTGTAAGCAGGTCTACGTCAATACTGTGACGAAAACAGATATTTCAGGTACTACAGTGACAAAATTTCCAGGAAATTGCTGATTTGCTGAAAACTAAACTCCCCACAACATAATGAGCAAATGTCCAAACTTTGCTTTCCGTTTTTAGGTCAAAATGTTAGTTTGCACACTAGATATCTCATAAGTGAATAGGCAGACTGCCAGGAAATGTCCTCTGCTTTAAAGGTTAAGGCTGCGGTTGTTATTATTTTTTGTATTATTTAATCCATTAGTCCATCGCTCGATTGTTGCACTGCCTGTCAATTGAGCACATTGTTCCTATTGACAACATTAATCTTTAAAAATGAATAGATATAGCAAACATGACTCTGACAGGAGGAAATAGTGTACTTGTTGGGGTCTATTTTTAGCAGCGGACTAATCCAAATTTGGTCCCTTTAGAGTTATTTGAGGCAGCAGGACAGTGTGTGTGGGACTGAGTCAAAATTCTAACTGTTGGTTGGACACATACAGTGATGGTTTTGGACTTTTCATGGCATTTGTGGATAATTACAAAAAATCTGTAATATCACCAGCCTTATCCTTTATCATTTAAAAATGGATGTTTTTACGCACATTTATGCTCGGATGTGATATATTTTTGTCCAGGCTGCTAGTTTAGCTTCAGGCCTTTACATTTTCTTTGAACTGTTTAATTGGTTTTGAAATGTGCTCCACATTTTAACATACCCCGAAGTAGGAATCAGGCTGAAGGCAGGTACTGTAACCAGAGTGTGTCAGTTGTTGCCGCTGGTGATTTATTTCTGGCACCAGCAGGGGGAGTGATTGAACAGGCCACTGAAGTGATGCTGAAACTGAAACCAGCTGCCCTGACCAAAATGTTCAAATGATGCATCGATGTTGGAAGTTGCCAAGCCGGCTGGTTGGGATTAAGATTTGTGAGTGGACAAAAATCAAAAGAAGAACACAATTTTTAGTGTTTGTTATATTTATTGACATTGTTCGAGTATGTGTACAGATAATGTAAAGCGATGTTTTGGCACAGATGTGTTTGTTCAGTATTTAGTAAGTCTATAGAATGTGTAATGAAACATGAAGTTGAAAATACGGAGGAGTGAAATATTCATGCGGCCAGCTTGTTCTTTGGCCATTTTTTAAAGATGTTACATTCCAACTTTCCCAGGACTTGAAGAGAGGCAGAGGAAAACTACCGCTGTTTTCTCCATTTTACATTTGTCTGGGAAAGTGAGCGGTTTATACATTTTCTTCAATTTTCATTGTAATATCAAGCTCCATGTTCCCTTGTGTTGACAGTTATGACGATTAAGATATTGTAGGCTTGCACTTTACCAAGTTTGATATTGTTATGATCTTGTTTGTTGTGTTGCTTTCGGGGGAAAAAAAAGAGACAAATCCTTCCATGTGATTGCTTTTCATGCCAGCCCTTCACACTTGTGAGCTGCTTTTATACAAAGAGTAAAAGTTGTGTGAGTCAGTGATTTTAAACATTTTACTGTACATCTGCTGTCACTTTTTTAACAGCTTCTGTCTGAAATGTGTCAAACATTTGACTTTACAATTAGAAAACCCTTGTGTTTTACAGCCAGTGGTGCTCTAATACAATGTTGTTGGTGGGGATTAATGCCAATTGTTCACTTTGCAAAGGGATATAAACATCATAAAAAAAATTAAAAATCACATGTTTGGGCATCAATCAGGACAGGAGAAGAAATGTGTTCATTTAAATTGTCAAATATTGCATGTTGACAAGTTTGTATGTCTCAAAAAACTCGATGAAAGTCCATGAAAATAGCAAATATTTTGACCTGATGGCACTAAGTAAGCATTATTTAATGGAAACGAACCAAAACAATGAAGTGACACTGTACTCTGATCATAGCTATAACTATAAAGAGAAACAAATAAACGAGATAACTTTTAGCTTCTGTTCTGAATGTTTGCCGTAGTGATGTCTTCTGTGCTTCATATTTAAAACAAAATCATGAACACAACCAATTAATTTATTATGTAGCACTAAAAAGTCTGAATTAGAATTTGCTTGTATTCTTTCACAGACTAATACTAATCGAAAGAGGATTATGTGTCATATGAGTGTTAATATATTGTTTTTTGGTTCTTTTATTTTATTTTTTTTTCATGTTTTCCTTTTCACAGAAGCTACCTAGCAGCATGGTGCATTAGCGTCAATGGATTCTGCATGATGAAAATGTAATTTCCTGCTTCACATAATATGATGGGTGTATCAGAGTAGGTTGTTACAGAACCGCCCAAGTCCTGCAAGTCTTTTCTTTGAGTGATCTGAGTGATGATATCTTACGTGCACAACATAGAACAAGGTTAACAGGTTTAAAAAAGAATAATCATTTACATGAACAAGATGTTCAGATTGTGTGGAGAAGATATTAAAAAGGTGTTGATTTGTGTGATTCAAGTTGTGCAGAACAGAACAATTTGTCTAAAATTTGTCTCAACAAGATGCTAATCACATAACTGCTATGAAGAAAATTGCATGTGCAAAGCATTTGTGCAAACAAAATATCAACAAGATATGAACTTGTGTTAACAAGAAATTTACAAGATATTAACTTTTGCAAACGAGAACTAATAAAAAGCTTAGGTCAACAAAATATAAATGTATGGGTGAGAAATATTAACAAGATATTAACTTGTGCCAGTTATTTATCAATTTTGTGCAAACAAGATATCCATTTTGTGGAAACGAGGTATTAACGAGATACAGTATATCCCCGTACAAGCAGGACATTCATTTTGTGGGGAGAAGATATTAACAAGATATTAACTTGTGCAAAAAAGTATAATTTGTTAATAATTGCTAATAAGATGATCAACAAGATCATGTGTATAAATAAGACTATAAGAAGATATTAACTTTCACCAACAAGATGATAACTTGTGCACACAAAATGATAATCAGTGCTCACCTCCTTTTTGATAGTGTGCTTGACTATCAGAAGTTGGAGTTGGTGGCTGATACAACATCATGCAGAGTTCACTATTCTCACTGGGATTATAAAGCCTTATGCAAACTGGACACTGTGACAAAACCAAGCAACATGAGGCTTTCCTCCCTCTGCTGCCATTGTCTTTACCTACAATGAAATCTTTGTTCAATGTTCGAAGATATCTGAAGTGATTTCATGTGCTGTGACTTGATTTAGCCTTATTGAGTAAATGTTTCACTCTGATTTCACGCCTTTTTATGTGTGTGTATATGTGTATATATATATATATATATATATATATATGTATATATATATATATATATATATATACCCATTTTTGCACCCCTGGACCCATGTTGGGGTGTATTGTCTTTTTCTTATTCCTATGCATTCCCATGAAAGTTCTCTCTAGTTCTGTGTTCATTCATACATTTATAACATTTAACTTTTTTTTTTTTTCTTTGAGAGAAGCATGGAGCTACTATAGCTATTATTTAGTTGTACAGTCTTGGTTGTATAACAGTCGCTTAAATTAAATCTTGAATAGTTTCCTTGCAGAAAATGTCTCAGCTACATAAAACATTGTCGCTGAAAAGCTGCTTTTTGTTGATGTCCCTTCAGAATGAGCGGTTCATTTTCTAAGGCTGCCACTATGCACTTTTTTCAAACATTCATTCCAAGAAAATGCGTAGAAGAAGCAGAGAAACGAGCAACGTGGAGGATTTGTAAGGTTGGTTGTCGGGGAATGATCTAGTGAGACCAAACCAGTGCTCGCCCTGCATAACCAGCATTAGAATCCACCGGAGCACAAGAAATCAACTTGTTTTTGAAACGACAAGCACAAGAGCCACTGTTCTGTATGGACCCGCACCCATAGAGAAGCATGTCGACATCTCTTGGAAACACATTGCAAATAACTGCCGTCTGATCAATCCTGTTTTCTCCAGCAGATATGCAGGGGTCATTTCTAACTTTTTATATGTGTAAAAATGGCAAAAAGATGGTTGCAGCCTTCCTTTATAGCAACATGTGTGACTTGCTTCTTGTGATTTTCAGTCAGTGTCAAACTGTCCAATGTATTTTCCAAAATTTCACTTTAAAAAAAAATGCACAGATGATTATCTCTGTGAGCAGCATGTTTGTTTAGAATAGAAAGTGCCAAAGACTGGTGTACTCTCACTTTCCCAAGATTGAGATAAATTCTTGTATGAGATGGGGTTTTTTTTTCCTCTGTTGCCACATGGAGCCAATAAAAGAAAAGAAAATTTGGCTTCCTTAAAGCGCCGATGACTGTCTTTGTTGTTGTTTTTTTTACCTATCTTGCCAAAAACATGAACTTAGTTTATCTTAAATACGATGATGTCATGGTTACATCTGTAATCTTATAGCTATATACAGGTTTCTTTCAATTCTAAATCAAAAATTAAGTCAAAGAAAGAAGGGGGGGGAGTAAAAATGTCAAATAATATTATTAATACATTACAAGGTATCATTGAGCATGTGAGATTAGAACATAGGAATCCATTCATGTAGCTTCACATGACAATACAGTAGGCGGTAACTTCATACAGGGATTCAAACCGGGCGAAGTTACACCAGTATGATGATTAAATATTTATTTTGTAATTCTTACCGGAAGTTGTATTATGTAATCGTGTCTGCCTTGACCTCGGGAGTTACTAGACAGGGATGGACAGTATGAAAGTTTTCACCGCCATCCAGCGGCCACAGTTAGGAACTACATATCGATATTTGTCAATGAAAATGCTGATATATAATATTTAATCCAGATTCTTGTCTATTCACATTAACATCCAGTATTTTCGAGTTAATTCCACAGTACCGAGTTTCCGGATTTAATGCTGCCGTGAGTATTATGGATCCTTATAGATCTCCAGTTGCCATGCTGAGTTACACTAAGTTAACGGTCAAGGCGCCTCTCCAAAACAAATGATTTAGGTTTCAGTTGATGGCGTGTTTTAGTTGATTTTCCTAATTTTAGGTCGATTAAAACACTTTTACATGGACAGTTTTGGATACCGGCGAATAGGTTCCAGTTCAGTGTATTTTTCTGCATAACGACGTGCATACAAAAGGGAGGATTTATCTTTACACACTGCGTATCTTTGATACTACCACAGTTTGTTGAGTTGAGGGTGTTGCTAAGAAACGTTAAAATGTCGACTCTTGTCCAATCACCGTTGGAGAAAGATATCACGTGCTTTAAATTGACCAACCAGATAGATGTTAGCGTCACTACCTGTTGAAGTTTATCCAAGCTTCCACTCCATGGATGTACACACTCCGGCAGATTTGTTATGATAACTGACTTATTTTATTCATTTTAATACTGTTCTGTAAATTCAATATTTTTTTCAGTTCCTAAAATTTTAGTTTCTCATATGGTAAGGCGGAGACTTTGTTAGTAAATTTCAAGGAAGAAAGGATGCTATCAGGATTAGCAACTAAAGCTATGGCTAATGTCAGGCTAAAGTTTACCTCTTGCTAAGCTACTTAACCTTTTGATCATATCGTATCAAGATCGACATACCTACCATCATCACCGAAACAAATTAAGCCGGAATTCATATCTTTGATCATTTGTGTAGATTTTTCGAAATGTAATTGAGTTTCGTGTTATTGGGAATGGGTCGGCTCGTGCTCTAAATCTTGCACTTTTTGATCAATATATATTTTATATTGATATATGATTCCATTGAGATGAAATAGGTAACTACTGTCAAAGTTCCAAAACAGTTTAACATAATAGCAATTTAATAATCTCCTCAATATACCCTCAGTAATTGTTGTTAATACGTTTTACTACAGAATTGTCTCGTCTTTTTTTTTTAAACTCTATGTGGATTTATCTTCCTTGTGCTCCCACATATACCTCAAACCCTCCTGCCCCTTTGACCTTTTGAGCTCATGCCATCAAGTTAACACTAATTCCTATAGTAAATCTTGATGTGAACTGTACTAACCACCTACTGTCTCACAGAGGAAAGCAATGAGAACTAGGTCAAGTTCTCCTCCAATTCATGTGCATGTCAATGACTCCACACCGGTCCATGTGCACTTGAAGAGCCAAAGAATGAGTCCTGCCAGGACTTCTCAGGTCAAAGGTTTTCTTTATTCATAAAATACATGATGTGATTTGTTTTTACTGTTTGCAATTATTCTTCGCTTGCAAATGAGCACCTTTTGAAGATTTTTGTGTTCGGAAATCTTGTCACTCTCATTTCTGTCCACAGTGCACACCTATTGTCATGCAGTGTAGTTATTATGCATGGACAGGCCTGACAGATGTCAGTGACATTCTGTTGCACTCACTCTGTGTTTTGAAGGGGGAGGCCAAAGTCAACAGAGGAAGCCTCCGTCCTACAGCCAAGGTCAAAACACGAGTGCCATGGATACCACCTGGAAAGGCCTCCATACGGGACGCTTCCTACAAGTGGGAGGTAAAATAACACAGAAATTCCATCCTCATTTTAAAAGATTGCTTTTGTGTCAGCATGGTGAAGAGACTCATCCAGATGAAGATGTGGTGAAAAGTGTCATTTTAACCAAGGGTCCAACACACTGCCTCGAGATCACGCCACCGCTCCCTGAACCAGAACTGGAACATTCCCAGTCTGCACTACGATTGACTGACCTGACATCAGAAGAAGAGGAAGGGCTCCACGGACGAATCAGCCAGTATGAGAAGACGATTGACAGCTTGATGACTGAGGTCAGCTCTCTGAAGAATGAGGTCAGTTGATCTGAGCAGGTCTGCATCACGCATGTCCTCTTATCAATTCCATGTTAAATCCATTAAATTACACCCTCACAGAGTTTGTATGACCACAGAGACCCTGTAACATATTGTTTGTGTGTGTCTGTCCACATCTATGTTTGCATGCAGGTGGCGCTGCGGAAGAAGGAGCAGCAGCTGGAGCGTCAGTCGGAGCAGCTGACTGTCTCCCATCGGGTGATTGCTAAGCAGGAGGAGGAGCTGGCGGAGGTGACCAAAGAGCTGGAGGAGACTGAGCGGGAGAACAGCCGGTTACGGCAGTCCATGGAGAAGATGCTGGAGGAGAGTGACTACAACAGGCAAATATTATACTGAACACATTTACAGTGCTTCATATGAGAGAGGGTGGACTGGAAGTACAATCAGATCTTCTTCTTCTTCTTCTTCTAGATCATTAATTGTTGCTGTGCACACAGACAATCACAAAATGACTACATTTTTTGTCAAAAATATATAAAAAATATATGTTTTCTATATATATAAAAATCTATATCTCCTGATAATCTTGTTGTCTTATTTGTTTACTCCCAATCGCATGCATCACTCTGAAACACTTGCTAAATACTGCGACTCAGAGCCATGACAGCTTTATTTATACATTTAGAAATTACTTTTCACATGTGATGTGAATCCTGCATTGTACCAGATTTTAAATATCAGGCTAAAGAACAGCTGCTCAGCCCGATGCCTCTACAGTGGTGAGGAGAAAGATTTGGATCTGGTTTCTCCATAGCTTGGAGGCAGATCATCAGAAGAAGAACAGCTGATTTAATTGGTCCTTTTTAATGCTGCCATCTGTGTTTTAGATCAAACATTCATGTGTATCTATAGGAATATAGGTAGGAAAGCAGTGTTTGTGTACTAATGCACGTATTCCTGTCTTGTCCTTGCAGATTAGACGGGGAAAGCGCGCAACAAGACAAAGACGCTCTGCTCAGGAAGCTGATGGAGGCTGAGGAAGATGGGACAGCTGCTGCCAAGCAAGTCTCAGCCCTGCGTGAATCTGTCTCCAAACTATGTGCTGTTGGTGGCAGTGTGAGTTTTAACTCTGTATTTGGCCTAATTATATGTGTGTCAGGTCCAATATGCTCTGGAAAGCAACAGGCTGCTTTTATATCCAAGGAAATCAAAACAAAAAATGTGTTGAGCACAGATTAGCACATTTACATGTCATGAATATGCAGAATAAAAGTTGATATAATTCAGTGATTTAACAGAACTATTCCCCTCAACTTTGTACATCTTTGTCCCTCTCTGTCTGTCTGTTTGCTGGTGAAGAGGCTGTCTGGCTCTGAGTCTTCGGGGTTGGCCCGCCAGAAGGAGCTGTTGCTACAGAAACTGGAGACATTTGAAGCCACCAACAGAACGCTGCGGCACCTTCTCAGAGAGCAGCAGGGATCCCAGGTACTGTGTGTGACGCAGCTTCAGAACACTGTCCGTTAATACACCAGAGAGTCAGATGGAGAACTGGGAGCACAGGGAACACTCTGGTCTACTGGATGTGAGATGCTAACTGATTTTCGGTGTGCAGTATAGCCTCTGTAATCAGCTGCATACAGTATATATTTCCCTCCCATATTCGAATGTCATAATGCAATTAGAAGAAATAATTTCCTAGATAAATATCCTAGTATAATATCTGGGCTAGCAGGCCATCAGATAAAACAAGAGAAGGAAACTTCTCTCAAAGAAAGCAAAAAGAAAGGGCTCACAGAGTGTCGAGTGGCTTGTTACAAAAATGTGATTGGAAGTGGATTTAGCTGCAGATTTACTAAGGCAGCGGACATCTCCTGGGACTGACCTCCAGACAGATCTCCAAATGATGATGATGTCGTGATCTCGACTCTTGACTTTTGAGCAGATGGAGTCGGTCCTACTGTCAGAGCAGAAGGATGCATTACTCAAGAGACTGGCGGACACAGAGGCAGAAAATGCTGTGAGTCTAGTAGATGTCTACTAAATCTGCTGTAATTCAATTGAATTAGCCTAAATGTTTGTATTTTTACGTTCAGTCAGCAGGCTCAAACCTGCATACCTGCATATATTTTGCCATGTATTATGTCTTGAGTTTCCCCCCTGTGCATGAAATGTGCACTATGAACAAAGCTTTCCTTTTACAGCAACTTGTAGTGAAACTTCAAGAGAAGGACAGAGAGGTTCATCAGCTCTCCAAACTTTTGGATACTGAAAAGGTACTGTTTTGATCTGTGGTGCTTTTTACAGTGAATACAGCTCTGTCAGGGATCAGAGCAAAGAAATATCTTACTGAGACACATTTAATCCTTGAGACAAAACAGAATGTGTATTTGTCCATAATGTATATTCTGCTGGACTGCAGGACAATGCCAAGAGCTCAGCTGACTTGTCTAAAAGCCTGGAGTCAACAAGAGCTCATTTACAAGGACAGCTCCGCAGCAAAGAAGCAGAGAGCAACCGGCTCACTGTGCAGATAAAGGTTTGTCGTGGTCACAATCTGTCTGTCCGAGCCTATGCCATTGACTGTTGTCTGATACTCTGCTGTACAAATGGGAAGTACAAATACTGAATCCAGCTTTTGTCCCTTCCATTGGTTCAGAACCTGGAGCGGGCAGCCAACCAACAGAAAGCAGAGGTGGAGCATCTGACAGAGCAGCTGGGGAGGCTGAAGCAGCAGGCCAGCGCAGACAGAGAGGCTCTGAAACGAGCCACACGAGCCCAGAAACAGCGGGCTGAACGCAGCGAGGACACTGCAGGCCATCTGAGTGTTCAGCTGCTGGACATGGTAGGGCTGTGTCACATGAATCTCTAGAGTCTAGACTCATCAGTCAGAGTCACCCTAGACACAGGCATGTTCAATTTCTATAATTACTGTTAAAGAAACTGTTCACCCAAAAATGTTTATTCAGTCATCATGTCACCATATCTGGAGCTTCACTGTGAAACAGAGTTGCAGCATCTTCCTAAACAACTGAAATAGATGGGGACTTGTTTTAAAACAGAAAAAACAACATGAAACAAACACATTCTGCTTGTCTGGCGAAAATCAAGTCTCTAGAAGCCCCAGGATCCCAAATTGATTTGAAAAGATGATATTTTCAGCCTCAGTGTGCACTGATGCTTTCAACTAAGTAGCTACAGTGAAGAGTTTCACTACTGATTAAGAAAATCTTAATCAATAGTGATCAGCTCTTTTATACCTCTAGGCATTGGTTGTTTCCTTCGGTTCATCTTTCAAGAAAGCTTTAGCCCCTCACGCACACACACACACACACACATACACACACATACACACAGACACTTTTCAGAGTGGTGTCTAACTTAACTAATGTAACTTAACCAAGTAAAAATCGACAGTTTTTTCTATCTTTTTATCAGGAGAAGCAAGTGGCCGATGCGCTGTCAGCAGCTGAGAGCTGGCAGAGTCGCCATGCCAAAGAAGTGAAAGACAAGAGTAAACTGGAGTTTGAAATATCGCTGTTGAATAGGTAACTGCAGCGCTGTTATGGCTTCAGCTACAGACGAGTGTAACCATCTGTTGTCATGATAATCCAACACTGTGGAACTAGAGGAGCTGTTCAAAGATGAAAGCAAAGTGTCACGCAGGGGAGGGACAGCTCTGGATGATAATCAAATAATCCAATAAAGCTTCATAAAAACTGTTCCATTAGATTTATGTGACGTTTTCAGTAGTGCTGCAAAGTCACAGATAGACTGACATCTGCTCCACTAGTGTTCTATCAACATTTCACACTTCTTAGTATATATCTTACATCTGTCATCTATCCACCTCCCGTGCTTTTATGAGGTGTGTATTACTTATAATGAGTCAAAAGGCTTCATGCGAGAACATTTTATTCATACAAACTGACTCTACATGATAGAACACTTGGCATTTAATGTGACACTTCACATTGAACTCATGTAATAAAATAAGATTAAGTCAACGTAAATCTTTCTTTCAGTGTAGTTTGACATGAATGTATATTGTTAAAAAGTTCTTGCTTTAAGGTGCACCATTACATTTTGGGTGGGAAATTGTAGTCAGAAGAGAAAGATTTGTCATCATCAATCATTTACTGATTTTTTTAAAACATTTTTTATGCCCTCAAATTAAAGGTAAGAAAAGCTCATTTTTGAGTCTCATTCCGAACTCGTCAAAAGTGGTTGTTTTTACCGAATTTCTTCTCCAAAACTACATAGTGCCCCTTTAAGCTAAGCTATCCATGATGGGAGACAGTCCAGTGGATATGAGTGACATATATAAAAACACATTTTTGTTTTATGTTAGTTCATTCTTTTTAATACATTATAATTCTAGTCAAAGTAGTGTTTTTCATCCGTTGGACACATTTTTTCTTCTTTTTTTTTACTAGTAAAATATTACTGCTGATTTTGGTTCAAAACTTCACCATTTTGCTCATATAACTGAAAATGTGACAGCTGCATGTTGTGTGGTATGATATAGCCGTATAGCAGAGCTGACCGAGAAGCTAAATACTTCAGAGGATAAAGGCAGAGTGGAGAGAGAAGCCCTGCTGGATCACCTGCATGGACTTACTGCAGAGAGCACTGCTGCTAAACTGGAGAACCAGTCGCTCAAGGTGAAACAGACAACTGCACCTCACTTTACAGTCAAACACAGTTACTGAATGTTAACCTGACCTAGCCCTGTCGCCTTCATCTGTGATCCTTTTGTGTCTCGGATAATGTCCTTCCTTTCCCCGTTTTTCATTCTAATAGACTTACATAAGTTATATTAGATTAGGAGGATGAACTGCCCTTTTAATTTGATAAGTGATGACACATCATCTGAAGCTGTGTGTTCTTGTCAGGCTACAGCATCTGCAGTGGAGGAAAAGCTGGCCTTGTCTCAGTCAGAGCTCCAGCAGGTCAAAGCTTCCATCAAGCAATATGAAAGCTTACTGGACAGCTATAAGATTCAGGTATGTGAGGTGAAGATCCAGTCCATGAACACTGTTATTGTTGACATAAGGAGTCTGATCCCAGTTTTCTGTTCTGTAACCGATGCTACACAGGTTGGAAAAACCCGGGCCGAGGCGGATGAGTACTGTGCTAGGCTGGCTCAGGCAGAGAAGGAGGTCCAGGTGGTGCGGGGGGAGCTGGAGCAAGAGATAGAAGAGGTGCGCCGAGAGCTGCTGGGTCGACTGACGGAGCTGGAACCTCTGCCTGAAGCCTTACGACGCTCTGAACTCGAACTGCAGGAGGCTCAGGACAGGGAACGCAGCCAGGAGAGACGCAGCATGGAGCTGAGCACAACCTTGACTGATCTCCGCATGAAGGTCAACAACAGTCCTAGGCATAGAGGCTCCAGTTAGCATCACAGAATAATGTTTAAAAGTTAAAGTGCTAATTTAAAAATAAATCAGATAAGATCACATTGATTTTAAGAAAGCACAGAGCCAACACTCGCCCCCATACTGCATTTCACTTTGTAATGTGCAACACTAAATCAATTTTGGCTGAAAAATTTACATTTGGTACAAAGAAAATCCTTCTGTGGAGCTTAGTGGAAAGTTAGCACTATACTTTCTGTACAAACAGAGGAAATACCATTGACAGACAGAAAAATAACTTTTCAAAAACTACGAAATGGGCTTGAATTGCAGTAGCACTAAAAAACACATTGGTATGTGACAAAGGTAACTACTAATCTCACATAAATTGAACCAACTGTGGTTAACGTTTGCCGTTAAATTTATTTCAATTGAATTTCACATCACACACATGCGATTATTTTTTTACTAATAACTCTTACCTGATCAAATCTGATCCCAGATCTGATCCTCATGTGGACTTGTCTTATGTTGTGTTAGGTGGAGACCCAGGGCAGCCAAATGGAACTTCTACGACAGAAGAACAAAGTGCTGCTGGAGGAGAACAGACAGCTTCAGCAGCGAGTGGAGAGTTTAGAAAGGTCGCTCACCACTTCTTCTTTTCTACACTGGCTTGGACACTTTGTGCCCCCCTCAGACAAAATGTGTCTGCCATTCGGGTTTGCAGGACAATCAGCCTCTAAGTTCCCGTTGTTTGTGGGTTTTCCAGGATGTAAACAGCAAGTGTAATGTTACCATTTAGTCACTGTTACTGTATTTTTTGCCTACAACTTGAGCCCTGTTTTTGAGCCTACATATTTTTACATTTTGGCAGATTGACACCATCTGAATTAATTGAATTAGATGTTATCAGTTCCTGTTGCAATCTAGTAATGCATGTACAGACAGTTATCACTGGATTAAGTTAAGTTATTAAGTTCTGGAGTGAAATCTAGCATCTTTTTTAAAAGATTTCTAAGTGGATTTCTAGATGTTTATTCAGGGTGGACATCAGATCCAATGATATGAAAGTGTCTCACCTGATATGAAAATATGTACTGTATCAGTATCATGTCTGTGTGTTCAGATTTGACTGAGAAATGACTCTGAGATAGAGATGGGTATTTGAAGCAAATTGTGGCACTGATTGTTTTAGTGTACCTTAATCACTTTCATGAGATCTCTGTCACTGCCACAGCCTCAGCACCATCTGCTAACTGTGTTGTTGTTGTGTTGCGCCCACGCGACCATAACTGTGGTTTTTAGAAGACTGACATCTCCCTTCCCCTTTCGCTCACTTCCTTTGGTGCATGTCTCCTCTTCCGTGTTGCCCCTTCAACTAGTTTGAAAACCTCTGGTCCAGACTATTCAGTGTATCTGTCATACTCCCATAAACTAAACTAAAACTGTTTTAGTTTTGTCATTTTTATGGGTTAACATCATCAAGAATCTGAGTATTACTATTTAGCAGCAGACTTCAGTGTTGGAGGAAACAAGCACACTACATATACCTCATAATTCTCAAATGAGTGTTGATAGCTTAACTATGTAAGTGATATAAGTACTTATTCTAACCGTACGTTGTTCGCTTTTGTGTGTCATCTTGCAGAAAACTGGAGGAGGCTGGCAGTCAGAACAGCGACCTGCTGACCGTCATTGCCAAACGAGACAACACCATCCACAACAATCAGCTCCACCTTGACGAAAAAACACGGGAATGTTCCCTGCTGAGCCGAAAGCTGGAGGATGCTCTGGATGATGCTCGCCAACAGGTCTGAAACTGAAAACAGTAGTTAAACGTTGGTGATACAAAGTGTTTGTTTAAAGAATGCAATAGTAGATCATCAGTAGCATTGCATAGGAGAGGCCTAGGTAGCCTACACGTTTAACTGAATAAGAACTCAGTATTGACAGAAAAACAGGTGCAGATGCACAAAACACAATGTTGCACATCAACAAACACAAGTTCAACCTGAGAATACATTTTAAGTAGTGCAGTTTTTGGTCTGAACACTGGCATACACTTCGGTGTTAACACCCCTGGGCTTCTGTAGCTTTGGTGTGTAGAGTTATACCTAATGTATTTTTAATAATATGTTGTTAGGAGTGTGTAGGGATATATTGTGATGTACTACATTTCCCCTGATGTTGCACATTAATTAAGTCCAATATGTCATATTTATCTTCAGATGTCAAAGACAAGAGAACGTGCTGCCACCAAAGAACACTCCACCCAAGCTAAGATATTGGACCTAGAGACCCAACTTAGCAGGACTACCTCAGAAATCAACCAAGTGCGACGCAGCAAAGAGGAGGTAAAGGCCTCTCACCATGGTTTACTCAAAATCTGTGTGTATCAGATGTGTCGGTAGGTCTTTAAGGTATATATTTATGATGCTCAGGTGGAGCGGCGGTACCAGAGCCGACTGCAGGACGTCAAAGATCGCCTGGAGCAGTCAGACAGCACCAACCGGAGCCTGCAGAACTACGTCCAGTTCCTCAAAGCCTCCTATGCTAATGTGTTTGGAGACGTGGCCCTCAGCAGCTCACTGCATGGCCCCTCACCTATCTGACTGTCAGCGGGGTATTATACTCTACATGTATGTATGCACATATTCCAAAACAGTACTGTGGGGTGGAGCCTGTTATTTTTTGATTGGCTTACAAGAGCTGGAGGCTGTGAGGGTGTTAATCTTGCTTATTTGCTTGGATTGGAACCAATTGGGTGAAGAGCTGCAGTGTCTATTTGCTGCTATTGGTGCTTTTACAATTTTTTCTGTAAACATTTATTTAGAACTGAATTAATAGACAATTAAATATTTTACTGGATTAAAAAACTCAATCCTAAAAAGAAATGTAAAATGTAATTATTTTAAAGCCCCTTAGACGCCTTTCAATCACTCCCATGGATTTGACCAGGGCTAAGCAATATGTATCACAATATTTTTTGCCGATTTCACGATACACAACATATATACGTATCACAGTATTTTGTAATCTCCTCCAAAGCACTTATTGAATACAAGACTGGGCGACAAAATCAAATATAATATTTTTGACCAAATGCCTCTATCAATGTTGTGAAAATATTCAGAAAGGCTAAGGATAACGGAAAAACAGAATAGTTCGAAAGATTCTATAATCACAGTTTAAATGTAATATAGTGGCTTTAAATTAATGCAACAAGGCCTTTGTTTGAGATCCTGAAGACTAGACTGATGGTCACCTCTAACTTATTTGACTTTACCCAAGCTTATTCCACCGGCTTCTTTAATCCGTTAAATGTATTTCTAACACCTTGTAAGACTTACTAACTAACTAAGACTAACAATCAACTTTGATTTGAGGGGAGATGACGGCTTCAGAACTTCAGAACTTCAGAACAGGTAATTAACAAAAGGACAGCGTAGTAAAAACTATTGTTTACCCTTACAACATGCTCGAGGTTAGACGGGTCATACAAATTGCAGAAAGTGTCTGTAACCTGCTGCTTTTGCCATTCTTTACCACACCATGCCATTTCAATGTTTCAAAGCCTTACAGTGTTTACTCACTGAACAACGGCTGCTGAGATTCAAAGAGAAAGCAGAGTTTGGTCTTTGTTTCTACCAATTGTTTTTTTATTATGTCTCTGCACTTGCGACAGCCGATCATTGTCTTATATCAGCCTGTTCTGTCTCTCCCTGTAGAAGGCTTCAGTATCATGAGTCCAGTCCAGGTACTTGTATGAGTCCACCCTCTTCACTTCGTCTTCCTGGTTGACAACCATTATGGGGGACCTCCTGTCCCTCTGGCAGTCCACTACAAGCTCATGGGTTTTGCTGATATTGAGCTTCAGGTGATTATCATTCTCACTTGAAATGATTCACTTGAATAATACTTTTCAATAATTCCATTTCACCAAAGAATAGATTTAATACCTTATTAAATTAATTCAGAGTCTTCACTACATATATTATGAGTCTAGACAGACATGGATGTAAACTGTAGCTTGAATAAATGGCATATGCGAGACAGTAATTCTGTTTTTTTTACCTGAATTTGTTGTTTGATCTTCAAGACCTGACATCATCACCAAATATGTATTTCCAGTCTTTACAAAAGCTACGGTTGGTTTTGATGGTGTTTTGTGGATTTCTAGATTGAACTGACCTAAAGACATTCATGAAGTACTTAAAGTCAGTTTGTATTTTTTCATGCAAAAAAAATAAAAAATTGCCCATTTTCTTTATTCACACAGTATATTTTATCTTTACCCTCAGCCAGTCATGAGAGTTTTCCAAAACTCTGTAGTCAAACCAACCATCCCTGGCACATAACGGACTTCTATGTATATCTACTCTTTTATTGTATGTAGGTGAAAGCATTGGTGCTATCACTATCCTTTGGCTGGTTCAAGACAGTGTGTGTTAAAAATGCTAATTATTGGATTTACAGTTTCACAAACTACATTATCAATAGTTGTTGCTTGTGTTTTTATTAATAAGTGTTTTACAGGGTGTATTCAATAACTGAGTAATTGACATCTGCAGTGGATATGCAGCAATAAAATGTTTTTCACCTGAAGTCAGACTGACTGGAGTTTGACATTGCCTGTGTCGTTTTCTCAACTTTTATTTTGTACATGTTACACAGTGTTACAAAGAGGATACAAACTTAACATAAAATTTCCGTGTTGGTTCACTGACATGCAATTAGTGACTGTTAGTAGTCATAGTTTATCATCTTAATTAGCTGTCAGAAAATCACACTTAAATGATCATATCTGTTGTCATTTTGTCCCATAGCAGATTACTGTCTATGAAAACCCTCATCAAAACAGTGTGTCTCTGTCGTGTTCAGCTGAAGAAGACTTGCTGACATTCTCAAAGTAAAACTGAACTTCACGATAGGCTTGATGAATTATTAATTAATTAATTTTCCTACTCACGTAATCATTTAGAGCATGCATTCTCACAATATCGAGGTATGATTACATTAAAAATCATTTTCATTTTAGTTACAGTAGGAGAGAGCAAAAATGGAATAACCTGCAAAACAATATGTAAACCAATATGTTAGAGCTCATGAACAGATGATCGCCTGTCTGATAAGTCCTTGTGGGAGTCAGCTGATAGAGAGTCAGCTGAAGGAATTCTCACAGACAGCACTGGTGTTTTGTGTGAGGGCCGACATGCACTGTTGAACACAGTCTTTGCAGCTCAATGTTAATAAATGATAGCCATGAATAATCAGTTTACAGTAACGCTACAGTGCATTCTGTGTCAACAATAAAGGCTAGTCTGCAGGGATGGGGGCACAGTGTCTCAATAATGAATAAAAACTACAATGACTACAGTCAGGAAGAAGTCTTTTTGATTTGTCATTTTGACTTTATAACAACACATTCGCAATGGTTAGAATTTCGGGTATGTTCGGTATTTATCGGTTCTTTCCGTACAGCTGCAGAAAATGACGTCACATTCTGTTGAAAAAAAAAAACAGCCATCATCGAGAGCAGCCTCTCATCCGTCGCCGTCGATCCGCCTGGGCAACCTCCACTTTGTGCGCTCTTTCGACAACCGACCAAGGTATGAAAAATGTTCATATTTTCATTGAGTTGCCTGTTTTGAAATAGATGTATTGCAAAATGTCGAGCTTGCTTTCCTTGTCGCCCCTTTTCTGTTAATTCAATTTGCTCCCCGGCAGCCATTCGCTAGCTCGACGGCTAACATTAGCGAGCTGCAAACATTTCTGTTGTTGAATGACATTTACAGTAATCACTGTTGGTAAAATGACGGAAGCCAAGCTTTCCAGTTTGCATCTAATCTGTCGGAGGGTTTGTTATATACGATCTAAATGTTAACATTAACCACCAGACCAAATTACGTTATGATAGCTTGCGTTGACACCCGTCGACCTGCGTTGCATGCAGACAAAATGGTTGGTTTAAGGTTAACATTCATAAGTCTGTAAGTTATATGTAACGTCAGTCAACTATTGTGTTTTCCGCCCTGAGAGTGTAACGTTGAGATATTGCTTTATTGCTGTTGCTGTAAGGGGTTTGTCATTAGCTGCTCTTTGCTAGCTTGTCGGGTACCTAATAACGTACATTTGCAGTAACTAATTCTTATTCACAAATATTCTGTGATCAGCGTCTTCTCTCAGAGTTTGCGCATTGTGTGTTTTGAATCATTAAGCGAATTATATACTGCTGGATTGTGAATGGCAAGGTTATGTGGGTGGCTACATTGGCTTGTCGGCCATGGCTGAAAGGGAGCCGCCCAGTGCAGTTGAATACCTTTGGACATACGGCCCCAGCTGTCGGTCCTCTTATTGCCTTGCACTTATTTCAGTGGGGACAATGTCGTGGTTAATAATTTACACGTGGAAGGCTATTCTCACATGAATTTTTGACGCAATTTTGACTAATGTATTGTCGACAGCGTAACTACGTTCTTAATGAGTGGACCAAAGCTACAGAAAGACCCAGCAGATCATTACAAAATGTAGTAAACATAAAGATACTGTATAATTTGCATGAATATGGTTGTGACAGTAAAAACAGCTGGCCTTTCCATAACGTGAAGGCGCTATCTCGCACCCTGTAACTGATGGTCCCAGCCAATGGCTTTGACAGGGTGGTGCCAAGTTCCTCACATACCAACTGCCCCTCCACTGTGGAGTTGCATTTAAATAGATAGCCGCTTCATACAGCCCACAAGATAAAGCACAGAAGGAATGCAAAGTAACTGGTGAGAACAGCATTAATAACCATGTAAACCCTGTCAGATCTCCAGGCAGGGTTCCGAGAATTTGAGGATGTCAGATGTTATTGGCCAGAAATGTGACATAGTCCTTCAATTAGCTTATGTTACATGTATTGTAAGCCTGGGTCATGGCACCTCGCAGATGCCTTTGAAGCACTTTTGAGGATTTACTGGTGTATAGAGTTGATATTAGGTGTCCTGATGAGTCTTAGAACCCAGACACAACATACTGACATCTAAGAAATAGCGATGACAAAGGCCAAATGTTGAAAAAATGTTTTTGACACCACTGCTAATATAGCCACTTCTAATCAAGAATATGTCTGAGTTCCAAATGGTTGAAACTGGTGAAGAGGTGGAGAAGACAAATAACGAGAAACCACACTTATACCCCTTTTCCACTGGTCAAATATCCCACGTCCCAACTGGCTAAGATCGGGCTTTTGTGTGCACTGGCAATGTGTAAACTCTGCATTTACACCCAGGTCAATTGACTCTGCAGTAGATCCAGGTTTTTATCACCGGACCAAAAACAAATGTGTCTTTCACAATGGGTCTATTGTTGTTTTCTCTTTTGTTACAACTGTTCAGGTGCATTCGTGACATACAACTTGACACTTCAGATAAAAATCAAAGACAGGCTGCCTTGCATGTGGGAGTGGAAATGGGGTCAATATGCGATTTTTAGTGGTTGTACCCACCCACGTTTAGAAAACCTGTGTAGACCTTCTAATTTCATAGAGCGATATAAATCGGTGAAATCATGGATGCTACATTGGAATTTTCAAGATTCTTTCCCTTTCTTTTTCTCTTCTTGTGATTTCTCTCACCAATGGCCTCCACTGCTCAATTGGTTGAAAAAGCAGCCGACAAGGGCCGACTAGTGCCAGTGGTGCTGGACACACTGCGACAACTCGAGCCACAGACGTTCACCAGTGGCTCCAATGTTGGCCAGTGGCCAACCCTTGACCTGATGTGTCAGGGCCCTTATGGTTCCACTGCTAGAGAGGAATTACATCTGTTATTTGGCTATTACACCCACCCTGGCTGTTTAAGCCCCCTGTCAGCCAAATTTAAAAATGGGAGAAACGAGGAATATGCAAGTATATATGACACAGAATGAGACGTTTCTAAGCTCAGCCAAATACGAACAGGACCGTTTGCACTATCCTCAATCTTAAAATTGCATCAGCAGAACCTGATGATAATTGTCATACTTGATTTAATTAGACAAATCGCACATAATGCATGCATCATTGTTTGGCAGCACTACCGACCTGTGCTAGGGTTCTGGACATTTTAAGGAAGAATTGCACTGTGTATTAATGTCGCTGTGACACAGAACCATGGAAGCAAAATGGGACAGATCTTAAAGCCTGTGTTACAAGAATGAAAACCTACAACCAAACTCCCTCTCAACCTGAACTGCCTATGAATAGTCTTTTTCATTGTAACTAAATGGTGACCATGACCCAAATAGAAAATGGGTCTTCCTGTCTCTAGGGCTTTCAGGTTTGGTGTCAGGCCTGCAAACGCATTCCATCTCTCAAACTCATTGTCATTCTAATGCCGGCATGAGCTACCTTCCAGACATGTTTGTATGGTTCATTCCACCTCTAATGGACCATGATTCTTGATTGCATTGACTTCTGAAAAATGATCATGATGAACTTCCAACATAATGCTTCCGGTGAAAGCATCCTCTCATTCTGACTACTCACTGCTGATTGCTTGTTACTGATTGTGCGATCAATGTTATGCCTTACACAGATTAGCCAAGATACGCAACATGTCCACCATTACTAAACCCAAACTGAAGGTAACATCCATGATTGTCTCGCTGTGTGCTTCTGTGTGCCTGTGTGTCTTTTCTAGTTTGTATATGAAGGAAGATTCGAGAGAAGTGCAGTCTGTGGTGGTGGTGTTTTGCTGAGTAAAGGGTCGGGAAAGAGCTGGAGGGAGGGGTAGGAGGTACAGAGCAGAGAGACGCATGGGCTGGGCTACATCTTGGCTTGCTCTTTTGTACAGCATAGTCACTGCAGGTGCAATGCGTCTGTCTGTGCTGCGTAGTATATGAGAATTTGCTTCTTCAACCACTGTCAGACTGTTAAGAAGTCTACTAAAGATGCACGCACTGGTGCTGGCTATGACTTCGCCACAGATGTAGCCTTCTGATCATCCAAGATACAAGAAAACCTGAGGATCCAGAAAGGAAACATCTGATGTGTGTATCTTTTTGTTTTTGCACTAGTTGTATTATTTTCATCCTGTCAGATTATCAAATCACATCAGTCAGGATGAAAGTAAGATGTTTGTTTTAACTAGAATTCCATGTGGATTTGGTAAGTGAATGGTCCTCTTATTTTTGCATTCGTTTGTCTGTGTGTTTGTTGGCCTTAGTAAATACTGAGCTAGGACTAGTGCTCAGTGAATAACTCGATACACGCAGTGTGGAAAAAGTAGACGGTTGATTTTTACTGCATGTCTTCTCTTGGTGTGATATTCTTTGCATGAAAATGATTTGCAGTCTTCCCTTTAAAAAAAAAAAAACAATATTAAGGTATCTGCGGACCTACATCACGCGTTCCAAAGTCTGACAGTGTTCAGTCCTGTAGATTATATTGAGATTAATTTGCATACTCCTGCATGCCTGCTAGTTGTCAGCCTTGTAGAAGTAAAGAAAGGCTAGTTTAACTGACTGAAAGTACTTGTTTTCTAGCTGTGGTGGAAGGGAGTACATTTTGGTATATGTTCCACATTCATCCATTGTCCGTTTCCCATTTAATCTAGCTGTGGTTGTAATGTTCTTACTGTGGTGGTCCTGTCGTTGGTTTTGTTTTGTCGAACCTTTTATTGTAAAGTTGAATACATTTAATTGGATTTTATATTAGTTAACACTTGCAGTTGGTAGCTAAATGATTGCTATATATTCATATTCATTCATTCATTGTCAACCACTTTTGCGGTAGCCGCTTTATCCCTTTTTTTTCGAGGGGTCGCGGGGAGGTTACTGGAGTCAATCCCAGTTATCTCAGGGCGAAGGCAGGGTACACCCTGGATGAGTCGCCGGTTCATCGCAGGGCCCTTACTGATGGCAGAGGATGCCCTGCAAGGTGCCAACTGCACATCAGGAGCAATTTGGGGTTCAGTATCTTGCTCAAGGATACTTCGACATGTAGCTCAGCTCCGCCCCGGGGAGCCAGGATTCGAACCAGCGACCTCCCGAACATTAGTCGACCCACTCTACATATATATTCCTTGGTACAGTCTTTTTCCAGCTTGCCATGCTGTTAAGCAAAGGGAATGACAGCCAGTTGAAGGTTGTACATAGTTCAGTTTGAGGAGAAGGAAATGACAGGGTGTTGCTATTACATCATCACAGTCATCATCCTCTCCCCTCTGTTCCTCGCAGGAAATAGGCTTGCCTATTCTCATGAGAACTCTCCCTTTTCCTGCAAATTCCTTTAGCTTCCATCCTCCCAGTATGGCGTCAGTGTGAACCCTATTCATAACAGCTGGTTCACCATAATAACTGGGAGTTGCTAAGTGAATGACTTCAAGATTTAGGGAATAGCAATTAAATCTATCAATCTGTTGGAAAGATGCTGTATTCTCTGAGACATAATTAAAATGTCAGAATTAAGCCTTGTTTTATGGTAACAACAACACTGAAGATTACTTTACACGGTCTGTACTTGGCTAACAAGCTTCTATTGATTAAGTGAATGTATTCAGGCTGAAGTTCAGACTAGGTTTCTATTTTTGTTTCTACTGGAAAGGATGCATAAACCTTGGTACAGGTTTTTTGATGAACGATTTAGGTAATTCCTGTAGTATGTGAGCTATCATTTTAATGGAGTCTATCATTACCCTCCATTCATCAACCTGCAGAACAAGTTTTCCCTGAGCATGGGATCCACATAGTCTCTCTACAAATTGGTGCAGTGACTCTTTAAAAATGCTTGATTTGTGGCAGAGAAATTGGAAAAGATGATGGCCTTATTCATTATTTTCATTGCTGCCGATTATTCTAACAATATACTAATCAGATAAGACAAGTATTTTTAAGAAAAAGAATAAACGGAGAAATGTCTACTGGACCCCTTTTAATGAACAGTTAATGGTTTCCTTAAATTCTAATATATTTAAATATAATTCATATTATTGTTTACAGTGGCACCCAATAAATGCCTCTTAAATGGAAATGGTGTATTTCCACTGAAAAATACAATTTCTCAACAGCATCTGCATTTTTAAAGTGTAATGCCATTGGTTGATATGATCCATATGACAGCTGTTATTTAGGCTATAAGGTAGCTAAACTAGCAAAGCTTTCTAGACTACTAAATGCAGTCCTTCAATCTGCGTTGCTAAATTTGAGGGAGAAAACTTGATCAAGCATTTTGTATTCCAGTTGCTTGATCTCCTTGATTATTTTTTTAAACCCTGCAGAGTTTGTTAGTTAGGTTAGGGCTTATTAATATCCTTCCATATAGAGCATTGGAAATTAAATGTAGGAAAAGTGACTATGAGGTAAAAATATTCAAACAAAGAAAAAGGTGGTAATGGTGACAGTTCGCATTTGCTGCTTCTGTGCCTGTAATTGTGGATAACTGGACTTTGGAGGGGTGATGACTTTGAGTCACATACAGCTGGCTTAGTTCCAAGTTCCCACCCAGCATTATATTTTGAATATGCCTGTAAGAAAATTTAAGATAGGAGTAGCAAGGGTTGTATGACTACAACCACACAGCTGGCTTATAGCTCTGTGTGGGTGTTTTCTGAGGAGAACAGAAACTCCTCCGAGGCAGCAGTGAGGTGAAGAGAGGGAAAGTTGTTATCTACTAATGCAGGAGGAAGTGTTATCAGTAGCTGCAGCAGGGCTGTATTTAGGTGCGTCAGAGAGCTGTAAGCAGCCCTACTTTAAATTTTTCAAATAGTTTGTTTTAGTTTATAGAAGATATAATATGTAAAATTTCTGCATTTGTCGAGTTATGTTCTTACATTATCCCAAATGTTCCATATAATGTATAATAAAAAAAAGTAAAATATATTCAAGGTAACTTTCAATATAATTTCCAGGGAAACATTACATAGTACATTGGATTGAGGAAGGAAGTCAGCAAAAATAACTAAACAGAATGTGAATTACTTTATGAAAAACATTATCTCAGTCCTTGAACATTTCGACCTGAGTCGACCATTCACACCAGATGGCATTGAATGTCCTGAATTTTGGGGATGTGAAAGTAATTATGAATTATCTTATGTTTATGTCCTTTTTGTGTGAGAAGTTTCTGGTTTGAACACACAATATAGGTACATCCCCACGGATGTGCTAGTTTGCTGATATTATTGGTCAATATTGGCCCATCACAGATTAATCTGTATCTGTGTATATGTTGTCCAGTATGGACTGATATGAAAACTGCCCAATTAATACTTGTTAAATTTACAGTGAGGTTGGGGCGCAGTTTAGCTTATTTGGTAGAGCGGGCGTCCCATGTACAGAGGCTTTGTCCTCGCTGCAGCGGGCCCAGGTTCGAGTCCCGGCCTGGGGACCATCTGCTGCGTGTCACTCCCCCTCTCTCTCTCATCCTGTTTCCTGTCATATCTTGAGCCTGTTCTGTCAGTAAAGCCATATAAAGGCCAAAAAAATACTTAAAAAAAATTGATAATAAATTCACAGTCAGGTTAACTGTTACAGTACACTGATGTCGTTTTGGACAATAAAGTCTATTGTTTTAAAACATACCATCATGGTTCACGGATATAGGAATAATAATAATTATTATTGGTATTGGCCTCGGCCCAAAGAGCAATAATCGGTCAGCTATGGGCAGTATCAGCCAGAATAGTTTTCTGTTACACAAATTTAGACTACATGGACAGTAATCCATAGTTTCAGTCATCTAACATTTAACAGAAATAAAAATTGAACAGTAACAAGAGTTCAAGTAAGAGTTCAGCTGTAAATAACATCTATTATGATTAGAAACAGAAACTATAGTGGGACTCTCCTGCACAGTTCTGTCAAAAAACAGCATTTTTGCTCTGTAAGCAGATACAATGCAAATCATATACGTCTGCTGAAGACTGCAGCTGCCACTGTAAAGACGATAATCTGGGTTGTTAGAAAATTAAAATCTCTGCCATCAGTTTGGGTGGGTGCCTGTTTATTAATGGGACTGTTTGGAGGTTGGCTACTATACTTTGGCAGGGCTCATTGCCATTTTGCATTTCAAATATCTGCCCCTCTTTTCCAGAGTGCTGCATCTCAAGTAAGCCTCATCTTTAGCAAACATGCTTGATATTTGTGGCATTGTGCTGATTATGTCACTTTGACCAATGACAGTCCAGTCACCAGTCCTCACAGTGTAATTGAGAGTTTGAATCCACTGTTTTGTGTCACTTATTTTCCTCAAATAGAAACAATAATGTTAGAGGTTATGTCAGTTATCTGTCGCTGTTTGCTGACATCACTGTGCAGAATGAGGCTGTGGTCAGTTAAATCACTGAGACGATTTAAGCTCTCTGTGAACTGGGGCAAGTTAGGGGGTGGGGGAGGGGACATCATGGACAGTCACTTTTTTCAGGCAGTGGGTTGATGCCACTAATCGGCTTACAGTACACTCAATGATACTATGTGTGTAAATGTATGTGTGTGGACTCACTGGGATGCTGGCTTGTCTGGAAAGCTAATGGCACCTCTGGGGACCAAAGCATATCGGTCCTCTGGCTCTGGTTAAAAAGCTCTGCATTGCTGACTCCACTAATCCTCCTATTGAGGGTCGACATGGACCAGGAGACTGTCTCACATCCATCCATCGCTTTTTGTCTCACTGTCTGCAACATCAACAAAAACCCACGCTCATCTACATTTAGGCCTGACACATTGCTCACACACCCCTACCCCCACCCTGCACTCAGCTTGTACATCAGTTATTGTGCTTTGGGTGTGGTTGACCTTGGTTCAGATCAATATCCTTCTCTCTTCCTCTTTGTTTTGTTTGTTGATGAGTGGAGTCTGAAATACATTAAAATGTCTCACTGGTGCAAGCCACCAGATAACCACAGTATGAAAGTCACAATGTTGTAAAACTGCCAACAGTCACACCTTTATCAGTTTCACTGAATTTCTGAATGGTTTTCATCACAGTTCTTCAGACTGTCAGCTCATACTCATTTGATTACCTGATTCGTAGAGATGAAGCTGGTGTGGATGCCTGTTCAACATCAACATGATTGCTAGCTAGACATTCCTCACAGTTTGAGGCTACACTGACCATGGGGCCAGAGGCACAGTTGACAGAGAAGCTGACTGCTGCAGTCCTATTGTGTAGTGAAGCTTGGTTACTGTTTGCATGCATGTGGAATTTCCGCCCCCACCCCTCTTTGGCATTTTACTATTTCAGCTGCTGGCCCCTTAGTTGCTCAGCTTGAGACAGGATGGGGGATTTTTGTTGAGGCAAACACTCTTGTACTTTATATCCTGCCTCATACTTCCCTGCCAAGATTCTGTTAAAAGAGAAGATGTAGAAGTTCCTGGAAACCCCTTCCCCTCCTTTGTACTCATTGAAGTTTGTTTTAAATACATTTGAAAGAGGCTGCATAAGGAAGATACAAATGTCAAAACGAGTTTGAACAATATTTTGTGAGATTGGTTGGGTGTCTGAGACAATTGAGATTTGTAATTGTAAAGACTGAGGATAGAGTGCAAGTTTGAGAAGAGCCTACATGTAGCATTCTCAGGATATCATGACTTATGGAACCCTTTTATTATATAGTCAGTGTTAGGCATTTAAAGTAAATGTTTGGGTGGTGTGAGCAGGTAAGATGTTAAAATGTCACCTAAAAATAAATTCATGTCAGTATAGTATAGTATAGTATCAGTCATTCATGTTAAAAATTTACTTATGAGTATTATGTTTGATATGTTTTCAGAAAATGGACACCGCAGGGGTCAAAGTGCTGGAGACAGCAGAAGACATTCAGGAGCGCCGGCAGCAGGTGCTGGACCGCTACCGGCGTTTCAAGGACCTGTCGATTATGCGCCGGCAGAAGCTGGAGGACTCTTACCGCTTTCAGTTTTTCCGCCGTGATGCAGATGAGTTGGAGAAGTGGATCCAGGAGAAGCTGCAGATTGCCTCTGATGAGAACTACAAAGACCCCTCCAACCTGCAGGTTTGTCAGCCTGGTTTTTATGTTTCTCTGTGTACACTACTTTATCTTTTTTTCATCATAGGCTCTGACTACAGGAGACTTTTTCAGTGTTGTATATCAATCCATTTTTGGTAATTTTGTATATCATGTCTACTACTCAGGGTAAGCTGCAAAAACATCAGGCCTTTGAAGCTGAGGTTCAGGCGAATGCTGGGGCCATTGTCAAACTGGACGACACTGGAAACCTTATGATCAGCGAGGGACACTTTGCCTCAGAGACCATTCGAGTAAGACATGCAATGATGAATATATGGTTGCTCTAAAAGGCATATGAATATTTACTGAATGTCCTGTCCACTTGTTAACCTGATTAATATGATTCAGTCCTACACACCCTACCGGACACAACAGAGACCTATAGTTACAAGTTTTAATATGGCTGAGTATATACAAGTAGGTGTTGAGCTGCCGTTGACAATGTGTGACTCTTGAGTGCTGTGAAAACTCTTCCATATCTAGCTCTGCACATCAAGCTATCCCTTCTCGTCATTCTGTTGTTAGGAAATAGATTTTTAATGCATTCATATGGGTGATCTCATTAGGAATGGTGCTTGTGGAAATGTTTTTGCTTCCTGGTGTGTGTTTTCTTAAAAGGCTAATATATCAAATATAAAAAGTACCTTTTAAAGTCCAGGACTTTCTGCTATTTACCACCATCTACTACTTTTTGTATTTTGGATACAAAATACATAATGCAGAAGTGTGTAATAAATTCATTATCCTCTTTGCACTTGGCACTAACATTTTGAATAAATGCCTCCCTCCTGTACACTAGACTCGTCTTGAGGAATTACATCGCCTATGGGACCTCCTGCTCCAGAGGACCAAGGAAAAGGGCATGCGTCTCCTGCAGGCCCAGAAACTGGTCCAGTACCTGCGTGAGTGTGAAGATGCCATGGACTGGATCACTGACAAGGTAAGACTCGTATTTGCAAAATGTTAAAGAAAAATTACTTATTAAAAAATATTGCTACTGTGGCGAACAAGTATTTAATATATTGCTGTGTTTAAGGGCATTCTTTCATTTTCAGAAGTCTTTCCGCAATAAAGACTAAAGGTTTCTGTATTTGCTCATCAGCGGCTTGAACAAAAAAAACCAGCTGTCCTCATTTAAAGGAAATGGTAATTGGAGTTGCCTGAGGCTAATTGATTAATCTGAATGAGGAATGAAATTTGGGATAATTTAGTCAGGTATCACAACTCCAGGGCAGTAACTTTTGCACCAAGACTAATAAAGCAACTTAACTTCAAAATACCTGAGTAATGGCAAGCTGTATCTGTAAATTAAGTTAAAACTAAGTGCATTAAGAATCTTGATCGAATTGTGACATTATTCAGTGAAGTTGGTAGGCGGTATAAAGTCGTGCCAGCCTCAAATGTTATACATGTTAGCTGTTAAGAATGTGCAGCCTTTTATTTGACTTTCTGATCAGCAATTATCTTATTCTAACATGGTAAATGAAATGTAATGATTAATCAGCATTAAAGGTTAAAAGTTTGACCTGTGTGTTTACATAAAAGCACTTTGATATTTGCTTTAATGTTGTTCATCCACTTCCTCCCATAGGAGGCCATGGCCACCTCCGAGGAGCTGGGCCAGGACCTGGAGCATGTGGAGCTCTTGCAGAAGAAGTTTGAGGAGTTCCAGACAGACCTGGCTGCCCATGAGGAACGCGTGAATGAGGTGAACCAGCTGGCAGCCAAGCTGATCCAAGAGTCCCATCCCGAGGTTGAGCTCATTGTTCGCAAGCAAGACGAGGTCAACGCAGCCTGGCAGCGTCTGAAGGGCCTGGCCCAGCAGAGGCAGGGCAAGCTGTTTGGGGCTGCCGAGGTGCAGCGCTTCAACAGGTAAACCATATCAGAGTAACATGTGGACAGCTTTAGGTCACTGTGTGTGTGTTGATTGTGTTGTTACCAATTATATTTCTTTTAAAATAAGGTTACTTACTCTCTTTGGTGTTTTTAACACACTCTAATAAGAAATGGTCTTTTGACACGGTGTGTGTTCGTTCTAACAACAGGGATGTGGATGAGACCATCAGTTGGATCAAGGAGAAGGAGCAGCTGATGGCCTCTGATGACTTTGGTCGAGACCTGGCCAGTGTGCAGGCTCTGCTTCGCAAACACGAGGGTCTGGAGAGAGACCTGGCTGCCCTGGAAGATAAGGCAAGAAGATGTTCTACAGAAGATCCACATATATTCAGTAAGTTAAGAACTTGGTATTCTGAGTTCTTATTTTGTCTCCCGTTTTTTCTCTTTCAATCAGGTCAACACACTGGGTGGTGATGCAGAGCGCCTACAACAGACACATCCCCAAAATGCCTCCCAAATCCATCTGAAGAAAGACGAGCTTGTCACAAACTGGGAGCAGATTCGTACTTTGGCCGCTGAGCGCCACGCCCGCCTGAATGACTCCTACAGGTAAAA
Organism: Lagodon rhomboides; assembly: GCA_039737535.1. NCBI lineage: Eukaryota > Metazoa > Chordata > Actinopteri > Spariformes > Sparidae > Lagodon > Lagodon rhomboides. Next base: position 24,759,367 of record CM077800.1, on the reverse strand, counting down.
AACTAGACACAGCTTTGTGACAAACTGTCTACAGAGCCATGTATCTGTTACTTGTTGAATATATATAATATGCTGCTTATGTTAAGGAATATGAAAACTGCTTTTCCACAGACAAATATTGGCTCAGTGACAGTTTTCAGGGAATGTGAGGCTACATTTCTCTATAATAGTCTGCTCACTTCTGCCCTCTTGTGACAATCTCTGTTAGGCTGCAGCGTTTCACTGCTGACTTCAGGGATCTGACCAGCTGGGTGACAGAGATGAAGGCCCTTATCAATGCTGACGAACTAGCCAATGATGTGGCTGGAGCAGAAGCTCTGCTAGACCGCCACCAGGAGCATAAGGTCAAATCTCCCATAACACACCAAGGCGCACCTTCTTGGAATTAGATTTGTATTTTAGTTTTGTTCCTTTAAAAGCTGAACACCAACATGTATTGCACACGTAAATCAAACAAAACAATTTCAGGTCAGTAAGTGTTTTTATTTTGTGTTTCCAGGGAGAGATTGATGCCCATGAGGACAGTTTCAGAGCCACTGATGAAGCTGGCCAGGCCTTACTCAATACAGGACACTATGCCTCCGACGAGGTCAAGGAAAAGGTACGCCTATGACAGCATACATACTGTACTTTATGTGTCATATTGTATTACTGTATCTTTACCAGCACACTACCATTTACCATGTTTTAATATTTGGAACGTTTATAAACGTTATGTTATTTTTTTTTTAGCTGGGCATCCTTACAGAGGAGAAGGAGTCTCTGCTGGATCTGTGGGAGGTTCGTAGGCAGCAATATGAGCAGTGTATGGACCTGCAGCTCTTCTACAGGGACACTGAGCAAGTTGACAACTGGATGAGCAAACAAGAGGTAACCAATACCTTTCCTTAGTAAAGAGTTAGCCCAGTGCATATTGTGCAGTGGATATGATGTACCACTTTTTATTGTTCTATGTTGATTGTATAGGCTTTCCTCCTGAATGAAGACCTTGGTGACTCCCTGGACAGTGTAGAGGCACTGCTGAAAAAACATGAAGACTTTGAGAAGTCACTAAGTGCCCAGGAAGAGAAGATCACCGTAAGTTCCTCCAGTTTGTTCACTTGGACAAGTGGAAGGTGTTCAATCACAGACAGATTATATTGAGTTGTTTCTAAAATGGTTTTGTTATGAAATAGGATACACTTTGAATCTCTTCTCCTTGTACATCTCCAGGCCCTGGATGAGTTTGCAACCAAACTAATTCAGAACAACCACTATGCCAAAGAGGACGTGGCTACCCGCAGAGATGCTGTAAGTACTTCCCTTAAATCAAACACTGTACACTAAAGCAGCCAGCAAAATTTTGTAATGTCTCCCAGTGTGAACTCAAAAAGCAATACGTCTTGTCTTCTTTTGCACATTTATAGTTGCTTAGCCGCCGCAATGCCCTGCATGAGCGTGCTCAGTCTCGTCGGGCTGCTTTGGAGGATTCTTTCCACCTGCAGCAGTTCTTCAGGGACTCTGACGAGCTCAAGAGCTGGATCAACGAGAAGATGAAGACTGCCACAGATGAGGCTTACAAGGTAATTTATCAAACAATAGTTGATTCTTGTTTTAAGATGTGTCCATTTTGAAATGTGTTTGTACATCCCAGTGTTTCTGATCCTCTGTGCCTCTGCCCTCTGGACAACAGGACCCCTCCAACCTGCAAGGAAAGGTGCAGAAACACCAGGCTTTTGAAGCTGAGCTGTCAGCAAATCAGAGCCGCATCGATGCCCTGCAGAAGTCAGGCCAGGAGCTGCTGGATGGAAAGCATTACGCCTCCACTGAGGTGGCTGGCCGCATGGAGGAAGTCAGCTCCCAGTGGAAGAAACTGCTAGAGGCCACTGAGCTTAAAGGTACTGACTGCAGGAAAGCTTAGGTTGCCCGGTTTTGTACTGAACTAAAGATGGTCTAGGTGTTTTGTGGATAGATTTGATTTCATCCAAGTACAAAGTTGATATCTTCAAATATCTGAAAAGAGACCTGAGGACAATAAACATTTTAACCACAAGCCAAAAAACAACAACAAGACATATGAAACTAGACAAACAACCAAGCAAAAAATGTTTTTAAAACAATCAATAAAGGGCATATTAAAGATGTTAAATGAAACGGGGAATGGAAGAATTTAGCCCATGGGAAAATGGTTCTGTCTAGATCATGTATTGTGTGGGTACCTTTCAGGACATGAGACTACATTTTGATTTCTGACCAATTATAGTTTGCAGACTTTCATGACCTGCGTGATATCATAGGGAAGGAGTTAGGGCTGTGACAATATAAGATTTTCAGTACACAATTGTCATGGTCAAATGTATTCACGATAACGATATTATCACTGTCTCTAGAATTTAAAAAAAAAAAATTTTTTTTAGGAATGGGTCCCTGAAGAACTCCATTATTGATGTTAAGATGCCTGACTGAGCTGAGTTTTGTTTGTAAATTGAATTTAATGTGAATTTTTTGCGGTCTGATGTTTTATTTTAGGCATCAAGCTCCGTGAGGCCAACCAGCAGCAGCAATTCAACAGAAACGTTGAGGACATTGAGCTGTGGCTGTATGAGGTTGAGGGCCACCTGGCTTCAGATGACTACGGAAAAGACCTGACCAGTGTCCAGAACCTGCAGAAAAAACATGCACTGCTGGAGGCTGATGTGGCTGCTCACCAGGTACCTTATGCATGATACATCATAAAAGCATACCTGATACCTACTAATACCCATGTTACTTGTACACTGGTAAACAAATTAATTGTTCTCTCTCAGGATCGCATTGATGGCATAACAATCCAGGCTCGCCAGTTCCAAGAGGCTGGGCACTTTGATGCTGACAACATCCGCAAGAAACAGGAGGCCTTGGTGGTGCGTTATGAAGCTCTGCGTGAGCCCATGGCTGCACGCAAGCAGAAACTGTCGGACTCTCTCAGGCTTCAGCAGCTGTTTAGAGATGTGGAGGATGAGGAGACTTGGATCCGTGAGAAAGAGCCCATTGCTGCCTCTACTAACAGAGGTAAAACTGAGTGCAGTCAGCATCCAGGCTGCCATCTGAAAATAGACAGATAACACAGATAAGCAGTTAACTTGGAGGATGTTTCGGTTGAATCTGTCTTGGTGTTTTCCTCAGGCAAAGACCTGATCGGTGTCCAGAACTTGCTGAAGAAGCACCAGGCCCTGCAGGCTGAGATCACTGGTCATGAGCCTCGCATTAAGGCTGTAACCCAGAAAGGAGAGGCCATGGTGGAGGAAGGTATTGTAGTGTAATTCTAAGCTTTGTTTGGTATCTTCCATAAGATTTTATATAAGGTAACTATTGTTTCAACATGATCCAAAATGCTGACATTCATGTATGCTCCCAGGGCACTTTGCTGGGGAGGAGGTGAAAGTTAAGTTGGGTGAACTACATGGTCGCTGGGACACACTGAAGTCTAAGGCGTCCCAAAGAAGACAGGATCTGGAGGACTCTTTGCAGGCCCAGCAGTACTTTGCAGATGCAAATGAGGCTGAGTCTTGGATGAGGGAGAAGGAGCCCATTGTGGGGAGCGTAGACTATGGCAAAGACGAGGACTCTGCTGAGGTACAACACAACAGATGTGTTTCAACAAAATAACAGAAAAATTCATATATTTTTAGACACCGTTATCAATTTGTCATGTACGTACTATTTTAGTAAGGAGCACATGTCTTGTTTATATCCCTTTGTGACAAATGCAGTTGTGATGAATAGTATTTCTTCAACAGGCTCTGCTGAAGAAGCACGAGGCCCTGATGTCTGACCTGAGTGCATACGGCAGCAGCATTCAGGGACTGAAGGAACAGGCCCAGTCCTGCAGGGTAAAACCCAATTCTTCTTAAAACACAACCTCAACTCTGCACATATGTTCTATGGGAGGATTTTGATGCACAGTAAAACCTCTAATTGCTAGTCTGTTTAGGAGTTCTCAGGGAATCAAATAATCAGATAGTGAATCACAATGTTTTTATTTTAACTGGACAGCAACAAGTGGCACCAACTGATGATGAGACTGGGAAAGAGCTGGTCCTGGCCTTGTATGACTACCAGGAGAAGAGTCCCCGTGAAGTTACTATGAAGAAGGGAGACATCCTCACCCTGCTCAACAGCACCAACAAGGTAAAGATAAAACCAGCTCAGTTTGACTGCACCATTAACTGGACTTAAGGCTAAAACTAGCCTGACCAGCAGAATGAAAACTGAATTAGAGATGGGCTTAATTCTACTTCATTGTTTACAGTACCATTCCTAGTCTTAGGCGCAACACCCAATCCATTTTGTGCGTGGCCTAATCTGAAGGAATTTAAAGTCAATGTCGTAAATATCAAAACTAAATGATAGATCTAGAGATTGTAGTTGGTCCCCAGTGGTCCTTTCGCAAGTTTTATCATTATCATCAGGTGCTTTACTTTGTATATTGTATATTTCGGTTGTATATATTTCTTTATTACACTGTTTGCATTCTGTGGACAGCAAAGGAAGAATTTCATTGTACAGAGGAACATGTTTCTTTACTGTGCATATGACAATACTTTGAATCTTAAGCTTTTTGGGCGTAGTTATTTATTATGAAAATTGTGTATTGTTTTTGATAATAATATATACAATTATACATAATTGCTACTACTATTATTATTATTATTATTATTTATTATTATTATTATTATTATTATTATTATTATTATTATTATTATTATTATCAATAAAGATATCCTGTAATTTAGTTAAATCAAACATCCATCGAAGCCCTTTTTGTAATCACTTGCTGATATTACTCCCTCTCTGTCTCCTCCTTCCTACAGGACTGGTGGAAGGTGGAGGTGAACGATCGCCAGGGCTTTGTTCCTGCTGCTTATGTGAAGAAGCTTGACCCCACCCAGTCCTCTTCCAGGGAAAACCTGCTAGATGAGCATGGAAGCATTGCACTGCGCCAAGACCAGATTGAGAATCAGTAAGAAACCCTCACCCTAACCTTCTGTATTTTTCAATAAAATGTAGTTTACTAACTCATTTCTCTTTTCCAACTAGATTTGTCTAATTATACCTTTTTTAGTCTTTCTCTGTTCTCTAACCTCTCTTTACTTCCATCGAATCATATTCTCTGCGCAGTTTTCTAACACTAATGACCTTCCCCCTGGCCTGTTTCTCTCTCCTCTGCTGTCCTCTCGCTGTATTTAATGACTAAATCTTGCCTTGCTGTGCGTTCGCCTTGCCACTGAGCAGGCTTGTCACCAAGGAGGCCTGCAGCGTGTCTGTGCGCATGAAGCAGGTGGAAGAGCTGTGAGTAGGAACCAGCGTCCCTCTGAGTGTTCTTGTGATCGTGATACCACTAAAATATCATCAGCAGTTTTACATCCCTCCCAACCCAAACAACCCTGATGTTGTGCAACACTGTGTCAACCTCACCCGTCTTCTATTCAGTACAGGGATAGAAGTACTGTTGATGCTCATCCCTAACACCCCTTTCATCCCAGGCCTGCCCATGGATGTGAATGTCCTTTTTTCTGTCATGTCGTTAGCCATTCTGTTCTGCATATGTTGCGCTTTGACTCACTTTTGCATAGGTTATCTCAATGTCCAAGGTAGGGTTGTGCCATTGTATCTCAGTTCAAGTCAGCCAGTTGTGGTTACTCGAGACAGGCCGTCCAATTGGGATAAAATCACAGCACTTCATTGAAAGGCTGGTATTCATTGGTAGGCATCAAGAATTAAAAGCCACCTCAATTGGTTAATATTGTTTGTTAGTTTTGGGCCTACAGTAGCATACTGTTAGCAGGATGTTCTCCTAGAGTTCATCTGTTTGCTGAAACAAATAGATAAAGTCTTCATTACATAAATGGTTATCAAGGTCTCTCAGTTTAATGACAGGAGTTTAGGGCAACCATCTTATGTTTTCATGATCAATCAGTCATTACATTTTTCATTGATAATTTTGGTATAATCACTCAAATTCTAATCAACCTTTCGTATCAAAATTTCTTCAAATTGCTTTGGCTATTCACTTCAGCTCTACAGGATGAATTCACAATTTTGTTTTGAGAATCATTGGTTATTATCCCAGAAATGGAGTGATAAATACAGATTCCTTTCAAGCTTATTCTCCATCATCAACAGTCATTTTTTATTAAGCTTTTGAATACACATTACATGATTTCATTAGATTCTGTGGTTGTGACTTTTCCCAAGGTACGGCACTCTGATGGAGCTGGGAGAGAAACGCAAGGACATGCTAGAGAAGAGCTGCAAGAAGTTCATGTTGTTCCGCGAGGCCAATGAGCTTCAGCAGTGGATCAATGAGAAGGAGAGTGCCCTCACTAACGAAGAAGTCGGCTCTGACCTGGAGCAGGTCGAGGTCTTGCAGAAGAAGTTTGACGACTTCCAGAAGGTAATGGACGCAGTTTTAAAAATGTTTTTCCTCTACCAGAAGTCATTCTGTCATATTCAGGTTAACCCTTTCTTCGACTAGCTTCTGTAATTCAACGCAAACGCTTATTTAGCTATTGTTTTATCAGTCTTTATGACAAAGTGACTGGCATCCACTACAACACCTAAAATTGAAACCTTCATAATTTTACCAAAGTAAACTGCCATTACTTACATCCACCATTATTCCAACCATTCTGTGAATTGTTTCGTGGGAATCAGACCTAGGGACAGACATGAAGAATAACTTTACAGAAATTGCCCATCTTCTCACTGATGGTCTCATTTGCTTATGGATAGTCATCAGTAATAAATTGAGAATGTTTCTTAGCAAGTTAAATACTCTTTTTGATTGTTTGAACATGTCATGTCTGACAGAAAATGTATGATGTTGCTCTTTTGTTTGGTCCAGGACCTGAAGGCCAATGAGTCTCGTCTGAGGGACATCAACAAAGTAGCTTCTGAGCTGGAGTCTGAGGGTCTCATGGCTGAGGAGGCTCCTGCGGTTCAGGCTCAGGTAAGTTCTACCCTCCTGGTTTAACTGTATGAATCAATTTACATGCCTTAACTGTTGTATTTTAATGGAAATCGTGTTTTACATCTGCAGCAACAAGAGCTGCTTGGTGCTGCACCTGGCAAGGTTGGAATCATTTCTGTAATTAACATACATTTTGCTTGATATTTAAGAAATGTTTTAGATATCACAACAATGACATTTATGTGTTGTGCCCTATTCTTGGAACAGGATGAAGCTGATTCCAAGACTGCATCTCCATGGAAGGTAAGCTTCCTCCAACTCTGTTTATCTGTAATAACCAAATACATTCCAGCATTCAACTGTTTTATGTATTTTTATACAAAAATGCATCAACTGCAAAGATCTGACAGACTGTCAATCTTGATCTGATACTGTAACTGTGCATGACTGTTCAGCATTGGGTTGATGTTTGATACTGGTGTGTCACTTCTTGTAATTACTGCAATCATGCCCCGAGACATTTTATTGGCATGTGGTTAATGTTACATATCTGCATGGAATATGATTAGACATTGATGAGACAACTGGGAGCTGAGAGATCCCAAGCCCTTTTAAATCTCCCTGAAATTTAAAATGATGTCTCGAGATGTCTCAAGTCATTTCCAAATGTTACGTTTGATTCATCATAATTTAATGTTTGGGGCTGGTTCAGCTCCAGCCATGGTTGCAGTTCTGACTCTGCCCTGACTGGTGTGATGTCACCAAATTGGTTGGTCTTTGGAGACAAAGACAAACCCTGGGAGTTTCCATACTACTCTTGACTGGTGTGGTGTTTTTCTGTTTTTGTCCTCCTCCTTTTCCCCACCTCTTTCTACCATGTTTTGTTGACTTTAGAATATACGCTTGGCTGTTCAAACAACGGCTAACTTTAATACTATCAAGGTAAGATTAACTAGTCCGCCCCAGCCTCCCCCTCCCTAGCCCCCCTGTCCCGCATTGTGGTCAGAAAACTAACCCCGTCGTCACAGTTTCTGTTATGGCGTCACATGATCAGTCTTGTCCTGTTCTCTGAAACCTCACTCAAACTAATATAAAGAGTGTTTGGTTTGGTTCCATCTTGTTTCTCCTGGCATCTGTTTGTCTTGTTATCATCCATTTTGTTGACTGTAGTATGAATGATTGTTGGCATACTACATAAGTCTTTAGCATCCTTTTTGCTGTTATTTTCTTTGACGTCATTCTCTATAATTTTCTTACCATGTGTCCAGTCCTGTGCATCTCACCCCCATCATGCACCTGCCTTTGTTTGCCCATCACTGTCTGTGCTTATCAATCACATGCACATCTAGCGCACATTGTATTTGCATGGTCATATTTGATTTAGCATCCCTTACTTTCAAATAATGATCTCAAAGTTTATCTGATGTTGCTGGTTAATGCTAGTCCCGCTTGAGGGCGCGTTTAGTTCACCTACCATACTGCAAATCGTTGTAAATTTTAAGACCAAAACTAGAATAAACAAGCCGCAGAAGGGCTTAGCAAACCCTGAAGAGTGGAGAGTGCTTTTTAATGCTGACTGTTTTGTGTGTAGGAGCTGAACAATCGCTGGCGGTCCCTGCAGCAGCTTGCTGAAGATAGGAGCAACATGCTGGGCAGTGCCCATGAGGTGCAGCGATTCCACAGGTAAGAACTAAGGACTGTAAGAAAACACATGGTGTGGTGTCTTTTACATAATCTACACTAAGCTCTGTTAAGACTTACTTTCATGTAAATGAAGTTACCGTAACCATACAATTCTAACTTTGGTCACAAATTTGAACAAAAGCTTTCATATGAGAATTTGCTAGCTAGCTAACTTGTTTATATGCACAATAAAAAACCTTCAGAAATATGTTTTTTCAATCAACATGACAGTGTGCTTACAGCAACTGTTACCAAAGTTGTGTTGCCTGAAATTATGTCTCATTGATAAAAGATTTTCTTACTACTAACTGCTTACAGCAAATCAAAACGATATGCACATTTTCACAACAAGAAACAAGCACACAATATCACATGAAAAGATAAAGTCAAACAATACTAATTCAGTATGATTATAGGGATAATGGTCAAAAGTCAACAGACTCAATTATCAGTTACAAAGCAATATCTGTTTACCAGACTAAGTAAGGCTATAGCAGCAAACTAATCTTCAATTTGTTCCTTTGACATTGAAATGTGCCTAGTTTAGCTGGATTTATAAACTAATAACCCAGTTTTCCTCAAACCTGGGCAGTATTGTAGTAATTGCTTCTTAGAAGAATCAAGATGTTTAGTTGACATGTAGTGTTTAAACTGAAACCATGTGCTTACTTGCACATAAAACACCTCCAGATGTTTCAACAAGCGCACAAATTCACTTTACAACATTTGACCAAAGTTGTGTTTGTTCCTGCTCAGGGATGCTGATGAAACCAAAGAGTGGATTGAGGAGAAGAACCAGGCCCTCAACACTGACAACTATGGTCACGACTTGGCCAGTGTCCAGGCTTTGCAGCGCAAACATGAAGGCTTTGAGAGAGACCTGGCAGCCCTGGGTGATAAGGTTAGATTATCTTTAATGTAGTCAAAATGTGAGATTGTAGCTGATCTACAACCAAATCTCTGGTGTAAGTGTAATTAGTCTCTTGAGGCATTTCCTCATTTTTCCTCCTTGCCTGCCCAGGTGAACTCTCTTGGGGAGACAGCTGAGCGCCTCATTCAGTCCCACCCTGAAGCCGTGGATGACATCCAGGAGAAGTGCACTGAGCTGAACACTGCCTGGAGCAGCCTGGTAGGACGTGCTGACCAGCGCAAAGACAAGCTTGGCAACTCCCACGACCTGCAGCGCTTCCTCTCTGACTTCAGGTGAGAACAGCTGTTGGATGCCATGGTCAGATTTATTTGTTCAGGTGATGAAGTGAAAATGGGATACAGTTTGCTTTTGGTCATTTTTTGGCTACAACTCTTCACCTTTTACACAGAGATCTGATGTCATGGATTAATGGCATCCGAGGACTGGTGTCCTCAGAGGAGCTTGCCAAGGATGTGACCGGAGCTGAGGCCCTTCTGGAAAGACACCAGGTATTGAATTATTATTATTTTTCTGTACAAAATTAATGCCTTTATCCTCCAGGTTTTGACCATTCACCTATCTTTTCTTTTTCCATCTTTTCAGGAACACCGCACAGAGATCGATGCTCGTGCCGGTACCTTCCACGCTTTTGAACAGTTCGGCCAGCAGCTGCTGGTGCGAGGCCACTATGCTAGTCCCGAGATTCAGCAGAAACTGGAGGCTCTAGACCGTGAACGTGCTGACCTGGAGAAGGCCTGGGTGCAGCGTCGCATGATGTTAGACCAGTGCCTTGAGCTCCAGGTACTGAAGTGTTGAGCCCATGGCATGCCACATTAGAAACGGTTATTGTGTCGTCACTGACAGATGTGTTTGACCCTCTGCTGACTTGCTTACTCTCTTTGTCTCCCTGTAGCTCTTCAACAGGGACTGTGAGCAGGCTGAGAACTGGATGGCAGCTCGAGAAGCCTTCCTCGCCAGTGACGACAAGGGTGACTCCCTGGACAGTGTGGAAGCCCTCATCAAGAAACATGAAGACTTTGACAAGGCCATTAACGTGCAGGTCAGTAAAATGTTTTGTTGCTCTGTAATAGCTTAAAAATTGATCACAATTGTGTTCTACTAATTATGAAATATTGCCCTGCTGTACAGGAGGAGAAGATTGCTGCTCTGCAGTCCTTTGCTGAACAGCTGATTGGAGCTGACCATTATGCCAAACCTGAGATCTTCAACCGCCGCAAGGAAGTCCTCGACAGGTAGGACGCAAAACATAAAACGGAGCATAAGAATCCTTTTCCTTTACTCCATACATGCACCCTGACTAATGTTCAGATTGACAATGTGAGTGATGGCACTTGAAACTACACTGGGAATGTCTCTCTAAATGCTGAATAGGGATAAGATCTAAACCAGTTCCTAGATGGGCAGCAGTAGGATAAACATTTTTCTTAGCTTTTCATCTGAGACAGTGATTGCGTTTGAGCTGTATTTGTAAACTTCAAACTCTGATTTTTGAAAGGTGGCGCCACCTGAAGGCCCAGATGATCGAAAAACGTTCCAAGCTGGGCGAATCCCAGACCTTGCAGCAGTTCAGCAGGGATGTGGACGAAATTGAGGCTTGGATCAGCGAGAAGCTTCAGACTGCAACTGATGAGTCTTACAAGGACCCAACCAACATCCAGGTACAAAAATGGCTTCCACTAGAACAGGTCCAACTCACAGAAGTTCAATGGGGCTAGTCTGAGAGGAGTGTGAGTGTAAATTCCTCCGATCAATTCAGTGAATGTAAAAGATGGCACTTGATTATTTTGTCAGGAATTGTAAATATTACAAGTACCATTCCACGGATGGTAACTGATTCTAGAGCAGGGGGCTTCAAAAGAAGTCAGTCGTGTGTCGTTGGCTAAATATGATTGCTTATCTGTTTGTCTTCTTTTATTGATGATACTCTCCTTTAACAATGTCAAATCCCTCCCTGTGTCCTGTCTGAAGTGAGACTGAATTTTTCTCCCACTGTCTTATTTTTTTTATAGCTGTCCAAGCTGCTGGTAAGTTTAAGTAGTTTGTCAGCTGACTAACAACCGAGCAGGTTCTCCTCCATGTGTCCACGTCTTTGCTGTGTGTGTAGACACGATGTAGAACAAGCACTTCGTCCATCTTGAGTTTGTCCCTCATCAGCACCGTTTAGTGCCAGCTTCTTTTCCATCTGGGTTTTAATTACTTTAATTTAAAAAAAAAAAAAAGAAAAATGCTTATTGCTGTGTTCATTTTTGTATTTCATTCTAGGTTTGTTGTTTGTCATAGAAGGCTACTAGTTGTTGGGTGTGGCTTCATCATTATTTTTAATTCTTGAGGGGGATTATCTTCAAACTTGCTTCAGATGTTTGAGTCAGAATCATCGAATTAGCTTGGAAATGTAATTTGAGGTACAGTCATAGCAGAGCAAGCGTAGCATGACACTGTTGTAAAGCTGATAAATTCTAAATTGTGAGAAGCAATCAGTGGTCCCTAACTGGCTCTGTGTATGATGATACTAAAGACAGTTTATATGAAGAGGGTGTTGTAGGCCAGCTGAGAAGGTAATGCAAATTTTAAAAAAAAAATACAAACATGAAGCAACTTTGAAGTGATTCTTCTTTCAACAAGTTTTTTTTCAAAGTTAGCGCTGTTGCAGATGTTTTACTGGCATTTTATGTTTATATGTTTGTCGTGTGTTTTTGTCAGTGTCCGACATACTGTCTGTCATGGTCTGTGTCCTGTGTTGAAGTAATTATTTTATATTCCACCTTCCAGTTTTGCTGTTCCAATTGCAAACAATTGTGTAAGCTAAATAACATTTGACATTGATGTCAGCCTCATTATGCTTTGGATAAAGGTTTGTTTATCATTAGTGGTCAAACTAATTGCTTAAGAATGCAAGGATGAAAGCAATGCTAAGTGTTAAATGACTTTTCTCAATTTAAGGAGAGTTCTGAGCATTTACACCATAAACAGGAACCTGTCCACCCTGTGGTTCTCATTATGTGTCCTTGTTCCTTCCTGCCTCTTTGTGTGCTGTCAGAGTAAGCATCAGAAACATCAGGCATTTGAGGCTGAGCTTCATGCCAACGCAGACCGAATCCGTGGGGTCATTGATACCGGCAACGCCTTGATCCAAAGAGGAGCTTGTGCTGGCAGTGAGGATGCAGTCAAGGTATGTTCATCATGTGTGCATACTGTGAATGCTGTATAATAAAGTTTATTCTTAAACGTACTACGAGGAACTTTCAGCTGGTCTTCGTTTGATACTGATGCCTCTATATGACCTACATAAGGCCGTCAGCGAGACGGTTGACTGTTTCTAAATAGCTGTTGTTATTATCTTAATGCCTGTCAATTTACTCTGGTTTAACTAAAGTTAATTCTATGAGGTGACTGAACAACAAAAAGAACTTCACATCAATCCTCACGTCAATTTCAGACAGGTAGTGAGTTTGTAGCTCTGTAGTATAAATGACAGCAACTGGTGAACAAAGTTAACAGAATCTCTGTTATTAACGTGCCTGCTCAGGAGAAGGCTATGGTAATTAACTAAGGTCATTTAGCTCTCAATAAGGTGTGTGAGAAGTGAATTTAAATGCTGTGTTTTCGTGTCAAAAAAAGAAATGAATTAACTTTGTTCAAACATGACTCATCCATTCCTTAGGCACGCCTCAATGCTCTGGATGAACAGTGGCAGTTCCTCGTCAACAAATCTGCAGAAAAGAGCCAGAAACTCAAAGAGGCCAACAAGCAGCAGAACTTCAACACAGGGATCAAGGACTTCGACTTCTGGCTCTCTGAGGTGAGAAATTGCATTTATAGAAGTTTGTAAAAACTCTGACAAAGCAATGTCCAGCCGGTCTGATGCATCTGTTGTTTGTCAGGTGGAAGCTCTTCTTGCCTCTGAGGATTATGGCAAAGATCTGGCCTCAGTCAACAACCTGCTGAAGAAACACCAGCTTCTGGAAGCTGACATTTCTGCCCATGAGGTATGCAACTCATTATTACAAATGGCTTCACGTAAGAGCCAGCTGTAATTCAGTGAACACCTAATTTCTGAACATTACTAAATGCTTAGACTCATCACAAATCACAAAATACCCACCTAGGCAGTTGGTCTTCAGAAAAAAAAAGGCCAAGCTGGTTACAAAAAGAGTTGGAGTAAACCCTGAAAATACATTCATATATCCAAAGTCACAGTGAAGACCCTCTGACCTCTTTACTGCTCCCTGCAGGATCGTCTGAAAGATCTGAACGGCCAAGCTGACAGTCTGATGGCCAGCAACGCCTTTGACACATCACAGGTGAAGGATAAGCGTGATGCCGTCAACGGCCGCTTCACGAAGATCAAGAGCATGGCAGCCGGTCGCCGCGCTAAACTCAACGAGTCCCACCGTCTGCATCAGTTCTTCAGGGACCTGGATGATGAAGAGTCTTGGATCAAGTAAGAGAGTTCTCCCTCAGATCATGTAGTCATCAGCAAAGGAATCATTGTGGAGATGGGATGAGATGATAATTTCCTTTTTCCTATTGGGTTATGGTAAGACGAACATAACTGAAACCTCCACGTTTTCTGCCCTGACCCCACATAGAGAAAAGAAGCTGCTCGTAAGTTCGGAGGACTACGGACGTGATTTGACAGGAGTACAGAATTTGAGGAAGAAACACAAGAGGCTGGAGGCTGAGCTGGGAGCCCACGAGCCGGCCATTCAGGTAAGAGGCTCGTCTATTGATCCACTGGTATATTTATATTAACTGAACAATACACAGAGTTCGTGTAAAGCAGGCTCTGAGGCTGGCCGTCTACTATGCCCCTCTAAAGGCTTATACCTGTAAGAAAATGAATATACTGATATACCATATTTCAAGCCCAGATATCAGTTTATCATATGAAATGCTTTTCTGTCAACTGAATGATGCTACAATAGCATAGCAGTATTATAAGTCGCAAAATTCTGACTATTGTATAACTGACCTGGACCTGGTTTTAAAACTGTGTTAGTTGCATATGATCTCCTTAATATACTGGGATCTAGTTTATGTATTCTATTATTATATTTATAACATGTTGTGTGTGCTCTTAGTCGGTGCTGGATACTGGAAAGAAATTGTCTGATGACAACACCATCGGCCAGGAGGAGATCCAGCAGAGGCTTGCCCAGTTTGTCGACCACTGGAAGGAACTTAAAGACTTGTCTGGAGCAAGGTAAGCCAGCTGAACTTCACACAGCCTGCCAGGTAGACACATGGATTGAAGTAGGTGTGTAAAAATGCGCGACGTGTGTGTTTGCTCCCAGGGGACAGAGGCTGGAGGAGTCGCTGGAGTACCAGCAGTTTGTGGCGAACGTGGAAGAGGAAGAAGCTTGGATTAATGAGAAGTTGAATCTAGTGGGGAGTGAGGACTATGGAGATACGCTGGCTGCTGTGCAGGTACATTGTTTTTTGTAACAGCCCTCTGTGTTATAGAACAGTAAATTAAGTGTTTTTGAACTGTAAGAAGTGATGTGATTTACTGAGTGTCAATGAACCACTTCTCAACAGGGTTTGCTGAAAAAGCATGAAGCATTTGAGACTGACTTCACAGTGCACAGGGACAGGGTCAACGATGTGTGCGCTAATGGAGACGAGCTTATCAAGAAGGTACTACTCTACAGCATCAAGAGAAAGTTTTAAAAACACAAAAATAACGGTCCTGACTCTAATTTCCAATGGTTCTTCTGTGTTTCTAACAGAATAACCATCACGTGGACAACATCAGTGCCAAGATGTCGGCTCTGCGAGGCAAAGTGTCTGAGCTGGAGAGGGCAGCAGCTCAGAGGAAGGCCAAGCTGGATGAGAACTCTGCCTTCCTGCAGTTCAACTGGAAGGCTGATGTGGTGGAGTCCTGGATCTGTACGCACCTCTGTCTTCCTTTTCTATAGGAGCAGTCTCATTCCAAAATAAGAGACTTCTGTTGATTTTCAAAATACTCGAGGGACTGTGTGTTTCTATAACTAGAAAGCTTCAATCCTCCACAGGCTAAACTTGTACTACTATAATAATATATACTACAATATGTAATGTTTCCTCCAAATCCACAGTCCTATTTTCAGAGCCCACCACAGTGACCTCACTGCCATAGCTAGAGGAAGAAGATGCTGTTTATTAGTGCTATTTAGTCAAGCTCATAGCTCTGTAGAGTTGTACTTGTTGTCTGAGACATTTTGTCCAGCAGACATTTGAGCTCCTTTCAAGGCATATAAAGTGCTTTTAGTCTATCATTTCTTTATTGGATTACTTGAAAATAAGCAAACTGGATTGTCATCAGTTGCAACGTCACACAGGTTTGTTGAAGTAGATGACATGATAACAAACGATAATAAATATAATCCAGAATAAAACAAAATTCAGTGGAGACAGACACTTAACAGCCACATCTGGCAACCTGCGCTGTAGCCAGAAATGAAGCACATAATGGATGAATAAAGTAGTTACTTCATGTCTCTGTTAAAAAGAAAGCAAGTAAGTTCATGTCTCCAAATATGAAACTATTCTTTTACTAGCTGTTGGGGAAGCCAGACCTGACTGCAACTGTATTCAGTGTGTCTTTATCTCCACCTCCTCTGAACATGTGGATGTGCTTTGTATTTAGGTGAGAAAGAGAACAGCCTGAAGACTGATGACTATGGCAGAGACCTTTCCTCCGTGCAGACTCTGCTAACCAAGCAGGTACTCCATCGTCTGAAACAAAGTTCGACCTTTCCTTAGTACTTGTTAAGTTTTCCGTTGACAGAATCTTGTGTCTGTGTCTGTCTGCAGGAGACATTTGATGCTGGTCTCCAGGCCTTCCAGCAGGAGGGTATCACCAACATCACAGCTCTCAAGGACCAGCTGCTGGCCGCCAAGCACGTCCAATCAAAAGCCATCGAAGCTCGTCACGCTGCCTTGATGAAGCGCTGGAACCAGCTGCTGTCCAACTCAACCGCTCGCAAGAAGAAGCTTCTGGAGGCTCAGGAGCACTTCAGAAAGGTAAATACGCTGGTAGAGCATCCAGTGGTGAAGTGATTTTGTCCAAAATCAAAGCTTAGATACAGCTGAAGTATTTTAACAAACCTCAGGTAATATCAAGTGAATTGGACTTGTTTTAAGGATCGTATCTTTTCCACTCCCACTCCAGGTTGAGGACTTGTTCCTGACATTTGCCAAGAAAGCATCAGCCTTCAACAGCTGGTTTGAGAATGCAGAGGAGGATCTGACAGACCCAGTGAGGTGCAACTCTCTGGAGGAGATTCGGGCACTGCGTGAGGCCCACGAGGCCTTCCGCTCCTCGCTGAGCTCGGCTCAGGCCGATTTCAACCAGCTGGCCGAGCTGGACAATCACATTAAGAGCTACCAGGTGGTGTCCAACCCCTACACCTGGTTCACCATGGAGGCCCTGGAGGAGACGTGGAGGAACCTGCAGAAAATCATCAAGGTCATTTCTTATTTACAGATGCAGTCTGAGTTCTCCTGTAAGCCAAATTTATCATTTCACCTCCAGCCAACATACCTGTACCTCGATATGTTTTAGCCCCATACACATGGCATTTACAGTTAGCAAGGATTTTTTGGTCAATAAATGTCACTTTCTACAGTATCGGACATTTGAATCATGTATACGAAGGGCTCGATTGAGAGTCCCATGCCTTTTTTGATTATAAAGCAGGTCTAGGAACTATATAAATACTGTGAAGGTGTCACAACATTAAAGCCACAGAGAAATGCACACAGCCCGTACTCAGAAACTTTACCTTTAAGTGTACTGCCAGCACTTCCGTAAGGTTGTGATGTTTCACTATACAGTGTGGCCGCAGTTATGAAAAAGGCAATGCCTGCTCAGGCCTGTGAGAGCTGAACCATCAGAGCAGTCTGGGCTTTTTGGGAGGGGGGCCCTAAAGAGACAGGAACTAATATGGAGCATTCAGATAGAGGGTGAATAGAGTATGAGATTAATAATGTGTTTTTTGAACACTAAGAGCATGTCAACATTTTCCAGTAAACATCCATAATAATATTGGATTGCATAATATTGGACCTTCCGGGAGTTTTAGATATTTACTGTTTATTTCCAGTAGTTGCAACTACTTTTCAGTGTATTTTACGCTGCTGCTGTCTGTCTGTAAATGTGTGTAGGAGCGAGAGCTGGAGCTGCAGAAGGAGCAAAGGAGGCAGGAAGAAAACGACAAGTTGCGCCAGGAGTTCGCACAGCACGCAAACGCTTTCCACCAGTGGCTGCAGGAGACCAGGTAGAGAACATGTTCTCCTGGCTGAACCTTTACACATCTCGGCTTAAGGCTTTACAGTCTATCTCTATAAAGAAGAGCTGATATCTGTGTCATACATCAACATTTCAACCCGGCATGAATGTATGTTTTAAAGATGAAAATGTCTCAGCTGTGTGATAGTCACACATTACCTGTTGACTTTAGCCTAGGTTATGACACAGGTGTGTGAAGGTGCTTTCTGCATTGTTTGTCTTCCTGTAAAGCCGCTGGATAAGCTCAGCATGCTCACTGGTGAAGTGTTGCTCTCTTGGACAAACGTCACATTCGAACACTGTTCTACATTTCAAAGCCAAGCTGTTAAACACATTCACCACTGACCACACTGGCGTTTAGCATGTCATGTTTTCAGAGTTGTTTGCAATGATTGCTGTGTCATTACTTCATATTAACGTGTATTTGTTTCTCCCCCCTCTCTCTCTCTCTCTCTCCATCCTTCCCTTCTCTTTCCCCCTCCTTCCGCTTTGCTGCGTCCTCGCTGGTGCTTGGGATTACTGTGCTGATCAGGACATATCTTCTGGATGGGTTAATATGTCTTTTTTTTTGAGTGTGTGTGTGGGTGTGAGTATGATGTGATGATGAAGGCAAGTCTTTGATGTCAAAGGTGGGCATTGATTTGAAATGGTCATACTTATGCCGCTTTTCCACCAACATTAGCGGGTCCACACAGGTTTTTTAAACGCAGCTACACACGCTAAAAATCGTGTATGGACCCTTTTCCCACTTCCTGCAGGCAAGTCTGTGATTTTTGTCTGAAGCAGAAGAGAAAACAACAAGAGACCCATTGTGAAATAAGCATCTGTAAAACCGTGGATACATTCTTTTGAGCATCACAACCCCCGAAAAATTACTTGTTTCATTATCATAATTTGACCCATTTGGTCCAACAACATTTGGAAAGTCTAGAAGAGCTGCACGATTACATTATTTTATCTCCAGTCAAATTAGCCGGGCACTAAATTGTAAGTTAGCCAGCTCGGTCCCCAATCCATTTAGCGAGTTCAGTAGGTCTTACGTTAAGATCAAAGGTGAGCAAGCTGAAAAAAACCCGGATCTACCGCAGAGTCAAGTGAGTGTGCACATTCCCATTGTTTTAAGTGGACCAGTGGAAAAGGGGCATTACAGGACCAGTCCATCACATGTTCCCCCTTATCTGTCCTTGATGTAGACGTTTTCTTTCTGACATATTCCCTGTGTTGTTGCTCCGTTTTCTTGTCTGATGTTTAATCTCTGGTCCTTCCTCCTTCCCCATCCTCTCTTTGAATAGCATAGCCTATCGACGGGTTATCTGTGTCTATCAGTACCAAGTTGCTGATGATCTTTCTGGAAGGTCAACCTCTTTCAAGCCTTGCTCTATTTTCTTTTGCTTATTCTGACCCCACATCGTGCCGTCAGGGCTGTGTGACCTCATGCACTTCAATCTAAAAACACCATGTTGGACTCTGGTGTGCTCAGTACGTTCCTGCTGTACTAACATTCACCCAGTCCTCAGACTCAAAGCACCACGCTGCAGTCAGCACTGCTTTAACCAGTGGACTGGCTAGTTGTCACCTTGTTACTGTGTGTACCTCAGGGATGGAAACTGCTCATTATTGGCTTCCATTGTACATAAACACACACTCTGAACAGTACGATTGAGTAATTAAAGAAAGCTGTAGTCTAATCTGGTCCCATTGGGTCATTTGTCAGGTTGTGTGCAGTGACATCAGGTTGCACTATTCATCCTCTGTAACACAAAACTGACTTTCATATTCATGAAGTACTAATGCACTGGTGCAGTTTCCACTTCTGTGTGCAGTAGCCCTTGCCTTGCATGGTTTGGGTTACCAGTAGATTCCTGGCATGAATGCTGCTCTACTCTGTGGCAGTAAACGCAGCAAATAGGTCCACCTTCAAACGTGAAGATATTTAGTCACAATAGTGACATGCCAAATTTCACACCGATGAACCAGTTAATTTTCACCTTCACTCTATTTAATTGTTGGTTCAGAAAGGTTTGGTGGAAATACTGGATGTAGAGGATGTGAGTCTTCCTAACAGTGTGTGTGTCAGAGTGAATGCAGTAGTTTGAACAGACTGTGCTACTTCTTTTCTAATATTAGTCTTTGTTGGTGTCAGGTCATGTATGGTGGAAGAGTCTGGTACCCTGGAGTCCCAGCTAGAGGCCACCAAGGTAAATATCACTCACCGTTGCAAATGACTACATGTTGAACAAGTAGTCCAAAAGCAAGTTTCCTGTTAGCTGAATTCTGAGTTGAGGTATAGGCTGGATACCATGTGACAGGTTTTATTGATGTATTGTTTGTGTGTGTGTGTGTGTGTGTGTGTGTGTAGCGTAAGCACCAGGAAATCCGGGCTATGCGGAGCCAGTTAAAGAAGATTGAAGACCTGGGTGCAGCTATGGAGGAAGCACTTATCTTGGACAACAAGTACACAGAGCACAGTACAGTGGGCCTGGCCCAGCAGTGGGACCAACTCGACCAACTGGGAATGAGAATGCAACACAACCTGGAGCAACAGATACAGGCCAGGTACACACCGACATGTCCCTGGAATTCAGACACCCCTAAGGTTGCAAATTTAAGGCCGTGTTGATGCTGCATTGTGCTCATGTTCCTCCATCTTTCTCTCCCAGGAACACCACTGGAGTGACAGAGGAGGCTCTGAAGGAGTTCAGCATGATGTTCAAGTGAGTGTCTCTGACCTGACTTCATCGTGACATATTACTGTCTGATCTGACAAGTCACATCCTCATCTACACTTTCTGATTGCAGGCATTTCGACAAGGAGAAGTCTGGCCGTCTGAACCACCAAGAGTTCAAGTCATGTCTACGCTCGCTGGGCTACGACCTGCCCATGGTGGAAGAAGGCGAACCAGATCCTGAGTTTGAGTCCATACTTGATACAGTTGATCCCAACAGGTCTGTCGCATGTTTAATAAATGACTGAGTGTCAGCAGTACGGCTGTATGGTATTTTGAATACTGTTGTGTTTGCTGCCTAACTATGAGGAATGTGTTGTTGCAGGGATGGCAACGTATCGTTGCAGGAGTACATGGCATTCATGATCAGCCGCGAGACGGAGAACGTCAAATCCAGTGAGGAGATAGAGAGCGCCTTCCGAGCTCTGAGCACTGAGAACAAACCCTACGTCACTAAAGAAGAACTCTACCAGGTCAGATGTGTTCACTGCTCACTCTGTGGATTCAGTCTGATTGTCGAGTCTTCATGGAGGTCTAACTGTCTTCTTCTTCCTTTCAGAACCTGACCAAGGAGCAGGCGGACTACTGCCTCTCACACATGAAGCCCTACCTCGACAGCAAGGGCCGCGAGCTGCCGTCAGCTTTCGACTTTGTCGAATTCACCCGCTCGCTCTTTGTCAACTGATCCCTCGCCCACCAGTGACCAATCGGGATGCGTTTTCCCACACACACTTCCACACGAACACACGGCTGAAACTGCATGATTGTGACACTAGGAATACTCACTAATAACAACTATCTGTACTATTTATCTCGCTCTACCCTTAACTCTTCGTGCTTCTCATGATAGCATAGTGAATCTGTCTGCATTTGAATGTGATTGTTTTAGCTGTTTTAGCTTGTGCTTCTGATGAATTTAACAACCTAATAGTAACAATAATGTTGTAACAACACCTGAACAACTGCAGTGTGCTTTAATAAACGCTACTGGTTAGAACTGGAAACCAATACTCTGTTGTTTTAATTCCACTTTCACAATTTAATGAGTATGTGAGCATTTTAAAAAAAATAAAACATTTCACAAAAAATTTAAATATGAGGCAGACTTCAACTGTCCCGGGGTTGTGATGTCTCATCCCACCACCTGATTGGCTATATGCTCCAGCTGGCTGCTCTCTCTGGGGTTCTGCTCCATCAAGTCTCTGTTGAGCTGCCAAACACCAATTGTCCCATCTGTCCTCCCCACTGCTAAGAGGTTAGGGTTCTGACAGTTGAAGGCCAAAGAAGTTGCAGCTTGGCCCACACCTGCCGGCTCGATGGTAGCTGCTGGCTTCAGGGATCTGCGACCCAGGTCGAATATCTGCACATCACCTAGAGAGACACACAGGGTGTAAGAGTCAAGAAGGATACCTGTCTGCATCATCACGTACTAATGGTGCAGTTACACAGCACAACATTTCGTGCTGTGTTGTAGTAATACAACAACACATCACACTTGATTATTTGAAAGATATGAATCAGGCCATGTTTTTTTAGTAAGTCACTGCTCTAACACCAAATGAAGTGTATTTAAGTATTTCTACCGTCCATACGCAAAGTTCTCATGTTGTACCTTGTCCGGTGGCTGCAGCAAACACCAGCGGTCTGGTTGGTGACCACTGCACCTGGAACACGTAGGAGTCTGAAACCCTGAGAGAGAGCAGCGGGTTGGCCTGCAGGAGAGAGTGGACGTGGGCCAGACCATCAGTCCCTGCACTCACAAACAGGTTCCTGCAGGCAACACGAGACACATGTCAGGACAATTTCAATGTTGAGTCACCTGTAACATGTCTGCTGATCACTTCACTAACGATCACATGTGGGTGAGCAGAGCTGTGACCTGTGAAAAGGTGAGCAGTGTACGGAGTGGACGGGGCCGCTGCGGGGCCTAAATGAGAAGACGGCCGGGGCTCTCAGTGTCACACTGTGGCCTTCGGTGGGTACTGCAGCCGGTGTCTGGGCTGAGAAGGAACATCTGAGCAGCAGGCCACCCTCAGAGCCCACCAGGAAGGTGTCAGAGTCCCAGGGAGACAAAGCCAGGGAGGTGACGCCCACAGTGCTGCTGCCTCGGGCCTATGGGCAACAGAAAGTGACGCGTGTTATTTACTCTATATCGGCACTGCAACACGCACCAACAGTTTGAGAATCATTCGATTTAAATTATTGAAAAAGTATTTATTTGGTTAGTTTGTTGAGGGATGGGTCATTCATATCTGTGCTGTTATCAAATAATTCCATTCATTAAAATAAATGCAGTCACTCTTCACCCAATGAGCATTCACAGTCCATGTGAATGTGACCTGTGTGTGTATGAACAGAATACCCTCCATTCACCTGAATGCTCCGGCTCCATTTTTCTCTGTGTGAAGCAGCCATAGAAAACACACAGTGGTTAACCCGGATACGACTGGCAGGCAAAAAGCTCAGACTGAAACTGTTTCCGAGGCACTGGTGATCACTTCATGGTTAAAAAGTACAGTATTCCCACTCGCTGCTTTTAACATGCTCATTACAGCATGTTACTGACTTGGCTTCTTCCCCGAGTCTCTGCTCTCTCGTCTCTCAGGTTCCCATGGATGGCGGCTGGCCCTGTTGTTGTGGTCCTGCTCAACTCCTATTTTTATCATTCTTATTATTATTATTATACTTTTATTATCATAAATATTAAAGCTGTTATTGTTGTGGCTTCTGTACCCCTTCTGTTCTGCCTGAGGTCTCTTCCTGTTAAGAGGCAGTTTTTTTCTCACCACTGTCACAAACTGCTTGGTCATGGGAGACATGTTGGGTCTCTGTGAATGAATTAAAGAGCATGGTATAGATCCACTCAACTTGTTAAGTATCATGAGATGACTTTTGTTGTGAATTGGCGCTATGGGAATAAAGATTGATTGTCTGATTTCACTGAAACATAAATTATCTGAGTAGCTCTGTCTCAGTCTAGTGACTTCCATCAGTCCACAGCCATGCTAGCAGCTCTGTGAGGTAATGTTTTCAGCTAAACGCTAACATCCTCACAACGACAAAGCAGCATCAACAACAACCTCATAATGATTTACAATCAAGCAATTCATATTTTGGACAGGGAGCCAAAAATATCAACATTGTTGTCCTGTTCTTAAGAAATGAAATATGTTAAGTTTTGATCATTTAACCAGATTTTTTGGCCTGGTTGCACTAAGTGACACATGGAGATAAGGTAAGATGCCTTTAGGTGGTAAACTCAAACTGAAACACTTTGTAAAGAGGGAACAGTCATGTTGCCAAGGATGATCTGGTGCTTCTTCTTTCACAGTTTTTAAAAATTGTATTACAGTTTGTGTCTTGTTCTGTCTGTATTTTCTTATACATATTTATTAATAGCTCGTATTGACTATTGTATGTTTGTTGTTGAGTTTTATTTATTGTAAAGGCCCATCTAGGAATGAACATTTCAAATTAGCTTGGGCTGTAAATGCTCCACATTTAAAACTAACACGTTGATGCTGTTTATTACGCTCATCACCTTAGTTCAGTGTGTTAGCATGCTAACATTGTGATTAGCACTATACACACTAAGTATGGCCGAGGCTAATAGCTATGTCATTAGTTTAACAGGTATTTTGTCAAAAACCAGAATATTGGACGAATTAAAACTTGACCTGATGATGGCGCTAGACAATCCATCTGAGAGTGGACAGACAGACGGACATTCTTCATTCTAAGGTAAAGAGATAAACCCACTAGGGATTTGTTCCTTTTAGTATCACTTTGATAAGGTTCCTGCTTTTACAGTCATATGCCATCAAAACATTTTTCACTTCCATGCATGTAAAGTCAACAGTGAGTGATCCTGAATGCTCCCTGGACAATCATCTGAAATGTAACAACAAAAAACGGAGTCTCATCTTGTCATCTGGATCATCAAGGATTTTGATTTCCTCCTGAGGCTCACCTTGGAGCTAGTGCAGCTGCTGTGGGGAACCTGCTGTCGTACCAAAGCATAGGCATCCATCAGGACCAACCCGCCCTGGTCTGAGTCCAGGGTCCATAGCAGCACCCTTCCTCCTGAACTGGCACTGAGCACCCCAAATTCTCCTTTCTTCTGCAGGGGCACCCAGGCAACCTAAACACACACACACACAGTACACAGAGGGCACACGGGTGAAGTGTTGCAGACAAGTTCTTTCTTCATATTCTCCACAGTAGCAAAATGTTTCATTATGACAGACAGCAGCATACAACAGCAGCACCCTTATTCTTGCAGCTGAGCTCAACACAAGGTGTATCTCCAGACACTAACGCTCAACACTGGCATCAGATAGGCCAAGTATGGTATCAAGTATCAGTAGGGGACCATGCTGATTGGATAATAGCAGCGTTTGAATAGAAAACAAAACAGACAGTGCTGACTCACCTGATAAACAGGCTCTCTGTGGCTGTCTGCTGACATCCCACTTTGAGCCAGCATAGGGTCCTGAGTCCGACTGGTGTCCCACACCACCACCTCTCCACTGTACAGACCCCCTGCAGTCACAGCAACACACACACACAGCTCTTCTCAGTGTGATACAGTTAAAACCATTTATTCTGAGCTCCGCTGAAGTTCAATAGTTAATAGTTAGTTAATGATGACAGATGAGTTATTTAAACTCAATAAATGTGTTTGTAATACTATTATATACAAAGAATTATAAGAAACTCATAAATTATTCATTAACGTTCTGAAGTGTCTACAAACAATTGACAGATTTCTTATAACTGCCCTATAATCCACAAATAAACATGTTTGTTATGCTATTATTTACACACATTTAGTCTTATTACTGTTAATAAGCATCTTATAAAAACTTAAAAGGGCTTTATCACCAATGAATGCTTATTGCAAGAACCTTGGAGAAGAAATTCAAACTGAGAATTTAAATATTTTCAATATTATTGAGGTTATGATACAAACTCAGAAATACATATTTTTTCCATAAGTGAATAAACACAAATAAGGTCCCAGAACACTGTTTGAAGCTAGAAAGGTGGCAGGGTCTGCCATATATAAACAAAGTAAAACAGTATAAATTGTGTTGTCCTTTAAGGTCAGTTTGTTTAGTCAGTTTATTCAGTCATGAAAACAAAGAGAGTTTGTTTCTTCAGTTTGTTTAGGCAGAAAGAAATCAGCCAATGAAGATCTTTCTCTTCTCATTAACATTTCTACACCTAAACTACAGACTGCTCCTTTAATATAAAACAACACCAGAATATGTAGAAATGCAGTCTGCTGACAATTCAAATCTACTCTTTTCAGGTCGACAGCACAACATGTTTAACTAGAAACATTTGCATTTCCTGCGAAAATACAGTGTGAATGCTGACGGCCGAAGTGATTTCGGAAAATCTGCTGAATATGCTGGAAAATACTTGCCTGTAATGCATAGAACTATAAGACTGAAGGGTCAACATTTTACAGAAAAAGCTGAATTTTTCAAAAGCTGAAAAGACAGAAAGGCTGAAAAATAATAGGCTGAATGGGCTAAAAAAGCTGAACATTTTGATAGCTGAACAGTTTCTCTAGCTGAACATAAAGCTGAATATTGGAAAAAGCTGAAAAGCTGAAAAGTACAAGGCTTAAAGATTTCTCTAGCTGAACGTATGCTGAAGTAGTAGCAGAATGAAATTTGAAAAATTCCCCATAAGGATGAATGGGAAAAGATTTGCAGGAAAACCTGAATATTTCCAAAAGTATCATAACCAGAAAAAACATAAACAAGCAATCATGTCCTTAAAAAGCTGAACATTTTGATAGTTGAATGGTTTCTGAAGCTCAAACTTTGTAGGAGGAGAAGCGAGCTGAAAAACGTACGGAATCTGGAATAATAATAAATTCCAGACGGACAATTACTTTAGAAAACCTGAAGTTTAGATGAAATATTTGTATCTGAGTTGGTCTGTTCCGGGGTAAAAGCTTGCAGAAAGAGTCTGTAATCAGTTCATAGCGCGACACACAGACGAACGGTGTACCTGCGATGAGGGCGGGCTGGGTGGGGTGGCAGCTCAGCACGGTGACTGCAGTGGGAGCATCGATGACCAGATCAGCTTGTTTGGGGTTCAGGCCTCGACGGTCCAGGTTCCACGTGCAGACATATGACCTCTCAGTGCTCCAGTCTCCATCGTCAATCCTGCCCATCAAAACACACACTCACAAATATGACCCACACTGACCACATGATGACAAAAGGAAAGCTACTACAACACTTGTCGATGTTTGCTGTTAATCATTTGTATCTTTAATTTTAAATAAAATATACGGGTATGCCAAGTATACATCAGGTGAAACACTGACATACCGTCCGTAGCCACAGGCGATAACTGCACCTGTACAACTCCAGGACACACTAGTTACATGAAGGCCTCTCTCTAGAGCACTGGGATGTTGAAGACAATGGAGGCATGAAACCTACAGAACAAAAAAAAATATCCATGAAGAGTCTGTGTCCACAAAACCGCTGCAAAATATTGAAACTAAGTTCCAGAAACTGGAACAACTCCAGACTTCCAGTGTATCCTGTGGCTTACAAAGCTGGCACTATTTTTGTTGGATTCACTGTACCTGCTTACCAGATTACTGTGATCTTCCCAGTTCACCTGGAACCCATCGAAGGCGTGACTCTTGGCATTTCTCACCAGCTCTCTGATGACCCTGTCCTCAACCCGCTCCAGGAAGTCCTTCAGGCCAGGGGGCTCTGGCTCGTTGTGGTTCTGTTGGAGGAGCTGCTCTGTAGCCTGGTGCCTTGGCTCCGTTTGCGTACCGCTGATGGTAGTCGACACTGTCTGGACCTCTGCCTCAGTTCTGTGCACTGCTTTGGTCTGACAGCCTCTCTGAAATTCCAGCAAATAAAATATAATTTCAAGGAAGAAATTATAGTCAGAAGAGAAAAATCTTCATTGACTGAATAAACAAACTGACCTTAAAGGACAACACAAGTTTTAAATAAACCGATAAGCAAATGGTGCAAGTCTATCCTGGTGTGTGCTGGAATATTGATTTTTTTGATACAACATTGTTTTACTTTGTTTATATGTGGCGGACCCTGCCACCTTTCTAGCTTCAAACAGTGTTCTGGGACCTTATTTTCTTCTGAGAACAGCTTGTTTATTCATTTGTAGGAAAAAAATACATATTTCTGATTTTGTATTATTACCTCATTAATATTAGAAATATTAAAATTCTGAGTTTGGATTTCTTCTCCAAAACTACATCAATCAAACTGTAACTCAAATCACCATTAATGAGACTTCAGCAGGTGCAATACTGATACTCTGTGACTAGAATGGGTAGCATTTTAAAGCCATCGGTTGTTCTCTTGGACAGGGTTTCTCAATTCCAGTCCTCGAGGACCACTGCCCTGCGTGTTTTAGATGTGGCCCTCCTCCACCACACCTGATTCAAATGATCAGCTCCTCATCAAGCTCTGCAGTGGCCTGATAACGAGCCACTCATTTGAATCAGATGTGGTGGAGGAGGGACACATCTAAAACATGCAGGGCAGTGGTCCTCGAGGACTGGAATTGAGAAACCCTGCTCTAGGGTTACAAGTATGGTTCGACCTCTGCGCGCTTTCACCTGTGGCTGTTACATTTACAAGCAACACCTGAACATGACATGTGTCGGCGAGCCTACCGACAACTGTAACGTTGGAACAGGCAACGTACTGTTTCTGTAATTTATTCAACACGAGCCACACTGCGATTCATGCTAACAGCAGTTTGAGAGATAAAGTTCACAAACATGTTGTTCAAACATACCGACTCCTGCGCCGACTGCTGAGATTTCCTCCACTGAGACTGGATACTCACTGAGTCCAGGGCTTCGTCCGTAAACATGCTAACATCAATGGACGTGTTTGCTCAGGGCAGGCTAAAGAAAAATTTAATAATTCACTATCTTAATAGGCGTTAACTCCCTTCAGAGGGGATTGACATAATAGTGGCTGCGTGGCACCTTTCACACAGCTAGCTTTGTTTGTTAGCTGGTGTCTTAGCCAAGCTACCATTTTTAATGCTGGAGCCTGTTTCACGAAGTTAGCGTTACCTTGGTTACGGAGATAAAGTCCAGAGGCAAGAGAGAAATCCCCTCTCCACTTCCGCTTTCTCATTATCTCTTTTTAGAGGTTCCTTGTTTTATCACGCAGATGAACGTCCTAGTTTTTCTTTCAAAATAAAACATCAATAACACACGAATATCTGTTTCCACCATATGTACATAATAGCTAATATTATGCAATAATGTCAATTAAATATATTGAGGACGCATCCGTAGGCTACTTCCTGTCAGCCCCCCCACCCCGGAGACGTGCTTTCAACGTCTTTTCTGTGGATGAAATATTGCCTCCTCTACATAGGTCACGCATTTCATGTAAGACACAAAAGCCAAGGGACCAAAGCCCGCTGGAGCACAGCTCTCCTTCATCGTCAGCAGCCTTGCCAACTCCTCAATGTATGGCTTGAAACAGCCGCTTTCAGTCACTGTGTCACACTGACCAAACAAAGGGAGTTTGACGGCTCCTTTTCTTTGACTGCACTAAACAGCTGTGGTCACCACAAAGCGGCAGCGGGCACACAAATGAAAACGCCATTTATTCTACTAAGCCAATTAGTTATTGTACTCCAATTTGAGGTATCTGTCTCTGGTATTAGTTACTAATTCAATAGAGAATAATGTGATTCAGTCTGTGGTATTTAGAAACATCAACAACTACATCTCTTTCCAGAAGCACCCATCGTTACTGTGGACAAGTCACAGAACAGTTTCCACAGCAGTTTTCACTGAAACTCTCTTTAGAAGAAATACTTCCTATTAATTCATGACACAAGGGCTCCCCCTCTGAAATGCCACTTTAACCCCTGCTAGTGAAGTCTGGACTCTGGACTCATATTACTAATTATTAGGCTACTCAACTATTTATCATTATTCTGTTATCATCCCATTACTAATACTTTTCCCCAAATTCACCTGCTTCTGAATTATCTTTTACTCTCTTATCAAACACAATGCCATGACAAAGGCAGAAAAACATCATGGATGTGGGGAAATGGAGAAGGCCTCTGCAAAGGGCCGAGTCTGTTTTCTATTTTTTTCATGACCCTAAGTGATGTCTGCCGCCTATTGGTGGGAGAACTACATGACATGCTATATCTCAAGAACATGATAGATGTAGAGGCAGGTGGGAAAGGGGTCACACTAGATGAAAGGACCATGAAAGGAAGTCAAATCAGACCAATGAACTGTCAAGAGTTGTGTGTTTAACATCCATTGTCCAGTGCACCCTCATTTTAGTCCAAATTCCCGCTGAGCAGAGAGTTCAAATTAGTTACTTACATTATGTTACATTACATCACACAAGAGTCAGTGTGTGCTTCACAGCAGGACTTTATATTGCTCTTTTATCGATCATTTGTGTCTTAAGTCTTCTTTGTGTCTCATGTATTCTATCTGCAGTTTGAGTAGACTCTAAAGAGAAGGGCTACTACTTCTAAAGATCATGGGGATCCTACTAAATATACACACAGTAACAACACCGAACGTCAGGTTATGATGTGTATTAAACACTCAGACAGAACATGGGGAAGAGCAACACTCTCAATTACCCAAAAACGACACAAAACAAGCTGATTAATTGTTAAAATGTTAGCACTCTGCCATGTGTTCAGTAAATACCTCTTCTTAACATACTGACTGAACTGACCTAGTGCTGCATCTCTAGAGCAATGATCTGGCATAAGAGCAACAACTAATAAAAAAATAAAAATAATAAAAAAAGATATATAATGAATTAGCACCACTGGAGCCACAGCAGCATGTCCAGTCAGCCTGTTGAAACATTTAATTATGGCACGGTTTGGTTTACTGAAAGCTCTTATTTCAAGTTGTTTAAGTTGATACCAATTTGTCCTTGCTGATAAAGATACCTGAATGTTGTGTATCGGCCAATACAGAGTACCGATCTGATACCAGTCCATTAAAAATATATATTAATTTCTAACAGCTGTAAATTACTAACCCTGTATGGGTGTTATGATATGAATGTGACTGATCGCTTGGTATTTATTGGCATTGGAAGCTGTGCAGTATAAAATCTGTTCAGTTATAGACAGGTGTACAGGAAACTGATGGAAACTACCATTACCCTGTTTCTACTAAAGTGTGTGGTGCTGGATTTGTGTGTTGACTCATCAATACTAATTCCAGCATGTTAGGCTGCATCTATCAGAGGCATTTCCAATACTGGCAACAGAACAACACTGAAATAAAATTCTGTCCAGTTATCCACATATGTCACTGGGGGAGGGATGAGAAATCAATATGCTAATATATCAAATCGCTTCCTCTTGTGATACGATTATTGCTACACAGGTGCCAAATATTGATATTTTAACAATTAATTAAAACATAAAGGTGCTCTGTAAAACAGATCCCCAACTTACCAGTCACTACTTCCTGACCCCTTGTGGTGTAAACTTTTTGTAGACAGTGTGTGTGTGTGTGTGTGTGTGTGTGTGTGACAAAGAGGCCATAAGCTAAGACTCTATGCACTAATTTATATATTGTGTCTTCTACTTCATGTCTGATTTTGGGAAACTGACCAAACCACCAACCACAATGCAGTGGTGGTGGTTCCTGCACTTTGCCTTTTTAGGGGCGTTTCGTATTCTTCAGTTAGACAGACATTGTGATGCAACATTAGATATGTCGTAATGTGTTTATTATTGCAGAATCACTGTATTGTGATAATATAGAGGTGAAGTCCCTCCCCTTCCAGTGAATACCCATGGTACAATAGTTAATAGGGAGAGACAAATAGGTTTGTGCCATAAACTACACACGTTAGTTAAAAGATTTTTCAACTCAAGAAAGTAGGTCATGAAACTAATCTATTAAAATACATAATTGGAAAGACGACTCAGAGTTGAGTGAGTCATCTCGTTTAATGTTCACCAAGATACAACACGATACATGTAGAGCTGATACTGAACAGGAGCGGCTCACATAGCCGCAGCTGCCAAAATGATTTTGATTTTCACCTTTTCATACTTTTTTTGTGCCAAGGTGACAGCAATGTTGGCACTGGTGACCTGTTTCTAACAAGATGATGTAGTTCACAGAGCAGTTTTACACAAAACTTAAGATATTTTACCATCTTTGCAACAAACTGGGACTTCTCGTCCTGCAAATTCATCTTTTAAATCCATGTAATTCATGGCACAACTCAAACAAGATCAAAATGGATTGGTCTCACACCACTGACATATTTCTTCTGATACATGGTCCTATGGGGCGCACTGGAAGGGGAGGGACTTTGCCTCCATCATTACCATGGGCAACATCTAATGAATTGTATCGTTTGCTACTCTGATTCCCAACCCCATTCGTCACATGTCTAATAATACATTCACCTTTGCTACACAGTTGTACATCTGGATTGGCCTAATGGTAAAAAAAAGTGTGGTGTGGGTCTGCAGCTGAATGTCTGAATGTGATGAACCTAGTCCAACCATCATGTATACATTTATTTATTGTAACAAAGCAACTGGTACACTTAATTTAATGTGAGCAGGTTTCCAGCAGAACAGGAGAAAAGCTGCAGACTCAACAGAGGACTCTACAGAAATCTTTTTCTCTCCCATCTCAAAATGTTAAGCCAAGCTCAAAATTAGATTTTTAGGTTGTTTTTATAAAAAATTTACATTTCAAACTTTGTTGTGGGTGCCTGAAAAACAAGATAATGACAATTTCTTTAACAGACGTCCAGAGTTGTTGTCAAAGCCCTGCTGCCCCACCATAACCAGCCATTACACTGTGTACAATTCATGACCGTCTTACCAAGATACATGTAAATCCCCAAATCATTTACAATGGTTGAAAGGAACAAGCTGGTGCTTTCAATCAGTTCCATTAGTACAATAAGTCACAAAGGAAAATGCAACTTCTAATAAGCCTTAGTACCCCCACCACTGGATATATTATAATGTACATTTATATATATAAAAGTGGCTAAGGATGCTATGATTAAGTTATCACTGCACCATGGCTTATTTTTATTGAACTCACAACTTCAACAGAAACTGTCATATTTTACATAGAAATTGCTATTGTACGTATTTTTAAATCTACGTAGAATGACGTGCAGAATGCTACAAATTTTTTTTTATTCTTTTGCATGTCTTTGGGAGATGTAGAGAAACAATGACAGGTGAGACTTCAGGAGAGCGACACCACCACCCCACCCCACGACACCCCACCCAATGTAGACCTGCTGTGTATGGAGCCGATCTATAGACATGGCATTATGGACAGGCCGTGGCTGCAGAGGAAGAGGACGGACACGCTGACGACACACAGGAATCCTTTTTTTTTTCCTTTCCTTTTTTTTTTTTCTTACAAACCCCCCCTCCCCCAAAACAAAAAAACAAACAAAATATTTTGCTCCCAAGGGTTAGAGGATGATCACAGAGGGAGGACTGGGAGAAGGTGTTGGCTGAAACATTTAATCATCCTCACCATCGTCCTGAAAGAAAGAAAAGAAGATGAGTTTCAGAGGTTGCTAACTGGAGACCATCTCAAAAGTTTCTATAAAATGTGTTTGGAGACTTGATCCAGTTATCATCAATACAATTCCTGGTTCAACAGTACGATAAGTGGGTGTTTCTGAATTACAGTATTCTCACCTCTCCATCTTCTCCATCTCCATCCTCATCCTCATCTTCACCCTCCTCTTCCTCCCCCTCGTCAATATCTTCCAGACCCTCCTCTTCATCATCGTCATCATCCCCATCACCTTCCTCGTCTTCCATGTCAGGGACCTTGGGAACATTCAGACATTAACCACCTGATCCTGGCTTGGATGCCATATATCAGTAACAGCATCACTGATGAGTTACTGTATTTACTGAGTCACCATCCATACTGGGGATGTTCCTCATCACTTCCTTTACACAGGCTGACAGGTCTAAAACTAAGAAAAGCAATTTCATTTTAAAATGTTCACAGTGCTAAACTTACTAATTTATATTATAGCAAGACAAATGTCAGGTTATTAAGGTGGTGGGTTACTGAGGAACATGTTTGACAGTAAACTAGCATTAACATTTGTAATGGATGCTTCTTTTTTTATAAAGCAACATTTGATGAGAAAGACGTGGCATTTCAGTGCAAATGATGTCAGTATGTAATTTGAATGTGTACATTAATAAAACCATAACAAGTTTAAGTTTAACTAGTATTTCTGGTGCAAAAGGGCGATGTTAGCAATGTTTAATTAGCTAGTTGCACACATCCCTAATCCCTACTGCCGTGAACTAACCCTGCTGTTTGCAAGACTGATCCTCATTATATAGCGACAATTAAACACAGCAGCAACGTTGCAACATAACTTTATTGTCCTGCTGAGGCCAGACAATCAACATAGGCTGCAGACTTTCGATTATGCTCTGTGTCTGCATCGATTCAGAATCTTCCATGTCCACATCGCGATGCATCTCATAATAAAGCGATTTCCACACCTCTAAAACATATATAATTAAAATGGCGATTATTTTTTGTTGGTCAAAGCTAGACAGCTACAACATAGTCATCTATACTCATATTTAAAACATTTTTATTTCTTTATTTTATTACTTCATTAAGCTTTGTAAACTTTAGAGATGTGCAGGACACCATCTTTAATTTGAGTTGTAAAACTAGCAGTAGCTGCCTGTTTGATATCAAGACACAAAATCTGGAAACCTGTGATTTAGTGGATTATATCATTGGAATCGGTTCTATTTACCATGGACAATGAGCTGTTCTGTGGCTGAACTGACCGGGGATTGCTTCTGTTGTGCGTCCCATTACATTGTTAAATGCCGGTGCATGTATAGCTGCTGTATATCTAATGCTAACGTACAGCAGTTACCTGTCTGTGTCAATTTGTTTACTTTAGATTAAGAGAGAGTGAAAGGATTTCGATATTTTCAGCAGAAGTGAATGATGAAATGATGATGATGACTCAACGTAGCCTCCATGCAAATTGGTGACATACTCCCCTGCGTGGTTGACGGAGGCTGCACAGCCATCGAGCCAATTTCAGCTGATAACAATAGTTTGTAATAGGTCCTATCGGCCAAAGCAATTAATCAGTGGAGCTCTACTTCATATTGGGGGCAGAACAAGAAGAGATTCGAAAACGTAGCCAACACAGTATTTTTACTGTTTATCTAGAGTGTCCTCAGAACAGCATTCAAACTTATGGATGTGGACTCAAGCAGCACACCCCATCAAAACATTATCTAAGACAAGAAGAGACCAAGGTAAAGGGGGAGAAGCCTACCAGGTAGTACTGCAGCGGGTTAGGCCAGATGTCATCCTTGATCACTTCTCCCAGCTCATCAGCTCCTGCATCCGAGTGGTCGGTGAACCAGGTGAAGAAGCTCTCTGGCTCCTCGTGTTGCCTTTTTTTCCCAGCTTTGTTTGGACTCTGGCCTGTACGCTTCGTCAGATCCTGGGGAGGAAAATGATTTCAAGATTATTAAGTGTTTATTGCTCGGAGAGCAATAATTAAAAGCATGAGCAAAAATCTGAAGAAACTTCTAGACAGCCCCACAGAAAACCTGAAGTTACAATAAAGCAATAGAAAATTTAAAACCAAAGTAAAATAAAGTCAGGATGACATTTTAATTCAATGTTTCCTACTTATTAGACTATTGAAACTGTGAAGCAGTATTGAAGAAATAACTGAATATTATTTCACAAAGAAAAAATAAAACCAACCTTTCCAGCTTTCCATTTGATTTCAGTTGATTTAGAAACAGGATCTCCACTCTCGTTAACATTAAACTCTTTGGAGAGGGCTTTGTTCTCGAAGTATGGATTCTCATCAAAATACTACAGAAAAAGAAACATCTGTGTCACATCTGTACCAGTATATGTTATGACATTTACAATGTATAAGTACAAAGTAAACCTGATGACTCACAAAATCTATTCTATATCCAGACTTGATATCCTCGAACTCGGTGACCTCCACCCTTGACAAGTAATGAAGTGCTTCCTCGTCCTCCTCCCCCAGAAGCGCTGAAACTACAGCACACATCACATCCATTGATTAGACCGTTTTTTTGTGTACTTATGAGAAACACAGTAGATGACATTGGAGATACATTGAGACAATGGGCATCAACTCCACTGATGGATAATACTGTTATAAGCAAGGTTGGCTCATGAGGTTAGAATAAAGACTAATTGTATAAAGACAACAGAATATAAGAGTTTACCTTGTGGATGGTTGACAAATGTTGTGACCCAGAAGTTGGGGATTTTGGCTATGAGTTCTGATCGCTTCTGGAAGAATGGCTGGCGTAGTTTGTTGTACTTCTGCTCTACTTTTAAAATTTCTTCACTGGCCTGTTCATTGAGTCTGGAGAGAAAAAAGACAAACACGTCAACAAGGAAATGTTCTCCATGCAATCCATATTTCATTGCTCACAAACAAGATTAAAACTCACCTGTCAATTTCATTCTGTACTTCATCAATGTGTTCAATTGCTTCCTGTTGCTCTTTTTCTGAAAAATAAAAAAAAGTACAACCGTTTTAAGAAAGGTACATACTATTGCCAACAACAAATATGGCTCCCTCAAATGTTAACACAACTAAGGTTACTGTGGGCTGAGACATATGGTTAAATAAATCACCTGGTTCAACTGTAGTAAGGCACCTTTATATGCCTTACATCCATACATCACCAAGAGCGGAGTTACGGCCATATGGTTATCTGCCGTCTTATAGTTACTATATAAGTGTTTTATATATCTGGAAGTGTGAGGAAGGAATCTAATGCCCTCCAACTAATACATTTCATAGGTTGAACAAGGTCAGGAAGATACAAGCAATAAATGAATAAAAATTCAAGGAAAAAAGACAGAAGTGCACTAATTTATTGCCAACTATTCTGATAATCGACTAACTGGTTTGAAGGGGGAAAAAAATGTGAGAACTCCAATTCCTTTGGTTTCGTTCCTCCTCTGCCAGTAAACTGAATCTCTTACCATTTTCTGACATTTTACTGACATAAAAACCAAACAATTAATGTCTGATGATTAATCAGCTAGTAAAACAATTGTTTGTTGCAGCCTACCGTGCACTATGAATAGGCTTAAATTTTAATCTTCAGGATTAATCGCAACCTTTTATAGATTAACATGTACTGAGGCTCTGATATTATAAACACTGGTTTTACTAGAGACTGACTGATACTGGATTTTGGGGGCTGATGTCAATATTAAGGAGTAACAGAAAGTTTCCCTGGGAATTTAATAATTGTCAATTAATCAAAGTATTATTTCTGCATTCCATTCTGTAAAAAAAAACGAGAAAAAAAAAACGACAAAATAAAAAGCTCACATCAACAAGATAGATGCCAATATCGATATAGTACAATTTTGGTCAATAATATTGGTCAACAGACATATTAGTCATTATTACATTGTAATGTGTTTTATTGTCTTCGATCATGTTTTTGTCTTGCTTTTCATTCAGTCAAATGCAATTGTTAACATTATTTGACATGACATGCGTGCACAAATTACATGATAAATGTACAATAATTTTATAGCACAACAAGCACAGGCTTTGGTTGGTGAGTTGGCCTTCTAAGACTAGGCAGATAAACCAGCCAATACTGGCTGACTGCAGATATATTGCATCTTTGTATATAGGATGAAGGTCATTTAGTGTTTCCTAAAATTGTCAATTAATCATCAAATACTGCTATTAGATCTGCCTCAAATATCTGGTATCAGTTGGGCTTTACCGTCTGGAAGCAAAACTCCATTAAACGGCAAATTAACATCACCTGAGAGAATATTGGGAGAAATTAAAAGCTAGTTCGTTAATAAAGATTTTATCATTGAGTATCATTATATTATTAGTTACAGTAAGCGATTAGATGCTTCCCAACATGCACCTGACATTCACTTTAATCTAGTCGGATGTAAGCACGAATTAGAGACAATTTGGTCTTAATTAAAATTCTTTACTTCACCAACTTTCAATTCATTAATTGAAATGTTTTTAAAATATTAAAATTAAAATACTTTCGATGTGAACAGAAACTATTCAAGTCAGGTACAAAACATGAAAAACTCGAGTAAAAGTATTTTCGTGCTTCTGTACAGAAAATGACCTCAATGCCAAACTAACGGGATTCTCCACTGCATGCATGGTGTGTTGAATAACGCGGGACGCCAGGAGTGTGTGTGTGTGTGTGGTGGATCCATAGCAGACAGACCCTCTGCCTCCTGCAGTCTGGAGCTTCCTGTTGCTGCTAAAGGCGGCCTGGTTTGAATGAGAAGCTCAACGACGTCTCGCTGAGAATGCTATGTGCTCGACAAGCGCTATTATCATACTGTGAGCACCACCAAAGCCTCTTTACGCCTGTTAAGCACATACGAACATGCACAATGCCGCCTCGTAGCGACATTACAGTTAGCTAAACGATTACGACGCGCTTGTTTACATTTTTCTCAGCTACCGACTCGCACACAAAGCCAAGCTCGCAAGCATGCTTATGTTACAGGGAACGGCTAGCTAACGTTCTCAGTGCTCGCTCGGCCTTTCTTAACTGTTATGGGGAAGTGGACACAGTGAATATTGCACATGCTAATCATGTGGACAAACAATCGTTCATGCTGCTCCAGCCTAAAACGTGCACGAGGAGGCGCACGGTTGCACGCGATTTGTTCACTGCCTCCAAAATCGTGTGCATGAACAATTACTGCCCATCACGCTAAACACAGCTTATGCAATGCAAATACCGGCCTCCTTCATGTGAACTAGTGGCTAATGTAAGCTATTAGCTAGCTAACATCTCACGCTGGCTAAATTGTTAGCATGCTAACGCTAAATTGCATGCTACAACAGTCCTGCATAACAGCATTTTCACCCCAAAGCTGATATGAAGGTAAATTAAGCAATTCATCCACAAAAAGATACAATGTCAAGTTGACAGTAGTCAACAAACCACACAGAAAATAACAAAATGACGAAAAACAAATGAAAATGGCGTTGCACAGGATAACCGCCATTCCTTAACGTTACCAGAGGTCTCGTCCGCTCCGTCATGATTTGAATTCTCCTTCCTACTGACTTTCGCCGATGAGGCCGACATGGTTATCGTTTGCCGTTAGACTTTTGACCAGATGTATTTCCCGGGCGGTTTATAACTCTTCTCTGGAGGATAAAAGTTACTTCCACCTTACATAGAGTGCGTGCCTTCAAGCCTACGATAAGGAGGAATAAGCGCAGCCTCGCACGCTTGTTTCTCTCTGTGGCGCTCGGTCCGTGAACATATTTATGGTGCTCTACTTCCCCCGGCTGGCTGGAGTGCGATACTGCAACCTAAACTCTGAACCCTCATTTTCGGCAAATGTTTTTTTTTTTTTTTTTTTTGTCTAAGATAGAACTTTTAATTACCGTTGGGGAATTGTAACATCTTAAATTGCACCGATCAGAACCTAGACAGAACCACGATCCTCTGCAAAGTGCTTTGTGGTGATAATAGCTCTCTGCCTGCTACTGGAAAAACTGTCACATGTTAAACTGTTTTCGTTTTTATGTCTACATAATTATAGGATAAATTGTATTGTTATATAATTTAACTAGAATTAACTGTTCAAGTGATACATATGTTCCAGCCTTGCTTGTATAACATTTGATGACTGTTAACAAGTAGAACACAGATACGGGATATTTAAATCTTTTATATAATGCCATCAC
Organism: Lagodon rhomboides; assembly: GCA_039737535.1. Classification (NCBI taxonomy): domain Eukaryota; kingdom Metazoa; phylum Chordata; class Actinopteri; order Spariformes; family Sparidae; genus Lagodon; species Lagodon rhomboides. Next base: position 24,720,009 of record CM077800.1, on the reverse strand, counting down.
ACCCTAAAATGGTTACAAATGACCCTGGTCTTCCCAGCAACAACTTCCATCCATTCATCCTTTTCAACAGTTGCTAGTTTTTCTAGAAGTTTATAAGGATGTAGTAGCCATCCAACTACTTTTAAACAACATACTAAATGTAATGTAATAATGATACAGTATTAATAGAGTATGTTATCTCCAAAACTAGACCCATATGGGTCGAATCTCTCTTAACTTCACTTGATTGTACACTCTGTTAGCATATAATACTAAGTTATAGTCTCACAAAGTATCTCTGTATTCGTTTTAAGAATCTATACCAGGTGTTTTTGATATCTAAAGACTGAACAGTGCAGGGGCCTATTATCTAAATGTAAAGCTTCATTATTGCAAACTAAAGCTTCATCAAACAAGACCAGATCAAATATGCAGCACACAGTAAACCACTGTTGGCTTTAGGGTTTGCTATATTGTTCCTGATGTATGCCCAAATCAGCAGTCTATGCTAAATCCAAACCTCTCTCTTAACACACCCATGTGTTCTATTTCTGTTGGTTCGTGCTCTCTCAGTATCTGCCATAATGGCAAAATACACTGCTCTGTCTAATCACAGGTCAGTAAGTTCAAATTCCTTCATACTTTTTCCAACTACTTTTCTTGTGTTCACAGCCTCCATGCCATATAAATTGTTACAAAAATGTCATACCTCTTTTTTTATTCAGTGGATATGTGATTAAACAGAAATTCCTCTCTTGTCATATTGACTCCATTCTCTATATAGCTGCTTTGCATGTTTTTTTTTTAAATGTGTTATTATGATTTCATTTGTGTCTTATCATTAGCCATGGTAGGTTTGAGGTTATATGGAATGGCTTCTTGTCCAAACCCTGCTTTCTGGAAACTGGTGTCCCTCAGGGCTCAGTACTAGGACCACTTCTGTTTTCAATATACACTAGATAGCTTGGCTCTGCAATCACATCACATGGATTCTCTTACCACTCTTATGCAGACGACACCAAACTGTTTCTCTCTTTTCCCAATCCCCTGACACCCACGTTGCAACGCGCATCTCGGAATGGCAGACATCTCCGCTTGGACAACTGCCCACCACCTCAAGCGCAACCTTTATAAAACTGAACCCCTCCTCAGCCAGGGGAAAGACTGTCCGCGCATGGACCTGTCACTGTCACTGTTGAGGACGTCACAGTATATCACCTTCATTGATTGCGAGGAACCTGGGCGTAATCCTTGACGACAGACTATACTGCACCCCAGACATCACTGCTGTGGCCCGATTCTGCAGATTTGCCCTCTACAACATCCGCAGGATCTGGTCTTTCTTCACAAAGGACGCCACGCAACTCCTGGTCCAAGCACTGGTCATCTCCCGCATGGGCTACAGCAACTCACTCCTGGCTGGACTCCCAGCCTCTGTGACTAATCCGTTGCAGCATATCCAGAACGCTGTAGGGTGCATTGTTTTCAATCTACCCAAATTCTCCCATGTGACCCCCCTCATCCGTGACCTCCACTGGCTTCCTGTTGCAGCCCGCATTCAAATTCAAGACGATGATACTGGCCTTCAAGGCCGTCAGTAGAGCTGCACCCATTTTACCTCCAAACACTGGTCAAACCACACACCCCAGCGCGAGCGCTTCGCTTCACTTCACCATCGCTGAGCGCAATCAAAGGTCGTTCAGCGAAATCACAACTCTGCTCTGTTCTGGCGCCTCAGTGGTGGAACAAACTCCTGACCAATAATCTCACAAAAGACTCAAGACTCACTTGTTCAGACTTCACCCTTGACCCTGCATAGCATGATCCTGCCCCCCGAAAAGCATCTGCTAAATGCCCTAAATGTAAATGTAGGTTATGTAGCGTACACATGCCATTGAACAAATCAAAATTAGAGGCAAAGAGCACATAAATTACAATCAGCACCAAGAGAGGGAGTGGCTAATATTTCTCGTAAAGCCTTGTTATGCAGTTAACCTTTTCCTACTCTAGCATTTGTTTGTCTCAAATGTACATATGGTTTTGTCACCTTGTGTGGTCAAGTGCATTACTGAAAGGCCAGCAGTTTAGTTATTCAGTTTATAGCCCCAGCCCACACAATTTTTTCTTCCCAATCCACTTTTCTAAGCCAATCATAGACACATGGGGCTACTAAGAGTCATGTTTAAGGAGCAGATACTGCTGCCCAATTCTGCCAGTACTGTAACCTCATGGAGCAAAGGACCAAAACACTCTTTTTATTCATACGACCTGCCCACAGTACAACAAACTCTCTGTGTGTGGCATGGCCGGCAGTTGAGATGTTTCTTTTTTTTCTCCTTTTTTTCACAACTTTCTTTAAAAGCTTCCCTTAAGGAAAATAAGCCTCTGTCAGTTGATGCAGGTTTTCCATGTCTCAGTCCACCATGCATAGCCTACAGCAACACGTAATGTTAAAAAAAAAAAAAGATTAATGACTCTAAGAGAAGTTGTTCCACTTCACTGTTCATTCATATTCAATTTTGTTCATATATTTCTGAAAAAACATATTTAAACAGGATGAACAACAACTAAGCCTATGACAATAAAACAGCTTCCCTATTGTCAAACGGTTATATTGTTTTTGGTTTCATTAATGACTGAGCAAAATTAAAAATGTATATTTTTCTTTTATTCTTTTGCACTATGTTACATTGCTTATTTCTATCAGAGCTGAATGTATAAATCAGGCATGGGTGTGGAACACAGGCTCGTGAATGCATCATCAGGCTACCTCGGCAGGTGCAATGAATAATCGAATGTGATTGGTTCCTGTAGCGTCTCTGTCATTACCGACTGCCAACCAATCCAGCCGCGGCCCTCTGACGTCAGTTTTGCGTCCAGCCCCTGTTAAACTCAATTCAAACTTTTACTCAGATTTTGTTTCCATGATTAACACAGGTCGCATCACCGGTATAGAGGGTCTGTGGACAGCTTTAGCAGACGTTGAATTTCTCATGCCGCTGCCGGTTTACCTCAGCTAGGGGCCGTATTCCCTCAGGGGCTGTTTCACCGAGTGTCTGGCCGAAGGAGCCGTTGGGAGTGGGAGCGGACGTTGACACGGTGTGAATGTCCATCGCGGAGGACTGACAGCCACCATGTCAGGTTTAACACCACAGGTAAACTTCACGCCACGGCTTTTCTATTACGTCGAATGAAGTTAAATCACAATGGAGACTTTTAGTGCCAACATTATGCACATTAGTATCATCTGACGTTTGGCGTTAGTTAAATAACATCACTCGCGACAGTGCCACTGGATTTTCCTGTTTGTCTTGTTTGCTTCTCCTCAGTTCCTCCGTCTTTGTGACATTTGTCACACAAATACCTCTAACGTTTAACCGTAGCTTTTAAACAACTTAGTTTCATTCAGAAACTATGGTAAGAGGCTCCTCAACCTCCTCAACATGGCTCTGAACTTCTTCCAGAATCAGTATAAAGGCAGTGAGTTTCCTTTTGAGCAAACAGCCAGTCTCTACCTGAAAGAGTTTAATTCAGTAAAGCTAAGCTCACACTTGGCTGGGCTAAGGACAGTCCCGAACAGGGCTGTGCCTTTCTGAAGTAAGGTGCGTTGTGTTTTGAGTGCAGTGTTTTGAATTTGTTTTGCCTATAATCTGACATCTTATTAAATCAAGCAATTCATTTTTTTCTTCCCCCAAAGTCTATCCTAATTAAAATGACTGATTTTAGAGCTAGGTGCCATCCAATGATCTCTGTGATGAAACATGCTAGGTTCACTGTCTTCTATAGAGATCCAGACTTCACCAAACATCTAGGACAATAGAAGGTGTACTTGTTGGGGTTGGCAGGTTGGAGGTGTGTCCTTTGGATAATGGCTACAGGAAAGAATAGACACCTGTCATACCCAACACACAAGACAGCCAAGTCAGCAGCTGATGAGATGGGCTCAAGCCAGTAGCAAAGGAGTAATTATCTAGTCGTTAGTATACTTGAAAGTTAGTTTAGGTGTCTGGCCTTTGTATCCACTTGTAAAGTAGACTGATAAATGTAGGGTTAATGCATTTAAGGCTTAAGAATGAGCATAAACCTGACCTTTTCATGTAACTTGTTTTTGATTTGTTGTGTCTTACTATTGTAAGATCTGTCTTGTGAATTCAGTTAGGGCGATTATTTGGAATAGGGATTAATCCTCTGATCCTCCATTTTCTTGATTCCTTAATAATCCATAAAGTGTCAAGATAATATCATCAAATTGCTTGTTTTGTTTGACCAGCAGTCCAAAACCTCAAGATATTACAGAGACAAAGCAAAGCAACAACTGAGAAACTGGAATCATAGGTTTTTTGTTGTTTTTTTTTGCTTTGAAAATTATTTTAAAGATTAATAGGTTATCTAGATTTTACTGATTATTTTTCTTTCAATCAACTGATCAAGTAATTGTTCAGAACTTTAAAAATTAATTAACAGTATATCAACCCAAGAATATAGAAAACTATATAGTCAATAAATAGGCATTAGTCATGCCTGAAGATAATGAGAGAAGCTTCAAAGGTAAAGAAGAACCTGTATAAGAACTGCTGGTAAGATGACCAGTAGTGATGATACAAGTGCGATAGCTGTGAATCTACATGTCATACTGTATGTATAGGGCTGCAATTATATTCATTTTCTTTTAAACTGCGGGATATTTGATTAATTAAAGTATGATTAATCATTTGGTCTATAAAATGTGAACAAAAGGGAAAAATTCCTATCACTATTTCCTATCTTTGCTTGTTTCTTTTGTCCAACCAATAGTTCAGAACCCAAAGACTCTTTGTTTACTGTCACATATGATGAAGAAAAGCACAAATAAGAAGCTGTTACCAGAAAATCTTTGACATTGTTGCTTGAAATATAATTACAATTATTAATCGATTATCAAAATAGATGCATTTCGTTAATTTTTTATGATCAATTTATACATTAATCTACTAATCACTGCAGCTCTACTTATAAGCTGTATGCAAATGTATTCACATTTAAAGGTAGCCAGACTTATGATATATCCTGCATATTATCTCATGAAGGCATTATGAAATGGCTTCCTCTATCAACTTGGGGATAGAATAAATAAGAAGGAGGGAAGCCTGATATATTAATACATTTTTTCTGTGGCTAAAAAAATTAGCCAGTCATAATAAGCCAAGCTTCCTTGCCTGTGCTGGTTTCTTCCCTGTTTTCTTTCCACAATCCAGGCACATGTGGGGTGGGAAAACCGCAGCTGAGAATATGGGTGTCAGCACTGTGATATACTGGCAATATGTCCAGGGTACACACATGACTCTTACCCAATTCATGCTGGTAATTCAGTGCAAGTTAATTGAACCTGATCAGGATAAAAAGATTAGTAGATGAATACAAGGAATATATGGATGGATGATCAATCAGCTGACCAAATACTGTTGTCTAGTGTCACACGTGATGAGGATGGGTGCAGCAGCTGTCAGAGTGACTGGCTGAGAGCTGGTTTGTTAGCTGTCGAACTACAAAGAACTGGTTTGGGATGAGGCGCAGGCTCTAATCTGGCCCTGGAACTGCCTTTGATGAAAAGGTGTATGTGTACTTACCTAAGAGTGTAGGTATTTGTAAAAAGTCAGCACAACTTACCACTAGCGTATGTAGTAATGAAGACGTAGCTTTGGGTTCATCTGTCTGTGAGGTTTCTGCTTTCACCCCAACACAGTGCATGCCCTGTTACTACAGGGTGATGTCTGACAGTAATGCAAGACATGTTTCATGATATGAAAGAATGTATCTTGACTAATGCTGAAACATGTAGCTGATAGTGTAATTAGACACAATTCCGGTGATCGATTATTAAATCAAGCAAATATTACATACTCTATATTCCCTGGTTTTTGCTAAATATGAAGATTTGTTTGCTTTTTTGTGTTTTGCATTATTTTACATTGAATGTCTTTATGTTTGAACTGTTGACTGAACCAAACCAAATATTTTAGGATATTTCTTTGTTCTTTCAGAATTTTTGATAGGCATTTTTATTTATGACTGAATTATTAATCAAGAACAGATTATAAGAATGATAACTGGTCTCAGCCCTCACATCTTGACACAGCACCTGACTTCCTGACACTTAGGAAGATGATAGTAGCCTGATGGCACTGTGGCAGAACATTAGACAGATCTCTATCCACCAGGGGGAAGTATTGCGTAAGTTATTGTTGTTGATCCATTGTTAAGTTTATGGTCACAGCTCGGTGTAACTTTTCTTCCTGAAATACTTCATTTGCATTTGTTCCCATTTCATCAAGTGGTTCCTGTCCTTTGTTGTTGGGTTGCGCTAACCAGTGGACACGACCTATGATTTCCATTTTACATTTTTAAGTGCTGTTTTTGTCTTTTACATAATTGTTCTTGTCATTTTGGTGGAAACGTGAGTGATAGCTGTCCTTTGTATTGTAGTGATGGCTTCAGTTCATCTCAGTAGAGTTGAACTCTATTGATCCGTCTTAGTGCTGATCTCTTTAATGTTGCAGCTGCCTACATTTAATCGCTCTCCTTTAGTGTAAAAAAGATGAAGCAACCAGTTCTGAGATGCTTGTGTCACAACTAGACCACAGGACACACTATAGACAGCTGACTGGGCTTGTTTAAAATAGTGTGTTGAAATAATAGGTATATTTAACATGATATCTACAAGATGAAAAAAAAATTAAAAACTACCAGAGGGATCAGACTGAAGCAGTTGTGCTCTGTCCTTCATTGCGGTAACCTGCAGGGTCTGGATGAGGGGGATATTCTGGACCCAGAGTTTCAGCAGCGTTTGGAGGATGCTCGCACCTTGCTCAGGCAGGAGATCCAGCGGGAGCTCAAGATCAAGGAGGCGGCTGAGAGAATGCGACGAGCTGTAACCAATCGCAAGAGCGCAGCCGATGTGGAGGGCCAACTCAAGGCCTCGAGCCGCAAGCTGGACAGGTTGCACTGGCAGCTGCAGGAGCTCAATGCCAGGTCTATGGCCACAGAGAAGGACAGCACCATAGGTAACTGAAACAGAGAAAATAATCTCCACATAGAAACACAAAGGGCAAAGGAAAACTTTGAAAAAAAATCCTAAATACAT